>JAAAKM020006971.1:63404284-63419052 GCA_010016025.2 Alatinidae sp. Z8VKAUB7J3 | reverse complement strand
CTTCTGATGAATTTTCAAAAGATCCAATGCTTCTGATGAATTTTCAAAAGATTCGAATGCTTCATTAACTTACAGTGCTTTACCAAATTTCAGTGGATCGTTTCATTATAGTCGATTTCCGCAACCTTAGGTAAAAACGTGCAACGATGGATGGACATCTCCCACTCTCAGGATTTATGCCCATGCAACTGTCAAAGTATTGGGGTATAAAAGTATAGTCTAGTCTACCACGATTTTACACTAGCACAGTCCCTTAATGATGCATGCTCACTTTGAGTTTCCCTATCTCATCCATTTCGGCAAATTGTAAAAAGTTTCACAGGCTGTCCGTATGGGAGCGCCTTTCACTTCCTTATCTGAAGTAACAGATTGCTACATATTAAATTGTACTTCTACACAATATTGAATAATTTTCATTTAAAAGGGTTAAGATAGATAATTGCGGCATCCGGGTGATATCCTAGATGCATCTAAGGAAGTCCATCGCTTATGAATAATACTCTCCGATTTGAAGTTCTTGCCTAATGTAAGAGCAAACCAACAAAATGGCACATTTCACAGTTGCTTATTCTCAGTAGAGGGTTAGTATTTCATAGTTCAACTCAGATTCCTATCGATGGTTGGCTTAACAAAAATGCCAACCATGACGTCATAATTGTATCCAGCAATATTTGTTCACAACTACGGCATTTTCTGACCAATGAATTAGAAATATGTTGAGCAACAAGCTCCACAAGTAGCGGAAGTTTCCTCCTGCTCTATGATTAAAATTGTCATAAATAATGATCCAGCTAGCCAAAAGGGACTTATCGATCAGGCAACCCAGGCTATGCGTGCCAAATGAAGACAACGCGGATCGGGCCTTGATAAATGGATGTATCTACGGGATATTAAAATAGTAACTGCTTCACCATATTAATTTTCTTTCCACAATGGACTAATTTCCTTGAATGAATGCTTCATCTGTTGACACCATAATCACCCTTGGTGGAAGTCCTCCGATTTATATCTTTCACCAGACTTCCCATTTTACACCTTCTTTTCCGCTCACTATCGACCTTACATTTTTGAAACAGATTCCTACGGAATGAAAATACATGTTATTGTTACAAACGTATACAGTTTGTGTTTTCAGCAGATGGTACTACATATCTCCACGGAATAACAAGTGATAAAAGATCTCAACAAACTATTCAAAATGGTTCAGAAACTCTAATGCTATGGACAGCCCCAAAACGATCCGATGATATTAACGGGAGAGACGAAGAGAAAAGTACTGTGGATTTCGGAGACGATATCTACAATTTGCGGCTAGGAGAGTATTGTAGAATAAATATCATGAAAATAGTGTTTTGCGATGCTTTGAAGAGCATCAGGAGTGTTTTTCTTTGGCACTAACACTTACGTTTAAGAAAATTGGGACTGTTAAATCTTTCTTTTTGACACTTTCATTTTGAGCCTACGTTAAATTAGTTTAGAAAGAGTGCCTGGCAAGCAGGCCGACTGACAATGCAACACTGCAGTAACAAGGGCCTTACTGTAGAAGAAGTTCGATTATCAGTTCCCTGAAATTTGTATATTTAACTCACAAGTTCGGGGTCCCTTTAGAGATAAAGGAACCACAAATATAGACACCGTGCCCCCTAAAATACAAACTTATCTAATTTTCTATACTTTTAGGACGGGCATATTATGGGTGAGCATTTCCACTAAAAGTTTTTCAGATATCAGCAAATGCACAAATACGCGACTGCTATGAAAAAAGGAAGCTTCATGTTATTACACAATCCTTTAATTAACCTCCGCATCAGCATCGTCTTTTGTAATACAAAAACTCTTCCCAAAAAGGACAGTAGCATTTTGACGTCAGAATCTTGCTTCCCATTGAATATCTTCATAACAATTGGGGAGGATGCTTAGTAAAGGAATAAAGTTTAAAGCCAGTACTAAGCTTTGAGGCTCACGAAATGACAAATGAAAGTGACAGAGGGCTTCGTACGACTAATTTACCCCAGCTTAAGAAGTTGTGCTCGTTATCGGTAGCGAAAGTTAGGTACGCTGGCAATCAAACAGCAGTGAAATGCTGCCACCTGTGCAATCGTATGCGTGATATGATATTTCAACAAAAATGAACCGCCGGCGTAAATCGGCTGAGTAGCTGTCTCTTAGCTTTAAGGTCATTCTCAAAATCAAAGATAAATTGCCGCGCGATGGTTTTCGCAGTGGTTACATATACAAATTTTACCAAATAATGTACGCGTAACTAATGAATTCGGGACAGCAGTGCGTATTTCACCATGATCCTGATAAAATGATCCTCAATGACACCAGTGCTAACTTAGAGGGTAGCTCAACCCTTGTCAACAGCCATTTCTGGTAAAGCATGTAAGGTCTCCCTAGGTGAGCGCATACGCTCTCCCTGACTAAGTGTAAAAGGACTCCCTGCGTTATGCCTTCTTGGTTCGATAATCAGGAAGTACACACTTGAAGATTGGAAGACTTTGTAAGTTTCAAGGACCAAACATTTGAAACCTTCTTGTAGGCTACCGCACAGTACAAATGTCGTACAATTAGGCATGATGATCAATACTTACACGAACTTACCGCATTGTTAGAGATGGAACTACGTAACAGTTGGTCTGTTTGATTGGTTCCTAGATGGACTGCGTATTCATACAATGCCTGCAGAAGAAAAAGGATAGTAATGGCATTTCACTAATGATTCCGTTATTAAATATTATCTACAAATTTTGTAGTACCAGGAATCTTTTCCGATACTTCTTAGTATACTAACATTTCTTCAAACTAAATTGTTGACATCTTCAGAGTCATAAGTAATACAAACTATAAACAGTAGTTCGTTCAGTTCGTTTACATCTGTATAGTGCTAACTTCAGATCATTTTTCTCTGCATCGTGATAGATTATTCTGCCACTCAGTAGTATCCAGTTAAAATTACTTATAACTCTGAAGATGTTAACAATTTATTTCGACGAAACGTTAGTATATATATCATTCTTCTGCTGCAAGAATAAGGTCTTATTCGTATATATTCTTTAACTTGTCAAAGTGCATATTTTAGTGTATCAGATTAATCTACTACGTCGCGTCTACAATTTACGTCTACGTCGCGTCTACAATTTTTTTCTACTGCGTCAGATGGAACGATTGTCCAGCAAAGTATGCAAGCAAGAGAGTGTTGAAGCAAAACAAACATAGACATAGAAGAGAAAGAAGGAGTAATGCAGCCCGAAGCTGTTAAATTTCTAACCATTTTAAAGGATAACGCGTTTCATAGTAAAACGGAAAAGAACATGAAGCAGGAACTTGGCGTTCCCGAAAGGAAAATTTATATCAATCTATAGACTCTATATATCACCTCTGATATATAGATCAAATGTCATACAAGTATAATTCTGTTTGCTTCATGAAAAGAGAAAACCCTTAAATATCAACAAATCCCTTAAATTTCAATTCAATGGAAAGTTAATATTATCAAGAATACCAATAAATGGACAAACAAGGTCGTTAAGTCTAGCTTACGGTGTTAAAGACATACTGGCTTTAACAAGAATATATGTACTAAGCCAAATTTAAAAGAATTGCATTTTGTTGCTTATCTAGCAGCGAATTGACTGTGTACTATGCAATGTATTCCTGCCAAATATTTATTTAAACCAAACTGTAGTACCTAGAATAATTCTAACTTTGCACTTAAGATTTGTACTGCCAGGAATTTGTTTAACTTTGCACTTAAGTTCTGTAGTACCAAGAATATATCTAACTTTGCACTTAAGTTTTGTAGTACCAAGGATATGTTTAAATTTGCACTTAAGTTCTGTAGTCCCAAGATTGTATCTAACTTTGCACTTAAGTTCTGTAGTACCAAGGATATGTTTAACTTTTGCATTTAAGTTCTGTAGTACCAAGAATATGTTTTCACTATACAATATTTCAATATACTTTAATACATCAACACTTTGTTCTACTTTATTTACAACTACGTACATCACCATTCGATAGTTTTACCTTCTTTTTCCTTCCTATTTAGTAAGGGGGAACTGACCCTGGTTTCCACTGTATGCGTTTTAATAACGTGTAAACATTATTCAACGATTAATTCATTTAGCAAAGAAATTCAATGGTTTCAAAGAATGCGACCTCAAAAAAACACTGGGTACGTCGTCGCAAGGAAATAGTTCTACCTTTTCTCCTTTCCTTGCCATTTAGCAGGCAGTAACTGATTACGTTCTCTACAGTATAATTCCTAACAATGTGCAAACAGCACATGGATTAGGTGAGTATATTTTTAAAGGTTTCAAATACAAAACAACTACAACAAACATTAGATACGCAGTAGAAAAGTAAGCTGCAATGAAGCATTTGAGAATAAAACTTCAAAATTTTGTGTCATTTCATGAAACATGTCTAAAACATGTTAATACAAAAATATGTGAATACATAGAAAAATAAAGTAAATATAAAAATAGTTTTCTCCCTTATTATAATGTTTTTCTAAAAAACCGAGAATTATTATTACTCAAATCTCTTTTATTGTCCAACAGAAGACTCCTTGGAACTGTTAAATTAAGGTATATTATTTTAGTTAAATTAAACCGTTTCTTAGTGATATTTTAACATGGTGCTGCATCAACAAATGAAGAAGCAATAAAGATACACATGCCTTGTAGATACACATACATCAAAAATTTTCAGCACCTGAATTCACTAGGATCTTGTCATTTGTGACAGATCTTACTTTGGCTGTGTGACGCAGAATTCTTGGCCGGTGAATCTTTGATGGATTACTTTGACTCTGTTAGATCGGAGTCTTATGTGCTTTCCTGTGCTTATTCAAAATTCAGTATAGTCAGTATTGTTCCTGTAGGGAAATGTAACGTACTCCGAACTGATATACCTTGCAAAATTTGACATGCACTAACAACATCAATAAATTTCCAGTGATAAATGGCAGTAATTATAACAAGTGTACTTAAGGAGCAGTTCGTCCTTGTTTTCAACAATTTATTGACTATTTTAGTAGCATGAGATTCAGTCATGTTTTCCAAACAGAGAAACATGGCTTTACCGAGGTCCAATACTTTCCATATTCTTAGATATAGAGAGTGTAGGAATTATCTCCTTCACTGCAATGATGTTCCTCCAGGTGCTTTACCTTTTATCTCTCGGCCCCTAAACCTTGAAACTGAATCACTTTTCTTTGCAATTTTGCAATCCTTCCCTGGAGTCTAGACATTTTCTGTTGTAAACGAATAACTTCCTTTTCAGCCTCGTTTGCAGGTCGTAGGTAGCCATTTTCCATTACAGCAAAAGACTGCTGTGAATTATCCATGTGTGAAAGTTTACTCTCCTCCAGAAGACGACATTTCGTACTCTGTACCGAGAATCCATCTTTGTAATCCTCGGTTAAAGGAGCTCTACTTGCTGCATGTGTAGAATATCCCCGGGCGCCTTTGTCTTGATTTGGAGATTTATGGTTTTCTCGGCTCTGTGATAGCAGTCTGTTAGAAGACGGGCCATATCCTCCTCGTAAAACTTCCATGGTACAATAAAACTGCTTTTGGCTATTATAATCTCGTTTGGTACAAAATACTTTCAGTAATAGGTTTTCAACTGCTACAACGTCTAATTTACAAGCGCTTCGGTTGCAGGTACCATCAATGGTTTGTATTTGATCTAACACCTGCATTTCTGCGCTAAACGGTTTGTTCAATGCCCGAATGTACAGATATCTTTGCTGATAATAAAAGTTAACGAGCAGTAAATTTTGAGATACCTAAAGTTTAGCAACTTTGGTTATGGTACGGTATTCATGATGGAGAAATGTCATGCAAAATAAATGTTTTGGTATTGAAATAGATTCCAATTGCAACATGGTCTCTCACATGTTGGATAGAAACTAGTACAAGATCATTTTTATCTATGGTTCTGGTATTCTGGTAGCCCTTGGCATCTATCTAATATGTGTCTGCGATATATTTTGTGATTATCTTCTACAAAGCCAGCGTCAAATTGGCCGTACTGTTGTTAAACGAGTGGTATATACACTGACGATAATCAAAAACGATTGTGGTATGACACCATTAAACTGCACTTTCTAAAACTAAAAACCGCATCTTTAGTACGGCCAATACACTTTGTACGACCGTTCAAGAGAGACGATAGTTGGTAAACGCTTTCCGAAAGTGGTAAGTTGATATCTATGGAGTTCCTTATCCTCATGCAAATATCTACTTGCATCCTCTGAGCGACATATCCGCACTATCATTAACGAATTGTGATCTGTATATAGCGATTAGCAGGAAAAGAGTCACTTTTTGTTTGATAACGCACAACTTAGACTGAAATTATTCCAAGACAGACTCCGTAACTCCATTTTCTAAGCCACTAGAATATTTTATCGGGCAGTGGTGGAAGTAAGCATAAATATTGGGGTTGTAATCAGGGATCATGGCAGTACAAAAATGCATTTAAGAGGGTAAGATTTGGCTCAATTAATCCTGTGTTGTGTTTGTCACACGCATTTATTTTGAGTTTAGCTTTTTTATC
Organism: Alatinidae sp. Z8VKAUB7J3; assembly: GCA_010016025.2. Taxonomy (NCBI): domain Eukaryota; kingdom Metazoa; phylum Cnidaria; class Cubozoa; order Carybdeida; family Alatinidae; species Alatinidae sp. Z8VKAUB7J3. Next base: position 63,412,482 of record JAAAKM020006971.1, on the reverse strand, counting down.
TAAATAAGCCTCTGTTTTTAAAAAAGTAACATTTCCATCTGTCTCTTGTTAAAGCCTCCTGCGGGCAACACTGTATCCGTTAAGTTTGCAACAGCAAACGAAAACGGACAGTGGAAAATATTAAAAATATTCTTAGTAAGATTCACGAGAAAGATATTCTCGGATGAAAATTACTTATGAGATAAAGAATCCCCTAGTTTTTGAAAAGGTAAACAAATCTGAACTGAAGTGATGCCTGTCTTTCTCTGTAAATGGTAGCTATGCCGGTGTTCTGCAAAAAATGATCAGTAGTCAGAACATGAGTGTAGATTCACTTTGTCAAGCTAAGAAATTTGCTGCAAAAGTTTTCCGCGTACAAAATTTTGTTTCCTGTTAGCTACTCAGTCTGTTTTCAATAGTTTTGATACAAAAACGAGAAATATAAATACTAGCGTAAAGAAATACAGAATATTTCATTTCAACGTGATACGGTAAACCACAAAAAGGGCATTCCAAGCTGTCAGCAGCGCTTGGAGCTGTCAATATTGGAACTAAATAACAACCAATAAAAATAGGCCTATTTCAGAGTGCTTTAGCAGTTTCTTGTATTATTGCCTTTGTGAGAAGACTTTAGATTCAAAAGAAGACTTAAATCAAGAGGACGTAGATCTAGATTTTTACATCAGCATTCTCTCAAACAGAGAACAAGGTTAATTAATTACATTGAGGCATCTTATGTCTCGTTTGTGGCAGCATTAAAAATTAAGAACTCTGATATATATTTTAAATCAATGGCTCCATTATGTTGAGCTAGCAATAACAACCTGCGCGCGATAAAGATGTCTCTTGTCTGTTGTCTCTGTTTATGATTAAACATGCAAATCATGAATGGATTAGAAGCACAGCTAAAGTTTTCAGCATCATGCATTGCAAGGATTTTAACCAAGATGTTTACCTTGTAGGCAAGGAAGAATCATGACTTGACAACGATGGAAGAAAATAAATCTACAAGATTTAAAAATAGTCTTAATAATGGATTCAAAGGTTAAACCAAAGAAGTGTTTCGTGCACTTTTATCAATTTGGTACATGGAAAAAGGATTTACAGTTGCCCTAAGACTATATATCTAGACTTTATATACGGGTCTTTGGTTTAACCTATGAATCCATTATCAAAGGCTATTTTTAAATTTTGTAGTACCAATCATGTAGGCCTATTCATACATCTACAAGACAAAAATTTGTCAAATTTTCAAATGCTTAGTTAATTAATGAAATATTCCTATCACAGGTATTACTACAAGGTTTATCTTTTGAGGTAAAATTTAAACAAGGGACGAAACTGTGTATAGTATAAGTGTAAAAATGCTACTGAAAGAGCCTTTGGGCTGGGAATGGATAAGGTTACACTATCGTAAACGCTTTCAGTAGCTTTATCCACATGTTACAGTCAGCTCATAAGAGGAGCTAACATCTTCCGGACGGTACTTAGCCACCCTTACTCAAAACATTGTCCGTGACATTAGTACTAGCTGATTCAACAATGCAAACTATGACATTCTTGTCAAAAGACTAAAGAAATAGAAGATTTGTCACCATTTGTATTCAAATGGTCTGTACTCGACGATGATCATTACTGTTTCAAAAAAACCCGCTGTTATTTTATATTCACTTTAAACAGAGATAAAACTTATGAAGGAGAAGTACCCGACGTGCACTTTAAGCTACGTTTTTAGTTATAGCTTTATTTTTTTACTTCTTTACAAAATTAATATATTTAACGGTACGATAATGTAATACAGTAACAACATATCATTTTACTTACATTTTTCAATTTACAATTACAATTTATAGGCTTATATATAAGGAAAAACATAATTTATCTCAACATCAATGCTATTTATATATAATTGTTTGGTGCTTTGCTTCAAAGTTACTTTTCAGTCCTTTTCTTCCGGTGTATTTATGCTTCTCACCAGTCTAGGGCACTTTTAAAGCTTTCTGATTTCAAAAATAGCTCTACGATAAGGCCTCAACGCCAGAATTACACATTTATGCACTGAAGTCACTGAAAGATGATCGAAGGGTTCTTGCACCCAGTGGCATAACAGGTCGAAAATTGTTACCAATAACTGGCACACCGGTACCAGTCTGAGGTCCCTGGGCACTCATCGGATCATCAAATTGGGACTTTTCTCCTTCCCAAAATGGAACAGCCTTCAAGGAGCGGAACTTGTTAAGCTGCTTGACATGGATCGGTATAGGATCCCGAAAAATAATCCAGGTGACGTTTTCTGTGCAGGGTGGAGTTGTTAGAGACCCTTCGTAAGTCCAATAGAGCTTGGCGCTTGGTGGGAGGAGACTGTAAGGATCAAATTTATAACTGGTCTCGAACCTTTCCCCTTTGAATTGGACTTCTGGTAATAGTTCTGTTAATGCATCAATGCCATGGTGCCCATATGCATTAGTAAGATTAAGGAATATACCCAATACACACAGACCTTTATCCTTTGTTAAAGCCTCATCTAAACATTTGTATTTCGTAGCATTCCAGTGAACGAGGTGCAACTCAGCGGCGTATGAAAATCCATCAACCAAGTGTTCTGAGCCTCGAAAGTCTTGTTTGCCCCAATGAAGGTGAAAACCTAAGATAAGATGATAAGAAAAATTTGCAATCCTCTGAAAATACTGCAATCAATAGGACATAGATTTCCAATTCCATTAAAAGATATTTTAGAAGCATTTTTTTCCTCAATGAGAGGGGGAGGGAAATGTATATGTGTAGTTTGGTAATGAGTTTAATTCATAGTGTACAAAAGATCATACATAAATGAATTAATATATGTATTTCTATGGCAATGGGAAGGCTTGGACTCAAAGTAAGAGCATTAATTTATAAACGTATGATGAAGTAATACCAAATTTCCTTGCCCACACAAAATTTAATAAAAGGGGCTTCCTTCTACAAAAAAAAGTATCACGTCACTTTAGGTATTGCACTAATTTGTCATATGTCAAAAGAACTAAAGAAAGTAAAGAATTGTATACAGTTACAAGTCAGACAAAGTAGACCCATAACAGAAATACTATAGATTGCACAGCTCCCCCTTTGCACTCTTAGTGTACTTTGCACTTTGTCCCTCTTTGCACTTTTAGTGTCCCTGGAAAATAAAAGGGTCGACTACTTTAACACACTCCACTCGATCCCTCATCTTCCTCTCTCCCTGCCTTTAAAAACAGGTCTGTCAAAATACATTTACAAACATTAAACACTTAACAGTATTATTGTACAATAAGTAATGCATAAGCTGCAATATTAAACGATCGTGTACCTTTGCTCAAAGCGTTGTTAAATTTGGTGAAATAAATGGGCTGTGATTGACGATTTCGGTGATTAAGCATCATCATGGTCTATTTTTGTATGAGAACTAGACACTTAAATATAAAATTTAGCACTGTAAGAAGTTGAACAATAATTTACAATTAGGTATTGGAGATAGATCGATGTAGTCATAAGCCACGGGACGTTCATACTGTCTATCTTTGCAATATTTCTCTTTCAGAATCATTCTTTCAAATTATCTCCTTGTTTTTAGCGGTCCCGACTGTGTAGAAAGTTACCAGATACATTATTCCGTACGGTTTGTCACTAACATCAAAAAATGATGCCGGTATGATAAATTCATTTACGCTTCTGGATGGAATTGCTAAAGAGAGAATGATAATAGCCTTGCCACAGGTCCAACCTGCTTTTATTATAGAGTAAACCCTACAGTCTACAGTAATAAATGTTAAAAGGGTTACCATAACCGTATTTACCACACCAAACACACTGTTGTCACTGCAATTAAGTTGAGCAATACTATAATCCTCTTTCCTTGTTTTCCTACCCTTGATATCACCATCACTGTCTGCATCATCGTCATTGTCATAACTGTCATCTACATTATCATCATCACCGTCATCAGTATCAGTATCAATATCATCATCATGATCATGATAATCATGATCATGATCATCATGATCATGATCATCATGATCATCATCACCATGATCATCATCATCTTGATCATCATCATCATGATCATCATCATCATGATCATCATCATCATGATCATCATCATCATGATCATCATCATCATGAGATGATTAGAGGTAACAGTGCCTTCCTACAGAACGGTTGATGTGCCTACGATTTTTCTCTTTCGATTGTTTACGGCGGTAGTCTGAGGGATACAAGGTCAGATTGTTGAAGATGATTTGTTAACAGTAGTTCTAGAAGGCAGCTTGAACCTCAAAAGGCATTGCTTCGTGACGGTTCCAGATCAGCTTGATCATTCAGAATTATTCTTGTTTCACAACATCGGGAAGTTCCACATCATAGGGGAGCAAAGGTTTGAAAAGGTTAGTAGGTTTGTGTCATACTCTTGAGAAATGTGTTAGTTTCACTGAAAACCAAGAAAATTTTAGGTTACAAACAAGATGTGAAGGCGAAGTAGGGCTGAACGTTTCTTCTAGCATGCTGCAAGTTCAAAAACCTTGCTCAGAATTTACATCAAAAAATTCAAAGATGTTTAGGGCGGTCTCTAGCTATTATGATGCCTGCGATTACATTGCTTTTAAGCTATGGCAAATTTAAACATTAAGGTTTGTTGCTCCCGTTACAGCAGTGCTGTTTAAGGGGTTGCAAGTGGTAGTTTGCGATTACCCCACGTTAGAACTTCCTCTTCGCCCCATCTTGTTCGTCCTTCTCCCCCTACGATCTAAACTGTTTTCTCTGTACCAGCCCATTGTGAACGGCATGTAAAGTGCGTAACATAATGGTTTCTTCTCAAAGCAATAGGATTTTTTGTTAATTTCTTGAAGCCACAAAATATACGGCACTAGTGTACGTAGGTTTTTTTCAGTGGGTAACCCTTATGTTTGTGTCGTCTCTTTAATGAATGAGGGGGTGCTCATCTACAAACGCCTCTGAATAATAAGGTATGCAACTTAGGACTCAAACATTAGATAAACATGATTAAAACTATTTCTAACAAAACTGTAACGTTTTCGTGGCAGTAACTATTCTTGGCATTATTGTTATCAGGACCATGGGGAGTTGTACGCCACGGGCCACTGTTCAAATTCCTGACCGATAACATTTTTCATACTATTTGAAGGCATTATATCACCTTCCGAATCTCTGTCTTATCCTCCCCATCCTGCTACAGCTTAATTACTTTGGAATATAATGATAGAGCTAATTATGGGGTCCATTATGGCCCACCTTCGGTGGCCGGTACAAGGTTAGCAAACCCTCGTAGAGATATCATATATCACCTATATATCACAGAATTTCCCTAGAACATTCCCTTAGATCTTAATATCAGAAAATTTGAGATAGCTTATTGACATCTTCACATAAATTTTGGCGAGTGTGTCACAAACGTCTCTAAAATTGTGCAAAAAATTGCTTACAAAACTATTTTCAAATTCGTACATGTCAGCCTTGTAATGTAATGTCCCTGTTTTAAATTTGTAAATTTACTATGAACAATTTCTTACGCATTTAATGCAATCATAACAGTCATTCATGCTGTGTTTCCGGTTGTGTTTCTACGTTGAAATCGGTTTGTTTGCCCTCCATATGGAAAGCGGAAATGATATTTCGTTTCCGGAACGCTTAGACGACCTTTCTGTACAAACATTTCTTTTGCTTTAAACGGTGATAGCATAGAACAGTGGCGGATGTCAGCATAACACCGGATCCAAAATTTTTCGGAATAAAAGGAGGGAGGGGGTATCTAGGGGTGAATGTGCCAATAAAAATATTATATAGAGCGGTATTTTTAAGGAATTCTACTTGACGACCGCTTTGTTTTTCAACTTGAGGAGTTTCTAGCTCATTATTTCCGAAACAAATAATCGTCAAAATCTTTTTTTAAGAAAAATAAGTTGCCAAACTCAACTTACAATTAGAATTGGACTACTGTACACGAGCAGTCACTTAGTGCCTACAAAAACCCTGAATATAACGACCGAGGGGAAGATAATTTTGAAATACCTGTACGAGATTAAGATTGTTTTTTTCTGAAATGATATAAATTATTAAAGGTTATGGATTAGCAGATTAGCAGATTATTTGTTTGATTATTGGCATTATTGTGGAAGTAAATTATATTCAGGCTAATTCAAAACAAGAAGAGATTACTAAACATTTGTAATTACAGATCATGAAGGACAATTTAAGATTATAGATAATAAAGAGATAAGGGAAATATATTTGGGATTATTTTTGAATTATTGCAAGACTTAAGTCAAACCATTTTGGGATAATTAATATAATTTTTGGTTATATGAAATTATTAAAGGTTATATATGGTTATAAATTATGAAAGCTTATAAAAGATATTAAAGGATCAGGATATTATTTTCAAATTATTGGGATCATTTTTTAATTATTTTGAGACTTATTCAAAGTTTTATGTGCTCTGCCAACGGAGGTGGCCGCCGATGCTGACATAAACTATATCACAAGTCGCCACAGTAGCTCCCAATTATTCACCAGTGACCACCAACATAGACATTCAGCCGTCGCAATAGACCATTTTCTGAAATTCCAAGATTTATTATACGCAATGCATGGTGGGATTGGTAGGGAGACCTAAATAATCAAAACAGGGCACGTCGTGCACAGTTTGTACTGGTCCGTATCAGCACTGTGACCTAGGGACCTTCGGATACAACAAGGCAAGAAATCTGCCTGATCCGATGGACAGTTTCGAAAATATTTGTAGTCCAAAAGGATAAACAAGTCTCAGGGAGAATTTTTGGGCGAACGAAATAAACATCGGAAGTATCACGATTTGGCGCAATCTGTTTTCTGTTGAAATATCGCATCGTTTTTGACTCTACTATACACGAAGGAGGAAGGGCATACTGTAGACAAATAGCCAGACGATAACACTTGTAGTCATTGATTGTGGAAAAGGGTTATCATCGTTGAGTGTTCAGATTTCCCTCAAGTTTTTCAGACATCAGCAATTTTCCCAGGAAGGGTGAATAATTTCCTCTTTGCATCCCTTTGCTACGAGCCTTACTTATTCTTGGCAAAACCTGCTGAGGATATTCGGCTAAATTAAGAAGTGACTATAGAAATATTCGTTTACTATGTAATCATAGGTCTACAAAAACATGCACCAGCCCTCATTTTCCTAATTTCCTGGCGGAAATTCCAATTCAAATATACCTTTAATTCGATATACGTCGAGAAAACTCCTACTGAATACTTTTCCCTCAAATTAGAGGTCCCATGAACAGATTCATGTCCAATACTACCTACGCTCTAATAAACCAGTAAAGATGACTATGGACAAGTCTAGCGTGCTCATCTAGACCAGGGTTTCTCAACCGCAGACAGTAAATTATCTTTCTCGATTATATTGTCTCACGTCATCGATATTAAACAAGTACACTATGAAATAAACAGTCAATAAAGAAGTCGTAACTTTCTTACTAGATGTTAAACGAAGTATGTGCAACAGCGGAGAAAACAGGGATAATATTTATCTACCCTTAATTTGGTTTTGCCATTTTGACATTAGAAAAGCAATTAACATGCGATTAGCTGTTGGACGCCCCCTAGTATCCCTTGTCTCAATTTTACCCCTTTTAAAATCTCAACTATCCCCTAAGGGGATCCCCGGACCCCCGTTGAGGATCACTGGTCTAGACCACAGAGCTGAAACATCTCGCCATGCTAGGTAAAATATTGGTAACAATCAAGTTAAACTTTTCACTTTGCGGTTAGAGAAATGTAATTCTGTTTGGACTCAATTTTATATTAATTTTAAATTCAATTTTTAAATTTCCACCAAAATATCGCTAATTGTTGGATTGCCCTTAATAATTGTAAGCGACTAATTCTAGTAAATGGATGATGCAGCGTGACGCTGGAGAGCTTCTGCTTGACATTATAGCATTTGTACGTTAAGCATCTAAACAAATGTAACTAACTCTTACCGTAGAAAGATTAGATGACGTTCTTCTGATGACCACCAAGGTAAACTGCGGAAAGCTGTCTCAATGCAGTTCAAATTGTTCATGTAGCATTTGGCACTTCAATCTGAAATCACGATTTCGCGTGGGATTGCAACGCGGCATATGCGACGTGCCATTTGCGACGTGCGACGTCGGCAAGTAAGCTCCCAAACATTCAGATTATATGTGAAAAAAGAC
>JAAAKM020006971.1:63386634-63404184 GCA_010016025.2 Alatinidae sp. Z8VKAUB7J3 | reverse complement strand
CGTTTCTGTATGTAATACTGTCAATACTATTAGTTTTGAAAGAACACTAGAGTGGTCACATATTTTCTATTTCTCTAGTGCTCTTTTCAAAACTAACATTTTAAATCCTCTCTTCTCCGATGGTATAAATACTATGTATTTTTTTAGGAAAATGTCACCTAACCTACAAATTCTTGTTGTCACGCCGAAACATATTTGTGTCGCAATGGTTAAGGTCTCCGGTGGACATTTTTCGTGCGTCCGGAGTTAAAGTTAAGGACTAGATTCATAGCATATTTTGAAACTTGACTGTCACAACCCCAAGATGTGCTAAGTTGTGTTTATTTCGTATGACGTCATAAATACACCGAAATATGAAAACGTCTCCCTACGATCAATTTTCTCGAATTGCTCGCCTAATTCTGTAAAGATTAGCTTTTTTATTGAAAGTACACATTGAATGTCGATCTGATTGCATGACAGTCCGGTCTATACACACGCTCTTGTATGATACCCTGGCTCTAATATTTCTGTCAAGTTTCTAAGAAAATTATTGTTGATGTAGTTAACCATTCCTCTCTTTTTTGCAGGTAAACAATCTTTGGAGAACTGTAGGTCGCTTTCGAACTAACACTGCATTCAGCACGTGTTTTTAACCGATCCTTTGTTTCAATAAAAGTTGAATTGATGAAGCTAGCATGTGGTTACTTTGAATGGCAATCAGGAGGCAGCTTTCTCTTTCACTAGAGTAGAATGTCGATTCTAACTTTACCAAAGAAGTGTATCAAACTATGTTCATACTTGTCGATTGCAAGTCACGAATGCACTTCACTTGGAAAACATTCGGATTCTCTTGCATGGTTTACATCTTGACGAACGCAAGCTTTAAACTTGGTTGCAATGTGTGCGAGAAGCAGTCTGTATAGAACGTTGAAAGGTCCACATAGAGGGAAGGATCGTGGTTGGTCATGGATTGTGGCAAGTTCAGCTTTTGTGATCAATATGTGTGCTTGTGGCCTTCAGGTTACATTCGGATTAATCTTTTCAAGTATTTTAAGAGAATTCAAGGAATCAAAAGGAAAAACAGGTGCGAAGTGTTCATTTTCTTATACACACGTTTTTTGTATAGCAAGTTGTTTACAAAAATGTAAATGAAAACAAAGAACATAACAACAAAGTCAAATTTTTATAAAATCGTTAGAACGGAAAGGTGTTAGATTGTGTACCACTAAGCACATTTTGTAAATGATCTACCACTCCAATAAGTTAGTAGTGGAAATAGTGCGCGTATGTTACTCTCCACCCATTGCCCTTTTACTATCTATGGAGTGAACGTTTAGAATTTCAGCTAGAAACTTTATTTTGTACTGACGTTATAAAGTTAATATAGCAACATTTTTTAGAATATTTTTTCTAATATATAAGACCATTTAGCACTAGCCTATTTTGAATGTTCTCATACATAGAATATCCCACATCAATCAAGCATCGACAGAACAGCTGGAAAGACAAGGAGATTCCTCTTTCGTGAGAAAGCTTAATTGTAAATTTGTTGTTTAGGGTAAAAAGGTTATACTTAGTGTTGATCAATGCCCAGCTCATTTTGGAATGAATGGCTTAGAAATGATCAACCAGATCATCTTACCATCTTATGCCAAGTGCAAACTATAGCCTTAAAAGAGTGGCATGCTGCTATTTAGAAGTCCGTAGTCAAAACAAACACCATTGACAAGGGTGTCAAAAGGTCTTGAAAGTCGTGTTGTGAAGATAAGCGATGACGACAACCTAAAACAACGTTATTTGTAGTGTTCATATGAGGCATATTAAAGTGGATGGGTAATGAATAATAGTTGAAGCCGTTTTGATTGAGGAACAGAATCTTGTAGACATGAGATTTGAAAATACACTCTTTTGACAGTTATGCCTACTCTTGTCTGTCAACAGCAAGGATCATTGTCGTGTAAATCTAGCTATGAAGAATTAAAATTGCCCGCTATGAGTTGAAACGTGGGCTTCTAAATATGACATGAGGGCAGAACATGGCCTAAAGGAATAGAGTTTGAATTGTGTCAGGAAGAAAGCGTATTAAGTGAGGTACAACAATAGGCTAAAAATGATCTGAACAATCCTTTAACGTTCTGACAGTTTCCTCGCAAGAGCTAAATATTCAAAGACCCGTATCACCTTTCTGGTGATGTAACGGTAGAGGCTGTTGTTGACTATAAAGCTGGAGATTCAGTAACATAGACGGCAGCCTTTGCATATAAAGGGATTTTACAAGCGACGACGTTAAAGGAAGCTATAATGCACAACGTGAGGATGGTGTATCATAATCGGGCGCAGTACGCATGCTCCTCAATCCTCACCGCCTACCATCATAGTAGTAAGGATGGATACCACTTCTACCTCTAATCAATCCTAGACGACTTCATCCAGCATTCCTGGTATTCATTTTACCGACTGCCCAAAGATGGGAGGCTAAGTGAACCTTAAAACCACTATCTTAGGTAGAACCGTGTGCAGACGATTTGCAATTCAAGTCTAGTAATACTAGACTAATGTTCCATCATCGTTACACAGGTAGAGGAAAACCAAAAAAATTATGTAGGAAAGGAGGAGGGAGTAATGATTTAGCCAAGAACTACAGCACGGAGGTTCATGTTACTACTTGTTTGTTATTTAAGTTTGCCTTTTTTTCGGAAGGTGTTCGGAGGACGAGCTACAAAATTGTGCATTTCCCCTTTTCAAATGATACAATCGGTACCTATACATCTCCAAAAAAAGGAAATCGTTTATTTCAAGTCCATGAATATCTTGTAGATTTTTTAAAGTCCGTCTCCCACAAATTTCTGACGTTGTGATCCCATAACGCGTGGGAGTTCGTTAGATCATGGTCTTTCTATGCACCTTTCATTTCATTCTTTGTATCGATTGCAAGGGGAATTAAAAAGGACGATCCTACTTCAGGTGGGGAGTAAGCTGAATAGATTCTTTGAGTTTCACATTCAATTACCAATCAGTCTTTAAAATTTTCTTGCTGTAGTACATACCCGTTTACCCAAACCTCGTTTATCGGAATTGAAATCGGAACACCTCAAATTGAGCAAAATTTAAATTTTGAAAACCTCCTATTTTCCCCCTTTCATTCAGCCATAATATCACCGAGTTAATATACTTTTTTAGAATAGTGACGCTTTGGGACTTTAAGTAACGCAGAATGGGTGATATCAATTTTATTTGAGAAAAAGCTTTGCTGTTTACCAGTGGCGAAGTCAGGCGTCCTGCCACTCATGCTGGGCAGGAAATGGGTTTTCAAATTAGCAACAAAATCTAAAAAAGCAAATCATTTATGGCTGAATTTATACTACATTAAAGTGATGATCTGTATTAGCAACATCTGTACCCTCGAATACCCAGGAACACTGCATCTGATCCCTTCCGCCTAGAATGCAATATCCGCCTTTCATCGTTTGGAAGGTCACCATGGTTTCTAAAAATCCATCATTGACTCAAAGAAAAGCCTTTTGGGGCAGTCTATTGTGTTTGTTCCAGTACCGCACCCCTATGGTTTTGTCATGCTATGCAAATGAGGGAGACCAAAAACCGCTCCATGTTATTGGTTCATTTTTCTTGTGCATGCGTGCAGTGGCGAAGCTGGCCTCAGCTTTCATGTCATGCCCATGATGGGTGTGGTCTTTATGATGGGTGTGGTCTTTATGATGGGTGTGGTTCTTCTTTATAACAATTACAATAGTCAACTGCATAAAAAATGCACCATATAAATATACATGGATAAATACATCACATGTAATTGATACAAAGCAAAAACAAATCTATGTATTTTGGTAATTTTCGACTTTCTTCCAACCAGCCGTTATTCATTGGTCAATGCCGCTGTCCAGGGTTTCTAGTGATAATAACCTCCCTCAGTATATTTGAACTTGTTGAATTGCTTGTCTGATACGTGTTACCGTGAAATCGTTGCCACGTGACTTCTACGTCAATGTTCAATACTATTGTTATTGTCTTCAGTTGTTTTAAGATCGAGTTGTTGATCACAAGTTATGATGAATTAGTTTTTACATTTCGTAATCTTTCGTAAATCTATTTATTAGTTCGGGCAATGCTTATACGCCCGATGATATTTGGTGACAGAGGTTTAATAGTTTAGTGTTTGTTCTTTGGTGATCCGTCGGACGTTTCTGAAACGGCTACTTCGGAGAGTACTTCGTCGACAGTACAAATGGCGACGCGGATCATGTTGTAACCTCGAAAACCATTTAATTTGTTAGCTTCAAACCTTGAAAAGGAATGGGATGTTTATATATTGTTTTTGAACATAACGTTCGTATTTGACATGAACTACTTGCATGTTCTCCCTGGTCTTTCGGCGAATTGTTTCAGTGCTGCTGAAGAGTAACTCATGCTTCTACCGGTTTTACACCGTATGAGTTACTCTTCACCACTGAAACAATAATCAGAAAGGCCAGGGAGAACATGCAAGCAGTTCATGCCAAATACAAACGTTATTTTCAAATATCGCCACCATGCTAACCGTGTGCTGGCGATCGTGTTCTTGCCCGAAAACCATTACATGTAAAGAAATTTTACCAACCGAAACATCGTGATGGAGTTGTAACTTCGAAATTATTACTTCATGTTGTTGAAATCGAATATCTAGAAAGTGGTCAAAAAGAAAACATTAATGTTTCAAAAGTCGCTCTATTAGCAAGTGTAAGACCGAAGTCTTCTCGTATACGACGCTCACCTTCTTACTTGTCTGACTATATTTCTGTTTAAAGATTGTACTTACTCTTTTACCATTTTTACATCTATCATAATTTACGGACTAAAGGACAGATGTTACCGTGATATTGTAACCACGTGACTTCTACGTCAATGTTCAATACTATTGTTATTGTCTTCAGTTGTTTTAAGGTCCGGTTGTTGATCACAAGTTATGATGAACTAGTTTTCACTCATGTCGTAATCTTTCGTATATTTATTTATTAGTTCGCGCAATGCATATGTGCCCGATAATAATACGGCTGTCGTTTGTTCAGATGCTAAAATCATCGTAACATGTTAATGATGCAGAATCAGAGTTGCTTCAATTAATTTTTCTTATTGATCATTTAGCAAAAGCGTCGCCCAATTTAGGCAAGAGAACTGATGACAGTAAAGACAGCCTGACCTATATATTGGTAGGTGGAATCTTCGTAATGTTTCTGATTGGTTTCGGGACAGGATGTGCTTGCAAGACGTACAGGTATAAACGATCACGAGCACGTCACTTGAATAGCAACGGCAAAGGTACGTTTAACCCTCATTCTCACTGTTTCTTGACGTAGTGATCTTTTATCCTATCAATTCAAGAAAATACCCTTCGCAGCACCACAAGAACTCTGCAATCAATCTTCGATCAGAGCGCAGGAAAGTAGGGACACCACGCAAAGGTGCTCCAGAAGATACAATCGGTTTGTTGTTGTGATGTTAGATGGTTAATGTCAAGTAGCTGTAAGCAAAAGAATGTATCAGAAGACTACTTAAATGTGTTAAAGAAAACTTATGCCTATTTTACCCAGGGGGAAATTAGGATGATATAAAAAAGACAAAGAGACTGATTCCCGATCATAAAAAGAAAATACCCTTCACAGTTCCACAAGAACTCTGCAATCAATCTTGGATCAGAGCGGAGGCAAGAACCAGATAATTACGATTTAGACAAATTTGGACATCCCACAACGAGGCTTAAAAGTGTTCCATATTTCTCAACAGATTTACAATCAGCACAATAGGATGTTATAATGTAGAGAGGAGGAGATAAAAGGAAAAGAAGGGAACACCCTATAAAACAAATCCAACAACCCAAAACAAGAAAACAACACACGTTCACGCACACAAACAACAACTCTAACAAACATTGTGAACAACATCGAAAGCGGTTAATTACATCATGCCCTGCTTCTTGGGACGCTGGCTGGAAAGGCAGGGAGACTGAGAGACGGAAGGACTCTCCGACGTACTGAATAATTTTATACAGACTAACTTGCTCATCAACCAGTGTATTGTTCCAAATAGTGAATAACCGATTGACCAACTGACGAACTGATCGACGGATATGTAGGATCAGAAATGCGCAACGACGTATTGGGGAAAGTTTCACATAGTAGTAAATAATAATATCATTGATAGTGTATATTTATCGGTGTTTTAATGGCCTTACGTTACACCTCAGCTTCAAGCAGTCATTCCTACTTAAAATTTGGTATCATTGTAATGAAGTATTTACACGGGTTTTTTCTCCACTAGATGCTGAAGGTACTCAAGGTGTTCACAACCCCGCTTTTTCATCAGATACACTAAGCAAGAAAGAAAATATCAAAGAGTTATTGGTCGCATCGGAAGTTGATGGTAAAGTACCGATAGCTAACGGTGAAGTTCGTTATAATCGGGAAATTGTGGACTTAAAATTGTTAGAGAACGGTAAGAACTTAAATACACTCCGAAACGTGGATCAGAAACTGTAGGGTGAGCAATTCAATATCTTGAGGAGGGAAATCGATGGATGTATGGTTATGCAATTCCTAGTAGATTATATACAGTTATGTATTTTAATACTGGAATGAGCACTTCCACAGTGGAAGCCCTGAAGCATACGAAGAACAACAATACGGTATGCTCTAATCTACATGCAGAGTTCACTGAAAATGGAGGGACGTTAAAATAACCTCCGTTCAGAAGAAGATTACATAAGAGGACAAGGCTTGGCATCACAATTAACCTCAGCTCTACTCTAGGGTATTTGCTTTGGACCAAAACAGATTGTTGTCGTTATGCTTGTTGTTGAACAAACGTTTTGTACGCATAGCTAATCAGGCTCGAGTTCCTATTCCCCCATAACCCAATTTTTGACAGACTTTTGTGAGTTACTGTGGGCGGGGGGAGCGCGGTTGGCTAAAAGGCCTTTATACTGTAATAACTGTTTGTAGTGGAACGATTTGAATCCCGAATTTTTCTCACAGTCAGTCCCAACCATTCATTGGCTAAACTGCCGCGGTAAAGATCTTAACTTTTCGTTACTTTCGCTAAATGTTGCTAAAGACCAAAGGTTACTGTGTTAAAATCCGAAAAATTTTTAAAAATCGAAAATTCTAAAAATTGTAAAGAGATTTGCTGCTATGCATGGCATCAGGTAAACCTGCCTAGACAACTTCCGTACGAAAGACGCTTTCAGTAATTTAAAAGAAGGATAGTATGCAAATTGCACTTGACTACCTGTAGTATCAAAGCTAAGAAAGATTTATGTACGAAGTCAAATGCAGTTATGTGAATTTTGTGGAATCAGTGTTCCCCTTTGTTTGAATTGTGCCAAACTTGGCAAGCAATGGAATGTTGATTGCGTGATCATTTTGTTTTTCAGGAGGGGCAATTTCAACACTTAAGAAGATAGCTGCATAGATTTTCCTTTTGCATACTCTTTCAGTCCCCCACATCCACATTGTAACAGTTCTCGTTAACAAACATTTGGGAACCCACCAAAGTAGCCTGTAGGTCTATCTTTGGCTAGAGTGGCTTAAATTGATGGAAGACCCTTGGTATGGAGACCGGGTTGGGTAGCCCCCGTTTTAAAAGCCACTGGAAACATTTCTACTCGTTTTAAAAATGTAATTAATGATTTAGTTTAGACTATTTATTATTTTGAGTGTGAAACTCCAAATTTTTTGAAATGGTTTCAGAAAATAATAAATTTCGCATGTTGTTGAAACCATTTAACTTCGGTCGGTATGGTTTCCAGTTTAAACGCAAATTGCAAGTATACGCGGTTCTTAAACTTTAGCAAGGAGCATTATCAACACTCCAGTGTCATCTCCCCAATGAAGCTTATTCCATTGCCTGGTATTGAGTATTTATCCATCACAGAAATGATCTTCGATCAGTGAGACAATGCTGCACTAAAAGTGTGAACCTTTAAGCTACTTGGCTGCAAGCGTCTGACAGGCGTTGTAAGTGGAACATATTTCTAAATTTGTATATCGCTTAGTTTTGACATTTGAAGCTAAGAAAAGATACATTATAGAGGGAAATCATATTTCGGGGGCCAGGGAACCGTTCCCCCAGTCCCGCGCCGGATTTATGCTACTAAAAATGATCGTACTCTTTTTAACCTTCAAATTTAAATACTGGGTGCGTTTTGTCACTGCTTCGGGCGATATTCGTCTTTTTGCAAAGAGGTACAATTGATATTGTAGTTATAGTGTATTCTTTGATGCCCAAGGTTATCAATAGAGTTGTCAGCAGCGGGTATGTTATGACGAACTCTATATCATGTTATAGTTTGTAGTTGATTTAGGGAGTTCTGTAGGGAACAGCGAAGATAACACATTTAACAGTTTGATTGTTTTTTTAACAGTTAAGTTCAAAGCAACGCTAGTAGATTACTAGTGATCCCTGGTAGAAGCCGACCCCATTCTAAAATCAAAGGGGGGCAACAGGGGATGCCAGATGAAGCGTAACTGTGAAATATCGTAAACTTGGAGTGAGTAAATAGTGGTATTACTGTGTTTTGGCTGTACAAAAAGCAGATCGAAAGGTGGTTGTTTATCTAACGAATCACTTGTTCAGAAGCAGTTTCATTGCGTCATTGGAGTATTCGAATTCGAATTCGAGTTCGAAGGTATTCGAGCACACAAAAACGCTAAAGGCTTAGATTTTGAGAATGAGGGACAGCTAAACGCGAAAGATTTTATTGTCTTTAGGACGTAGTAGTTTTCCGCGTAAAATATGAGTTTTGAAAAGAAACTAGAGAGAATCTGTTACCACCGGGGTATATCGATGATAATTCGAAAATTTAAGCTGTTTACAATATTTTTCTCTGGTCATGACTTGGTGGCCATGGCTAAGTCTATGCAAACGAATACAGCCTTGGAATCACTATTTTTGCATAGAGCATAGTATGGGTGTAGTACGAGGTAATGCCGTAAATGGGATATAGAAATAGCTTGTATCTAGTATTTTCTGCAAGGAAGTCGCTTGCTTTTAAATTTCGAGAGATTGTTGTAGCTTGTAAATCAATACTGATGAATATATTCGAAGGGAGTGTAGCTGTACATAGTTTTGTTTTTCCCAGTTCCAAATATGTATTTTCTTGGCATATCATGACCTTTAAGGATGTGTGGCAGTTGATCGAAGTGAACTTGATTAATGCTATGTAGACATTTGAGAGATGGAGAGTCTAGAATGGGATGAAAATATGCCTCTTGTATGCCCTACGTTTTTCGTTCATTGGTGGTTAGATTGTTCATGATCTTAGCTATCAGTGATGGTAGAATGATACCAAATATAGACTAGAAATGGCTGAGAGTAAACTGACTTTATGGTTGTAAACAGAATGCCCGTATGATGTTAATTGCGCGGTGAATCTTTGTATGCAAAAATTGCTTTGAAAACAAAGTTGACCCGTAAACTCGGAATCTTTTTTATTTATAGAATTCGCTCTATGATGATTCGGAGGATCTCTTATATAAAATGTACTTAGTGTGTGCACAGAGTTTCAGATGGATAGTAGAGAAAGCGAATATCACTTCTGAAATGCATTTTTTTTGTGCTTTGCCATGATTCTTCGTAAGTTAATAGCTGACGAAGATAACAAATTATGAATTTTTAAATGGTACATTACATTTATACTTATAGGGGCGTAGAATTTTGATCATTTACATATATATGTTTTTAAAGGATATATGAACATGAGGCTAAAACGAGCAAGTTACTGAAAAGCAGTATATGAAGTATTATAATAGAAGAGTTACGATTATAAATTAGGCCTGTTCTCTGTTGCTCCGAGTTTTTATGCACGTGGAATGATCAGACAGAATTCAATGGAACATGCTCCTCTGGCAGTGGCTTTACAGATGAAACCACAAAGGGCTTGTTATTGCGATTTGCAAACATTTTGTAAGTGAATTTTAAGAGTAAAACTATTATGTTGTGAGTTGTACCCATGGATGTATTACTGCCATGGTAAGCGTGAAGGCCTGTACTACGGTCTGATAAGGATTTTATCGTTTGGAACTGGGAAATGCATAATAAGAAATGCGAATGTGGTCGATTTTAACATTTGTAAATGTAGTTTTGTATTTCAGAGAAGCTTAGAGGGAACTCTTTTATTGTGATGATGTAAATAATACTAATATCATGTGTAGTGTATTGGGAAAATCGTGTCGGTTAGTTGTCAACTAGTTTTGTTTTCTGCGTTTTGTACTCTAGTTGCTCCCTCGTGTTACCCAGAGTTTTGGTGGGAGGTGGTAACCACGAGAAGAGTTTCTCCAAGAAGGCAGTAGGAACAAGAATCCATCATTTAGGGTTATGTCTGACCTTGAATTCCCACGCGCAGCTAGTCAATAAATGAAGCGAGGAATACTAGCAATACTTGAGTTGTCAGAAAATTAGCTGGAGACTGATCATTAGGATTGATTCAAAATTGGTTTATGTTTGTAAGGTCGAGCGCCATTATTTATTTTGTAGGGTTATAAATAAACTGTTCGGCATAATTGTTTACCTTAAGTAAGCACTTGTTACGGATCTCTGACGTCTAGGGCAGGCAGAAACGCCAACATATTTTAGCTTGTTAAGTGTTTTGTATAGGACTAGGGGTTGAAGAAATTCTAGAACAGTAAGATTGCTCATTTCACTATAACGAAAAGTATGAAACAGATAAATAGTGGACTGTGTCTAGATTAGTTCTTGATTTCCTGTTCGATAAGTTATTACTTCCCCCTAAGATAAGGGGTTATATATAATTTACTTATGGAGTTAAAGGTCTATCTAAACATTCCCGGAATCAGAATAAAGAAGGAGGTAGAAGGTTTTTAAGTCGTTATTGTAGGGTAAGAAAATATAAATGTTCTAAGGTATAAACACATCAACATGGAAACCGGTAAAATGCAACTGGTTAGAAAATCAGGTTGCTTGAAGTAGTATTATAGATTCTCTGATTATTTCAAAGGCAATAATACAGTCATGCCTTTACAACAGTTATAATTAGGGCTGCCTTTAACACTAAATATCTATATTCGAATACTGGTAACGAGTATTGATCATTTTGATTAATCGTAAAATTTGGGCGTGGTATAGAAGTAGCACCAAGGGGAATGGTCATGACCTTTGACCTCCACCACTACTTTATTACACGGAATGCTCTCGCCTTCCTTTTCAGATCTGACCAAATCTCCAAAGGCGCAAACCTACTCTTCCACCCTAAGATATGCCTCCGCAAATAATATGGCTCGTCATTACATTTCAATTATCGACAGTTGAATAAACTTCTTCGGCGATTAGTCGATCGAACGTTTAGAATTGATTTTAATGTAAATGATATTTTAAAGATTGCTCATAACCAGGCTTAGAAGCCGAAGAGGTATGAACTACTGGAAAAGAGGACACAAATATGGCAGTTAATTTCAGAAAAAGGTCTCTTAAAATGAAATCTGTTTCTAAGAACTTGGTCTTGATTAAGGCTCTAGTCCTCAGAGTAGTAGTAGTAGCAGCACTTGGAAAGAAAGTAATGTTGTCAATGGAAGTCCTTCACGTGTTATAATTATTTTGTGACAAGAGTGTGTAGGAGCCTGTGTCGTGTAAATGGGTAAGGAAGTCAGATATTTTTGCTGGCTATAGAAAAATAACCAACCGGGATTTTTTAAAGATATTTGGCAAAATTACAACAAATCTGCCAAAAGTTATATCACATTACACCGTATAGCTCAAAACAGGAAACTGTTTCCTGCTTGAGAGTTTATTCAACAGTAGTTAGTGGCCTCTGCACTACTTCGTTATTATATTGAGTTGTATGCTCCGAGAAGTTTATGGCAAGTAGTGTGCGATATTTGCACACATTGGGTAAATATTGTTGACTTCGTTTTCTTGCAAAAGCCGTGTTCAACTGCATAAAAGCTTCAGAGAATTGCGTCTGTGACCTTTCAAACTACAGTTAGGCGTCATACAAGGGAGCTTCCTCATATTGCTTATTTTCATAACCGCTTAGACTGTCATGACAATTGGAACCAGTACAAACAGTAAGAGGACTTGACTGGCAAATCTGAAACAGAAAACGTGTGCGTACAGGGAGGGAGATATTGACAGTTTACAGCTAGGCAAAACCCGGCTAAGTGACCTGCTGTTGATCGATGGCGGAGACATATGGCAGATTTACAGTAAACGACAAACTATTGTAAAAGCGAATGTTCTTGTATACAGCCAGAGCTCATTTCATAAAAACAGCAAAATTAGCAAAATAAAATCAGATAATTATTTGTAGGGTTCCTAATCAAAACACAGTTCGTTTTCTTGTTTATCCATTTTCTTAATTTTATTCCCACGAAATCCATCAAAATTTATGCACCTTTTCAGACACATTGATAGTCTAGATAACATGAGATTTAAAGTCGAGTTTATAGGTTGCCTTCCTGGAATTTAACTCTAGTAAAGTCTATATTCCTGCCTTGTATCCCTTCCTTTTCTTTAAGAAATGTTCATTCGGTACCCCTCCGATATTTCCACAACCAAAGAGCAGATTTTGCCATGTTCGAGTTTGTGATCACAGATAAGAAGGGTCTAGTCGTTGAGATCAAATTTAAAGCCCGGTGAGGTTGACGATCATCCGCTCACCCTCTCTTGTAATATAACAACTTTGCTATCATGAAAACCCTGAAGTAATGTTTGTGACAATGAATTTTAGGTTCATCGTGTTTTTTCTCTTATTTGTATTATGGTGCCATATCATATGGCTATGAGCGCAGAATGTCAATTATAGCAGAGTTTAGCGCAACGTCGTTATTTTGGAAAGATCTAAGCAACCTTTGTTTCTGCCCTTTCTTTGTAGCCATGGGAGCCAAAGGCATTTACGTCGAACTTTGATATGAAGATTCTTTGTGGAGACTCACTTGGTAAGTAAACGCAGAATGCATCTTGGAAGAAACAGTTTGTTGTTGAAGTGTTTAAGCAGCTGTTATTTCAAACAAGCAGTGAAGGTTTCTTTTAGATTTATCACTTTCTAAAAGTTGTTATTGGCTTCAGTCAGTACGAGGCGGTTTTGCTATGTAATGGCCTCGATTTCGTTTAAAGACAAAAGGCATGGAGACTAAAACAAAAAGGATGATGATGGTAGACTTCAAAGCCCCTACAGTGCCAATACAGCCGAGTGGAGTATCATTTACTTAATTTAGGAAAAACCATTACTATAGAGATACCGAATGTAAATTCATTGTAATTGGCTTCACGTCAGTACAGGGCGGTCTTGCTACTTCGTGGCATCGATTTGCTATGAAGACACCAACCATTGAAGGCCAAAGAAAGATGAAATTCTACGTGACTTCGAAACCATTAGACTTTAAACGAAACGGGACGGAATTTCATAACCAAGTTTTGGAGATGCCGTTGATGTAGAGATGTAGAGCAGGTGGTTTTAGTTTTCTGGACACGCATTAAGAAGGATAGGATTAGAAAGACCGGAAACATGCAATAAAGAGGGGGGAAGAGCGAGAGAGAAGGTCTGACCCATGCGAAGAACTTATTAGAACTACTCGTCTGAGAGAGTTAAGAAGTAATCCCATTGATAGGTGACAGATAGGGGGAAAGAGCGAGTAAGAGAAGGTCTGACCCATGCGAAGAACTTATTAGAACTACTCATCAGAGAGAGTTAAGGAGTAATCCCATTGATAGGTGACAGATAGGGGGAAAGAGCAAGAGGAAAAGAAATCCTAACCCATGCGAAAAACTACTCATCTAAGAGAGCTGAGAAGTAATCCCATTGACAGGTCACAGATGAGTATGGATGGAGATGACAGCCAACATCTGAATCATATACGGCACCTTGCATCTGAGTTTGCTGGAGGTTGTTTAATTATTTCGCCAACCAAGTATTGAGCTACAGTGATGCCTACTGAGTAGGATGTTAGATCAGATCGCTTCTGTTCAGATTGAATCGCTAAAACGTCCTCTTTTCGTCATACAGGTACGCTTATTCCGAAAGCGCCTAAAATTACACATTTAAGGAATGCCCCAAAGAAAGACTTTCTTGATAATCCCCTATAACCTCACAGTCACGCAGAATACCGTGCAATGCCTTTATTAGCGTAAATGTCTGCCGCCCTTTCCATCCGTAGAACCCTACCAGAATCCGTAACCACAACTTTCCAGACCCGTTGTAAATTTAACCTGTTTACTAAGTGGACATTTGGTATGTATTTGTAAGGGTCAGTGAATGCTTTTACCTACACACAACATTGGGTTGGTTTGACTTTGGAAATTTGCAAGCTAGGATCCCCAAATTGTTGGGATTTTTTGCCGAATCTTGGCATGTTTGCCGTATTATATTCAGTATTTGACCTCTTGTTTTCTTAAAAGGGGTAGGGAGTACAGTACCCTATTCGTTATTTTTTCTATGTACTGGAATTTGGTGCTTATTAGAGAACAATAACTAGTTTTCGAGAATTATGATAATCAATTAGTCAAAGAGTCTCGGATAACGGCAGCTTTTCCACAAAATTTTGAATTTTTAAAGTTATGTATAACGTCCTGGCGAGTTTCTAGGAATTCATATGATCTTCCAGGAGCGTATTAACAAGATAGATAATAAAGTGGATACATAATATGTTAGGTAACAACTACCCGAACAACGGATCGAGTACAGACTAGTCCATTTTTAAGCAACAGTGACTGATGGATTCCATCTGTGACCGCAAGGAAAGCGGGAGGGGGGGGGGGGGGGAGAAAGGGGGGGTTAAAATGTTTTAGGCATCAATTGATGAACGATAATATACGATGATGATTTCAATGGTTTCAGCCCAATTTTTGAGACCACTGTCAATCTATAAAACAACGTCAGTTGACATTTCTGCCTATTTTGTACAGGAACTGGTCTCATACTGTCAACGGAACAAGGGATCACAAATTTAATCGGTATGCATTTTTTACTCGGTTGTTGTTTTTATAACTTTTGATACTTTGGTCATCTTCTTCCTTTCACTTGTACTCTTCTTCTTTTCTCTTGTCCTCCTCTTCTTTTCTCTTGTACTCTTCTTCTTTTCTCTTGTCGTCTTTCCTCTTCCCACCGAACTTAATACCAGCTTTGAAGTAGTCTGAAGATAGCGGTATATGTGTATCAGAATGTAGCTGGAGAAAACTTTATGACAGACAGCCTCTCGAGCGGCTTCATCCCTAAATCCTTTCTCGTCAGACGTTTTTCAGGTGATTAAGGTGCCCCCTTGTCCCCTCTTTTAAATAGAAATGCGAGGCAGATTTTATTGATGCTGGGTGGAACAAATGGTATTATTTTGGAGTCATCCATTTAATAGGTTAAAACGCTAGTTTAAGTGGCAGTAGTGGTCCTCAGCCGTTTTTGAATTGCTGCCTCTGTATCTTCCATGTAACAGCATTACCACATTCCCATGATGATTTCATACAATCCCTTATTTCTCAATCGGCCCTTTTAACAACGAGTGTTTCCCTTTGATTACTCTTTATAATCCGAATACTTCCTGACCCCACCCAAAATTCTTTTTAATTTAAATTAACATGATACCAGTGCTCATGTTCTCATGACCGTGTCCAAACTCATCCTTTAGTTCAATTAAACATTTATACTGTTAAAATATCTGTATTATTTTTATTTTTATTTTTATTACATAAACATTCTACCATTTTGAGTTTAATACGGAAGGCAAACATTTGGAATATCTGCTTTAACATCAGTGAATTTCTGCGGAGATTTGGAATGGTCGTGGTACGTTATATGTGTGTACAAAGTGTGACATTGAACTACCAAGAGAAAACCACCCATTTCGGGCTATTTCACTTTTTCTGTGTTTGTACCGATTTTGGATTACAGTACTGTTATTTCCGATTTTGTTGTCTACAGGACCAAGCGTTTGCCAAGTCACGGATTCGAGTTTTCTAGTCAAGCAGATCGATGTTTTAGAAAATCATGGGGTGGTCTTGATGCGTACCGTCAAAGGTGAGTGGTCTTAAGCCCTTCCTTGTTTTTTTTATCGCTAAATAATGTAGCGATGCTGACGTAATAGCAGAAATAGTTTTCTCATTACTTCTGCTGGTAAGGGTTCGTAAATTTTTGGACAGTACAGTTAGGCTTTGACTCAGAAATGTGGGTTTTGATTCATTTGCAACCACTGTGAAGTTTCGAAATCAGCCATAGTCGATTCTGGATTCGATAACGTGCCTGTATCGCTGATAATTTGTAGAAGGAAGAGGACGCAGGTGTCATGTGCCCTACCCAATACGCGATTAAAACCCCAACTTATAACGGCCTTGGTTACGTGGTGGTAACGAGTTGCTAAAACAAAGTATTTTGTGAACATGCTTATAAGATATCTAAAAGTTTAAAATGTTGTTACCCATAAAAGGATGTCCTTCACCAATATACTTGTAAGATAATTTAATCAATTTCAAATCTTTGATTTGCGTTTTGCGTGATACCTCCAATAGTACAAATATTTTTGCAGGGGCATCTAGAAAACAATGTAGTTAGCATATCCTTGCCACCACGTAACCAACGAGCTATGGCCCAACGAGCGTTTCCGGTTTAGTCGCATAGAACGTCATACAGTACTTCAAGGTCTTTAATTAATACCTTCAGAAATGGAACATACTCTATACAAAAAGTGAGGCTAACGAAATATTATCAATTAAAAGAGCAAAATTATACAGGCTTGGCCGCGTCTTGTGGTTTGTTGTAAGGGAACTGACTCAGCCGGGTCAGTTGTTTCCCTAAGAACTATGCCCTCATGATGTCCTACATAAAAGTTTGCAGAGGGCTGCCGATTTTCAAAAATATCTTCACTGCTGCCATTCTCTAGTGAAGAGCAAAGTTAGATATCGGGGTAGTTGTTTGATAGCATACCTTCATGCATTTATAGCATGCTGTTTAAATAGACGTATCATGGAACGTTATTATAAGGGCAATAGACGTAAGATATTTTGTTCAGAGTTAAAAGAAAGGAAAAAGAAATAGGTCGATGGGAAGCAAACTTTAACATGGGGCATCATATGCTGGATCTCTGACTGGCGTTGGGGGTCTTCTCGTTGCTCCTTATAAAGCTGTGTTTTCTAGGTCGAATAGGATGTCGTAAACAGATGTGATATGTTATGAGACTTATTTTTTGATTTTGACTTAATATTATAATCTAGCGTTCAGAAACTTTGTTTTAAACGAAAGTTTTGAATTGGTTTATGTAATCTTATTCTGTAACATAATCAAATTTATATTGATTAGACAATGTTACTACAGTTATGTAGGAACTCGAAATATAAATTATAACCCCGGAGATCTTTCAATTGACGACTTATAGATTTGATGTCGGCTACCTTGATAGGCAATGACCGCTTTTGAACAAAAGCGACGGAGAATTAGTTCACTGTTTTAGATAAGAAATGGCGTAATTTTTGGCCGGGTGACGATGATCCAAACGTGGTAGACCCACGAGTACGAGCAGCAGCAACAGGAGCGCTAGATCAGGAGCGCCAGAGTGGGAGCGCCAGAGCAGGAGCGCCAGAGCAGGA
>JAAAKM020006971.1:63358636-63386534 GCA_010016025.2 Alatinidae sp. Z8VKAUB7J3 | reverse complement strand
GCCAGAGCAGGAGCGCCAGAGCAGGAGCGCTAGAGCAGGAGTGCCAGAACAGGAGCGCCAGAGCACGAACACCACGAACGCCAGGGCAGGAGCGCCGCGGTTTTCAAACATCCATAATTTTTAGTGGGCTGTGGACAGATTTTATCGTAAGAAACCCTCTCTTCTAAACTAAACGTCATCTGTTTCTCAAATATTATTGTTTGAAATTTCACTCGTTTTCGAAGTTACGGAACATTTCTCTCATATTTCAGAAGGGCAGTTGTACATTGTACCGATTGCAGAGGTTGAAAGCAAACGAGAACCGAGGACTAAACGAGATTGGAAAAAATATAAACTTCGTAAAGCTAAAGGTACGGTCGTCTTTTACCGACTTTTTTTTGCGTTTGTGGGGATGTGACAGTTTTAGACAGTTGAATGCCTCGGTTGGAGCCAATTTTGCCCCAGGCATACTTGAGCTCGCCTTTACGCATTTCTTGCACAAAATTTCGGAATGAAATCCTCTCTCAAGAAAATTTTGAAAACATTAATATTTGTACGGTGCATTTATCAACAGATTTTGGTCAGATATTTGGTTATGAGGTATCACGCTTGTTATGAGAGTTGGCCATTTGAAAGAAAGCAACTCCTTCAATATCGTCAGATTTAGTAGTGAAGTATCCCCTGGAAATTTATACTTTCAGCTGGCATTTTATCTTCCAACTTTCAAATGGGGTTAATGGTGCAGCTGTGCAACCTTGCGAGGCGACGCAACTGCCATTTTCTGATATCTACTCTGGTTTTGGTTCATTGGTCATAATTTATTTCTTATACTAAAAAAGTTCGATGAATATTTTCCTTAAAATTTGCTAAAATAGTGTATTCATACGTGTGTAGGAACGCTGGTAGTTCTGAGGCCGAAACAAATACATCTTCTTTCTAAGTATGAGAAATGTAGATGGTGAAAACGTACTTTGCTAAGACGACAGGCGGGAGCTTAGGTGGAAATTTGAATCGGAGCGAAATCATGAGAATTGTTCTCTAACTAAATCGTGGGAAATTTTAACTTTTTTAACGGAGCGTCGGGTTGCTTTGTTTTTGTTTGATTGAAACTATTTTCGAGGATATGAAAAAGGAAACAAGTGAACAGTAAGGGGAAAGTGTCAGCGAAAAAATATAAACATCTGATAGCGTATCAGACAGAATCATTTGGTGCATATCTTCATTGTAATTGAGTATATTGTACGGTTCTTGCGTTGCTTTATTTTAGTTGTGGTTTTTGGTAATTTTAGTTTGGTTTTAGTAGGCCATAGACACCTGATGACTTCCGTTTGTAGTCTGCTCCTTTTGCCCACTCACCACATGACATACCCTTTTACTTTCAAACTTTTACAAAACTGGCAATCTGGGATGCATATGCAGTATACATCATTTCCACTCTGACAAGGGTAAAATCGGTTCCCTCCCAAGAACAAATCAAGGAGTCCATGGCAATGGCATATTATGGAGTACCATAATTTGGTCCAGCCTATTAAAGTAATTGCTTCTTGTTTACATTTGCAGGATCCCATATATATGCTATTTCTCGGCCCGGAGATGCTGAAACTGCATTGGCCGTTGCAATCAACAAGAAGATTTTAGTTTACATATGGAATGTCAACCCCACGTGGGCGCAGAATTATCATGAAGAGGGAGAGTGCCCGGCGTGTTTTGATTTGGTGATGGTAAGATAATGGAATACTATATAAGGTAGCACATGATTTGTTTCTTCAGGCTTAATCATGGTAGCTGAGAAATGGAATAATTGTAGGCTTCCTTGGGAATGTGCAAGCTACATTGAGAGATTGCAAGCTATTGTAGTGATTGTTTGTCAGTAATAAGTTACAAACTTCATGCTTTACATTGGCTGACCTGTATGCAACCGTGTATACTTTGTCAAGTGTTTGTGATATTATGAGTTTGATGTCGTCCCGATAAGGATTATTCATATCACCTCCCATGTGGACGGGAAACTTGCTATCGTTGTAAATGACTACTGTTATTGAAGCTTGTTCAATATTAGGGAATAGAAATCCACTCTACTGAATTCACGCTAAGAGAGCTTAAACGCTGCACCGTATAGCCAAACTATCTTTGCGTCCGAAACGTATCCCCTTTGACGCTTCGCGAAAGATTGACACTAAAATCTTCACCTTAGCTTTTGAGCCACGATGGCTCATTGGTTAAGGCGTTGGTTTAGTGTTTATTTATTGATAGTCTATATAATTTTAATAAGCATGATTTAGTGAGCTCTTGATAGTATTATATATATTTATATATATATATATATATATATATATATATAAACATTAAAACTAAATTGTGGCTCTATGCCAGCTTTCGGAATCTCTTTCTTCTTCTGGCGGAAAAGCTATTTTTAGAAAACTTTTTAAAACTTATTTTAAATTAAATTCTGTTTAGTTTATATTTATATAAACTGTAAAAGAAAGTTGTTGTGGTTACTCTCACTTGCAATTTTTAATACTCACTAAATGATACTGCCCAGTAATGAGATGTACAATTTTCTCCTGTAGTTTGTAAGGAAGCTCTCGGCTTAGAGAGCGGAGTAATAGAGGATTCTCGACTAACTGCTAGCTCAAGCTTGGATATTCGCCCAACTAAACATGGGAGATTGAATAATGCAGGAGGTGAACCATGGTGTGCTGCTGATGGAAAAGATGTTCCAAATGAATATCTACAAATTGACTTAAAACAGACCATGGCTATCACTAAAATAGCAACACAGGGAGATGCATTGCACAGAGGCGAGCCTGGAAATTACGTTAAAAAGTACAGTCTTCAATACAGCTTTAAGACTGGTCAAGTATACAAGGATGTAATACAAATTACAAACGGTAATAAGGAGGTGAGTAAAAACACATTTTAAGGTAAGGATTGTTTATGCTAATGATATTTTTATCCCTGCTATTTGGTCTCTAAACGGGGTTGGGAGTGGATAGGGGCTGGGGACGCTTAATAATTTTGGGAATTTTTCAGACGCCTTAGAGCGTATTAGACCGCTGCTTATTAATTTTGGAAACCAGCTTTGGTGACAAAAAGGAAACATTTTCAACAATTTATATAATGACCATTTTAAAGTTATCTTAAGATTTCTGAATCAAAAATGTGCCTTACTTTGATATCTTTTCTGCTTTATATTATTTTACAGTTATCAGAAAGTTATTTTCACAAATTTGACTCCAGCCCCCCCCCCATGCTATTCCAACCTTCTTTTTATCCCCCCCGTTTAAAAAGTCAAAGACTATTACCACTTGTGCCCACTAAAGGTGAAAGAACCCATCACTTTGCTTTATTGCCTTTAGACTAGAACTGCTTCTAGTGGACTTCAGTAACGAAGGTGAGGGAGGGGGCAAAGGCTGGCGCCGCCCCCCTGAGAGATTTCACTAGCGTACTCCGCCCCTCTGACATTCCGATCGGCATATATATTTTTCACTGCAGTATATCATGACCGTCCCCCTTTCATATTTTGGAAATCCCAACCGCCCCCCCCCCTCTCTTAGAGGGCCAGCTTCGTGACCGGTGGACATGAAAGCCAGACGTTATATCGCTTTTAATAACTTTTTTGAAACAATGGGTTCTATGCCAAAAAGCGACAGGAATCTTTTTTATTTTCCTGATATTTACGTTTTATTACTATGCTGACAATTCATGACTCATTTACACATTATCCGAGAGACTAGACTGACCACAATAATTGTAGTTATTTAAGTTTGCATACAAATTATATAGACAGGTGAATAGAAGTGTGAAAATTGATTTTGAACAAACATGGCCATATAAGGAGGGGTGCAGGGGGTGAATAAAATAGATTACTATTGTTTTACAGCCTAATTTCTCCAATCACGTGTTAGACTATAATTCTTCCTTCTGCTCGACTAGGTTTACTGACCAAAACTCAAATTCTGTTTTCTGTGTCACGACATTACCGCTCAACATGATCGTCTCTGTCCAAAAAGATTTTCAAGAAATTTTTAGAGCCAGCCGATGTTAGCACTTCAAGCGATAGAAGAACTTTTGGTGGATATGCAAAAGCAACTAGAAACATTTCGGTTCTGATTAAGTTCCATTGCTTTTCAGTGAGATAGAACCATTTGCTATTTGGTTGACTGGAGGAGCTAGTTTTTTTTACTAGTATAAATGGAAAAAAATACCCCAATGTCAATGTTGGTTTTCTTCTAACCTTGCTTACTCAGTTTTTGTTCTGATCATACAACTCTGATTGATTACCTATGTACTGGTACGTTGTATCATTTCAGATAATAGAAAGTGTTGGAGATATATATCTCCAATATCTTTAAAACATACACAACCAATCATTGCCCCATGGTCACTGTTTGATAAGCAATCCGTAAACTCCATCTCTTCCAGTCTCTTATACAAATTTATTTACAAAGAAGAAGAGTGTGTTGCGACGGCCAACTCGAACTTTACGATTGAAGACCTACAACGCAGTCTCAGAATGAACAAGAACTCAAAGAGAAGTGTTTCAGTATCATATTAAAGACACATCTATACAAGTCAAGCAAACTAAACACAAGACACAATATATAGACTCAAACCAGTTACAAAGAAAATATCATGGCTACGTAATTACAGTAATTACGTCTCATGGGGTTTCTTATTACATAATGTCATCTAAACAAGTTGCTAAGCAAGGTTGATTTCCTTGGGTTACGAAGTTAGCAGTGTGAAATATTTAAAAGCTCCAAATCGCTCTGAATGCAACATCCACCACGGTGTAATTGTCATTCTAGGATTCCGATTTTAAATTTCATGTAAAGGAATGTTTTCAATTTCAGCCAACCTCGTGTACCGTTGTGCAAAGTGGAGTAATGCATTAAAGTGTTCACACTAAATCCATGCATAAAGCACAATTGCAGTCTTTTCCCTAGGTTTCATGCCGTCATTGATACTCTACAATAACTTACATATTAACGGTTATTCACGGAAAACTGGTCCCGTCTCTGCGCAACGTTAAATCGTTTTATACTGATTTTTTTTGAGTTGCCGTAGTCTATAGAATAGTTTCCCAACCTTCAATGCCAGAGATTCCCCGACGAGCTATGGTTACGTCAGGAAATGCGTCACTTCTCAAAATACTCTGTGTTCCAATAAAAACCTCATGCACACGAGCAATACCCTTGCCTTTACCCGAATGTTCACTTTGTCATACAGATCTTCTTTTTCAATGCCATGCAGAAGCATGCACTGCTTCATGGTTACTGTTAAATGATTGGTTCTTCAAAATTCCATTTACTCTCAAAGTGCTTGTTTTAGATGGAATGGGTTTCAAAAAGTGAAGTTGAAGGCAACTTTTATACTTTAATACTACATGACAGCTTTCCTTTTTAGATCTTTGATGGCAATACAGATAGAGACAGCACAAAGACACACGATTTTAACAACTCACGATTTGACGGACGGTATGTGCGTATATTACCACAATCAAAGTCAGGGCATCATATATGTATGAGAGTTGAGCTGTATGGATGCCCATATGGTATGTAAATGTTTCAGTAATTCCTTCTTTGTACTAATACTTCAGGGTTTTGTTGTTCTCTGTTTCTTTGCTTTTGTTTGTTTGTTGTCTATTGTTTCTTTGTTAGATTTGATTAGTTGACCTTGCTGACCTTTGTTCCTAACAATCTTCTTCTTCACCCTTTTCTTCTTCCTCTTCTTCTTCCTTCTCTTCTTCCACTTCTTCTTCTTCTTCTTCTTCCTCTGCTTCTTCCTCTGCTAGTCCTTCTCCGCATCTCTCTGCACGTCCATCTTCTTCTCTTCGTCCTTTTCCTTCTGCTTCTCGTCATCCTTCTCCTTCTCGTCATCCTTCTCCTTCTCTATAACTTTCTCCTGCTCAGCATCTTTCTTCTTCTCCGCATATTTCTCCTTCTCCGCATCTTTCTCCTTTTCCGCATCTTTCTCCTTCTCCACGTCATTCTCCTTCTCTACACCCTTCTTCTTATCCGCATTGCCTTTGGGAAAGAACGAGGTAAATTTATGCGCCCATACTCGAGGTATAAAGTCAGTCGGTTGTAAAGTTCCCATGAGTGAACTTAGCACCGAAACGTATATATTATTTCCGTCAACGTACTTTGTTATTAGTGCTGATGTTGCTGTTTTTGTCAATGCCAAATACAATTTGGATTCTGCAGCTTAACTTTGTGAAGCTTGAATTAAGGATGATGACATAATACATTGTAAAAACAGGTCAACTGATTTATTTGTTGGTAAAAAGTGACAGTGTATTTTATATTTACTGCTCTAGACATAATGGCCCGAAATGCTCCTTGCAGACAAGAAGATAATTGGAGATCAATCAGCTCAATTTGTCACTGCGACGACACACTCTTTGACATGGAAAAAAACAATTTGCCGTTCAATTGCGTTGTCTAACCTTTCCTTGTTTTTTTAACCTTCTTCTTGTAATATTCCCATTGATATTCTTGCTAAATATTTGATGGACGTGGGACGACTAAGATGTTCCTTGTTGCAATATATGTCAGCCTGTGGAATGCTGACATTTCCTTGAACAAGATATTCCAAAGACATGATAAACTGTGGAGTCCAATAATACCCCCTCCCCTGGCCCTTCCCATTAGAAGTAGGGTTAAGTGTCAAGATACGGGTAGAAGGTCAGGATAAGTCATAGGTTAGACATACAGCTGAAAACCAGCTTCCCAGGGCAGTAGCGGCGTTACTCAGAGACTATTGTTCAGATTTGCATTAAAAGAGGATCCTGCTCATTCCAAACAAAAATTCACAATTCTTAATTTAGTTGAGGGTCTTATTATCACCTAAAAGAGAACCCCTACCTAAATTTTCTTCAGCGACCACCATCTTACTACTATCTATATATCCTTTTAATGCCACATAATGCCGTTCTTTGGCTCTGATGGTCCATCTGTCGCATCTCAACCCTTAAGCGTGACCGGCTCAGCGGCGCTTGGATCTGTTGCCAGGTCTTTTGCCTAAGAAATCGTTCATTTTACGGTCACAAAGAGACATGCTTCTGTTAGAAGGCGTGTTCCTGATAGAATCAATCAAAAACATTCTTTTGCAACTCAAAACATCAACCTCCTCTCCTCAACAACGACGCCTCCGCCAATTGCGGGAATTACACTTTTTTTAATCAATGTATCTATGGTAACATCAAAATTGGTTTTTAATGTCATGTAGTCATCGAGTTCATTGGTTGGCTTGCGCAGTATCATTAACATAGCTCCCCTCCGCCAGAACAAGCCTCCTTGCTTCAAGTCAAGTCTCTTACCGAAACGGACGCATTACTGCAGGGGATTATGTGTCCTCGGAGCGAGTAATGGAAGAGGCAGAAGACTCGGAATGAGGCTCAAACGTTTGCGCAGGAAAACACTGATCGGCTGGCGCAAGCAGTTGAGCAGTCGGATCGCAAGGCATACTGCAAGGGCTAACAGACACACAAAGATTGTGTTTAAGCATCTTATCAGGGTGTTCCTCCATTTGATCACGTTAGTGGTGGGAAACTCAATAGGAGTGTAGGCAAAGGGAGTAGCTGAGCAATAACAGAAGTGTGACGCAAATCAAGGTCATACGTAGCGAACCTAAGAGAACACAGGTTAGAAAGAGACAAGAGCTGAGAATGCTGCTTCAGTGTCAAATCTTTATGACGTCTATCGGCAAATGAAGACTTTGCAGAAAGGGTCTTGTTAGGGAGGAGGGGTGTCTTTATAAGAGAATCAGCGGGAGTCGAATGCAAATCAGTGATTTCAAGAAAGGCAACGTTGTCTGTCTTTCCTCTCTGAGAGGTAACAGAATCCGTAAAAGGGGAATTGGGGGCATGGACGTTGACCTGGCTGTCAGCATCTGTTAATGAAAATGATGTACCACGGGGGAGTCCATTATTAGAATAGGGGTGCCGACATTCAAGTACAGAAATGAGAGGCTCAAAGGAGGGTGACACAACCGACGTAGGGAGAATGGGTTCAGTATGGGATTTAAGTGTCTGGATATGGGAACAACAAATGTCACCCTGAAAGGGTGAGGAGGAACCCTTGGCAAAAGCTACGACAGTTTCACTACCAAAAGTAACTCTCCTTTGTGCTTTGGGGTAATGTCTGCAACCAAGCATATGCAGGTCCTTAATGGAGTAACAAGATGGCACTAAGGCGTTTCTACGTACTCCAGCCATAAAATCTGACATACCGTTCAAATTTTTCGATCCAAAGACCAAAGTCCTCGTGACTAAGTCCATGATAAGTGGTTGAAAACCGCTCCCTGGCTATGTTCGATAGCCGCTTGAATGGCAGAGAGCTGATCTTGTAACGTAAAGAAATCAGCTGAATTGGTGGCCATAACGTATAACAAACACAAAACCAACAAGAGCAGCACGACGGGGTCACCAATGTTAGAGGGCGGGAATTGCGGGAATTACACTTATATCTATTGTAATATCAAAATTGTTCTTTAATGCCATCTAGTGATCGAGTTCATTGGTTGGCCTGCGCAGTATCATTAACAGTTCACCCCCTCTCTGCATTTTCAGCCAAATTTTGCCGGCTGAGGGTTAATGTCCATATTTTTGCTTTCATTGATGCAATACTTACTTCCGGCTATTTACGATGGTTGAAGCCTACTAATGTCATTCTAAGATACAATCGGGTTTTAACAACACAAAACCATCATATATCTTTTGCGGGACCGACTAACACTGACATTTCTTTAAATTCTATCCACGAATGTCGACCGTACGTAGTCATAGGCCGACTCACTAGAAAATATTAAGGTGGTTCTGCACTTCAGCATTCGATACAGTAAGTGATGTGTTTTGTGATGTAGAAGTGCTTTGCATTTTTACCGAAACCCAATCGCCTCTTAAAGCTTATTTGATCTTGTGGCATATAGGGATTGCAGTAATATGCAGTTTTAACATTTGCTGCCCCTGTTGATGTGCAAAAAGCTTAAGTTGCTTTGGCTATCTTGAAGAGTCAATGGGGACCACATCATGTCTCTTTTTAGTACTTTCAAATATTGCAACCTTCCCACATATGTTAGCCTCAACTCTGGTGTTGACAAAGTTGGCTGTTGTGTTTCCCATGCCCTCAAAACGTAAGTATGAGACGAGGAATTGGTCAAATTGGTTAAATTTTTTGTTACATTTACAATTCACAGTTTGCACAGCTGGCCTTGGACTTGAAGATCAGGGAGTAATGCCAACAGGGTCTAGTTTAACAGCATCTTCAGAGGACTCGGGGAAGGAAGCCTCTAAAGCAAGACTGAAGGCATCATCAGAGTGGTGTGCAGATAATACCAACAACAATGCGTACTTAGATATTGATCTCGGGAAAATTATGACAGTCAGTGGAATAGCAACTCAGGGAAGCTCTTCATCAAACATCAAAGTTGACAATTTTAAACTTCAATATGGAGACACAAAAGATGCATTGACTACTTTCCAGTCAGATGGCAAAGACAAGGTAGGAGATTACAACAAGTTAGCATTGTAAGTGTTTATAGATATATGCTAGAGAAATAGAAAATATGCCACCACAGGGGAATGAACCCATAAACAACGCGTACACAACGTGTGCACTGGCGAGTGAGCTATATGACCTCTAATGATAACACACTCTATATCTTTAGTCGCTACATTAGCTCCCTAATCATTCATTGGTGGATTAGAACATCTGACTCAACGCCATGTTAATTGACCAAGGTCCAGCCGGCCAATCTAATTGTTCTAAGCACGTTAAAAGTTAGAGAGTATCATGGAGAAGTATGATAATGGTTTAAACTGCCTATTCTTTCACTAAAAGATATCAAAAATGTAAAAGTGTTGAAGTATATATTATATACTAGTAGGCCCGTGGCACTTTGACACAAAAAAACTCTATATCTGCTAATGCCATTACACAGATGTTTGACAAGTTTATAGTTCAACTCTTTTCCAACAAAGTGCTCCCCAAAATGTTTTAATTTAATGTGAATGACGTCATCTATGGCTATATAATATTGCGCAATATTCAAAAATTTCAAAAACTTTGTCTCTCTCTCTAAGTGCCTTGCTCCTTCAAAGCGTTGGCTGTCATGGTCCTCCACTCTACCCTGCTCTTAGATGTCTGTGAAAATGGTCAGCCTGCTGCAGATGCCAAAAGAACCAATGATTATTTCTTGAGCTGCTACTACAGCTTTACATTGGTGTTGCGTCTTAAGTTTACCTGTGAACATGTGAAGCAACCTTTCTCTTGATATATTGTTGTGCAAGTTGAGGTATTGATTGGATTAAGAAATTAGACAATGCAGAAAGAAGAGATTATCTGAATCACTCTTTAATTGATTTAGCCAGCATGTTCAAATGTTCTCTACAAACCCATGAAACACATTGAGCCTTACCTGTCATGTTATTTAATTTTTTAAATTGTTTTACTGTTTGCAGAAAACTGTGCTGCACATTGTAATATTTGATGGTTTGCCAAGATCTGTCCAAGAACTTATTACACATTTTTTATACAATTCTCAAAAAAACACATCAAAATCAGAATTGTATTACACTATTGCCTTTCTAAATTAAGATTTCTTATTAATCTGTATTACGTTCTGGCATTCTAGCTCCACCTTAGGATTTTATTGGCAATAATTTATCCATAACATCTATAAGTATTATGATGCAAAAATTGTTTATGGAGCATTGAAGCCATGACTCAACAAGATATAGTGATGTTTTTGAGGTATAGAATAGATGTCATTTAGACCTAAATGTTTTAACATCAAGATCAGAATACAAAAAGGGAATAAATCCTTGAGGATAAATTCACCTCACATGACGCAACCAAATATGTATCGTAGTCACATAATTATCTACCAACTAGTACAGGTTTCTGTTGCATCCTGATCTCTTATGCAAGAATTGCACCAATCTAACATGACTAGGATTTAATTTTGAATCAGAGGTACCCCCTTGTAAACAAAGGTAGCTGTCAACTTTCTCCACTACGCATACTCCTCAATGCTACAAAGATGATCTTTATAAATAAACAAGACTTAAATACAAACCGATGTAAATGTAGTTAAATTTTAAAAAGCGCTCTAGAACAATTCATATTAAAGTACAGTTCACTACTACATGTACCTCCATTGTATGTCAAGGGCCAAATTAAGGGGAAAAGTACAATTGTGAAAAATCAAGATTGATTTATTTGTCCAGCCCCCTGCAATTGAAATAATTTAATTTTTATATTATGATTTTATCATTTTTCTTTCTCTTTAATTGTTGTAAAAATAATGAAACTTGAGATCATTTATCCTGCTTAAAGTGTAAGACAATTTCTGCACAAGTTAGTTGAGAACTCATCCCTATCTTCAAATCATGTACTGGCATTTTCTTGTAATTTACGTTGTCAGGGAAATTGTATTAATGTTGCTTGAGCAGCTATTTCTCTCCTTTTTTGAAGTCATTTGATTTAACTAGGAAGGATATTCTCAAGAATGTTTTTTACTTTTGCCTCTTTTTCCCTGATTTGGAGTAATTTTTTATCACACTTTTGTCAAGTAAACAAAAGTTTTGATGGCACTTTGAAAAAAAACCCCATCCCAATTAGCAATCTATTAATTTAGTTAACTATAGTGACTATGCACAGTTGCACATTTTGTTTCGTGTTAGTTATATGTAAATATTGAGTTTAAGTATGTTAACTCTCATATTAGTAGCATAAAAGCAAAATTTTCTTTAATGGTAAATTGAGTCCTTTTTCGTAGGGCAGAACAAGTTGTTGGTTCACTTCAAAGTCTATTGACTGGCAGCACAGAGAAACACGGGGAATATTTTTTATCTCAGGTAAATGTGTGCCTTTCTATGTAAGAGTCTATTCAATGTATATTCAAGTCTAAATGGTTCAAAAATACAAGCCATTCAGGCAGACCCAATTCTGATTAGCTAAGTTAATATGTTTTATTCTGAGTTAATATGTTATATCTGCATACGAATAAGCCCTAATAATTGCACTAGAATTGTGTGAGGTGAGAATTCATTGACCCTTTCAAGCTATAATTACAAATAAATTTAAGTATAATGTATACCATGTAAAGGTGG
Organism: Alatinidae sp. Z8VKAUB7J3; assembly: GCA_010016025.2. NCBI lineage: Eukaryota > Metazoa > Cnidaria > Cubozoa > Carybdeida > Alatinidae > Alatinidae sp. Z8VKAUB7J3. Next base: position 63,374,437 of record JAAAKM020006971.1, on the reverse strand, counting down.
GGAGATTGAGTAACTTAAGGTACAAAATGTGCCGATAGTTGTGTAAGTCTCTACAGTTTACAAAAACGATACTTCAGGAAAGTCTTTCTGTCAGCTTCATTGCTTAGGGAACCAATAGACTACATTTGAGTGCTCCCTCATCAACCAATTGGTAAATCCCAAAACATGATATACACTTAGTTTTAGTTCTTGTTTTCTGATGCTGGGCAAATTTGGAAGATTACTCATTTTAATTTATTTGTTCAGAACTCAGTCCCACCCAATAGTAAAGAGATATGTGACTCCTCTTCTTGATGTTCCTTTTTATATTGACTAAATTGTGTAAAGTTTATATATTTTTCTTAACTTAATTCTCCTCAGGTTCTTATAACAGTTACACAAGTTTTGATTGAACATGAAATGCAGGTAATTTTATAGAAGTGATTTCAGCTAACATAGTATTTTTACTGTATGTTAAATTGTTAATGGTCAGTCTATCCACAGTTTATTACATTGGCATGAAGCAGAAGAAGGACTATTAAAGTACCCAAGCAGATACACTGTATAGAATTAAACTGATCTGCCCTTTGATGATTTCCTAATAATTTATGCTGGCTTTGTGTATTGCTTATATATTTTTATAGCAAAGTGTTGGGCAAAGGGCTTGTTGGTTCAGTAAAAACAATTTCTTTAGGAGTCAGAAGTTAAAATTCTTGATATATCTAAGTCTTGGTGTGGAAGCGGGAAAGTGATGTGTATTTTTATCTTATTTTTTCTGCATAGTTTTGTACTTTAGTTAGATGTTATAGTTTACAGCATTTTGGAGTGTGTAGCCATTGGGTTGCAGAGCTATAACTTGGAAACCAATAATCAGGATTTGCTCATAGTACTGGGAAGCTTTGTCATCTTGTCTTCTCTATCACTGCAGCTCCCACCGATCTTAACTTTGTCAAGGTACTAGTTGAGGCAAATAGTAAATTTCTTACAGTGATTATTCATGACGTAATGCTCAAGCATGAGACTAAAGGTCAATGTGCAGACATCAGTATACATAAATAAGTCATGTTCAATTTAATTAACTGAACAGTGTGTATATCTTGTTGATTATGAGACTTTTGATCTACTGTTTTAGAGGTCAAGCTATGAAGTTTTCCAAAAGTTCTTTGGAATATTACTGGATATCGTGTGTAAGGTATCTGTTATTTCAAATGTAAGTTTTGTAAGTTTCATCAGTTCAGGTAACTACAAAGGAACATTATGTTTATGATGTCCAATCAACAGGAGTGAGGTGGTAAGTAGTCAATTTTTAACCGACAAATGGCTCTATATTTCTTTGTGATGTCGAGGAGATTGGAAGGTTACAAAGTTCTGTATTTTTGTATAATGTTTTGAATGTAAACCACAATCAATAGTCTTTTTTAATAATAATGTGGAGCAATGGTAGTCATCAATGTAAACTCCAGTACACAATTTTTTCGCTATTTCGTGCAATAAACTCCTGTTTGCAAATTGTACAATTAAATACCTCTCCCTCAGGAAGATTTAAATTTTTACATTATGAGAAAGTCCTGGGGGTTGTTTGGAATACTTAACTGTGAATGTTTTCATGTTGATTGTTTTAATTAGGTTTTCCCATTGTCTTTAGAAAAATTGAAATATATTTAGATACGGCATTGATTATTAAAAAGCTTAACCAGGAGACAACATGGTAAATGGTACATTTAACCATTTATGTCAGAACAAAGGCAGTTTATAAACAATGTCAACACAGATATGAAAAAGACTGCATGTGTGTGTTGTGCTGCATTTGAACTCTGTATGTGGACTATTGGTATTTTTATTACATCATTGTTGCATTGCTTGTTGTGTCATAAAGCACTTTTTCTTATAAAACTTTGCACTATTTTAAAGGTTAATACACCACATCAGGCACTGTTTCGGAAGACTGGAACTGATTGTTTAAGAGAAATTGAATCTGGCTACCCTGTAAGTACATGAAATGGTAGGTCTTTTATTTGTAGTATTTTTTCCAATTGTGTTTGCGTCGTCACTAAGTTAGGGCTCGTTTGATGCACGATTCTATGTACCATTTCCAATAGGTTAGAAAAAAGTAGTGCTGAGCTAAAGAGATAGTACAACTTGCACATAATGTAAGTAATGATTTGGTAGAACATATGAAAATGCTGAACAGCCAAGGACCAATGTAATAACACTCTACAGTGCATACAGATGGGTTACAGATTGAACCAGAAGCCAAAGACGAATTTTCACAGTCAGCATTGAAAAGATGTAGCAACAGCAGTAACCTGTAAAGCAGGGAAAACAAGACAGTAATAAGTCAGCAGTGAAAGTGGCAACAGGGGCCATCTTAAAAGGCAGAGGCTACTGAGTTTGTAAAAATAGCAACTGAAGCATTTGCTCCGTCATCATGGAGCTATCAGGAAGCATAGTAGCTAGAAAGACAGTAGGAACCAAAGTAAATAGCCCAGTAGTGTAACCAGGAACATCACGTATAGCAATGTAAGCAATTCTAAATTCGTGGGTATTATCTAACAGTGAAAGTTTGAAATTGAAATGATAGCTTTAAAAAGATATATATTATGGAAACTTCTAGGTCAAAGCTGATAATCACTCTTTTACGCTTTGTTTTCTTAACATTGGTTTTGCCGTATATTCCATCACTACACATGGATAATAAGATATACCCTTGGCTTCATCAACTAGGGGTCACTGTAAATTGACCCTTTTCTATATTTTTCTAGTGTTGTAGAGATTGTAACAGATGTTGTCACAGTGAGCCCAATTAGCTACTACAATTGAAACGATGCCCAGGAATGTATATATATAATTGTGCAATTGCATGTCTGTCAAGGAGACCGGAGGCTAATTTATTTCGTTTTACTTATCAGCTCGGTCAAATCCTTAGTTAGAAACCCAGTTTACCTATTTCGCCAAAGGCAAGATTAAGATGAATTTAACTTCAATTAGCAATTTTTTAAATTAATAATGATTTCATGTTGTCATCTCCAGGGTATACTAGCTGATAACCTCCCAATGCTGTTTGGGTGCTGCAGGCAAGAGAGAACATATGCATTCCAAAGCTACTTTGTAAGTTGCTTTGAATTCTGATCTGTTTTGATCAATCAATAGGGAATGTGTCCAGATTTGTGGTAATATGAGAACCCTTTAGAACATTGTTATACTTATGAAATTAAAGCTTTTTGTAAATGTATTTTTAGTAGTCTTGAAAGTCTTGGAAAATATAAATTTGATATAAAATTATACACTGTTAGTTCTCTGAACTGGTGTAGGCTATATCAAGAAATAACACGAGGAAATATTGTAAGTTTATTTTGAAAGACGTATTTTGGACTGTGTACCAGCCATGCTACTGTATTTGTACTAGTGATAATTGGTCGGCTCAGGGTAATACAAGGTACTTTTCGAATACAGGATTTTCTTTTGATCTGCATTATCCAATTTGAAATTAAAACACTTACTAACATAGCGAAAATTTCGATTAAAGTTCAGTGTAGGCAATAGTTGTTTAGAAAGACGTTTATCACATTGACTTAAGCGTAAATGAAGGTGTTAGAAAAGGACATTGAGCATTAAAAATCTGGTTGCCGGATTATATCAGGTGCATGCATTGATTTGCAAGTAGTTTTTTTCCTTACAGATAACTTCTCAACACTGGCCTGTCTCCATTGCATTGTCACCCATGCACTTCTTCCCGATCCTATGAGTGGCTTTTTATGAGTTAAAAACGTTGATAGTACATTCTGTTAACCATAGCCCTAATTTGCACCATATTGTTACCCGCCATTACCATTACTACTAGTGCTTTTATCAGATCAATAAAACTATCGCTACTCTTTCAACAGCACTTTTATCAACTACACTGATAATAACAACAATATTAGTAACTATAAGGTCAAGAATAACTAGACTGCAGTGGTGATAGAAAGGAAAATATACTGCAAGAACTATACCCAATATCAACAGTAAGTCAGTTACCCATGACAGTGACCAAGTCTCCACCACTACCGACACCTTGTTTTCTCCTCGACAATTAATAGCAGCACCACCAACTAAAAAACCTACGGCAGACCTTTGCTATTTACTCAATACTATCGCTATTCCAAGTACTAGTTCTATCGCCGCCACCAATGGCACCACTACAACACTGTTGACAGAATTCACAACACCATCCATAGTACACTACCGGAAACTTTCATTGCAAAAGTTAAATCAGCAGTGCCGCAAAGGTAGCTTGAACACCTCTTGAGGATACAAAACGTACAGTATGATTATCTTAAGACCTTAACCAGATCGCTGTGCGTACGATCCAAATATTTTAACTGATAAATCTGAAAAATCATGCGTCATGAGGCGTAGGTCTTAGAATTTCAGAAGAAAGCGTTTCATGGAAAAATGCATCAGTTCCCACATTCTTTCATCTCAACCTGTCAAATCTTGACAAATAACTTGACAAAGAATCTGGATACACTTGACACCATCCAGCTTTAGAGCTGACCGTACTTTATCATATTCGTGTGAGGCATCGTGCAGTGTATTACTGTGAATATGGGTGATCGGTTAAGTGATGAACTTATTGGTATTATTTGCATTGCAGGTATTGGTATGTGATGTTCTCAAAAACGTCCTGTCAACATACAGGTAATACCCAATATTTGTTCTGTTGAAACTAGTTTATAGTTGCAGCGAACTCTTCACGAAATAAATAGACCAACATCTTATTGTTTTGTCGTCTAATACGAATCAATGATTAACATTGATATAGTAAATAGCAAATGCTGACGCAGCCAAGTCGTCTCGACGATATAACGAAACGAGACAGCTTATGTGTCTTTATCCATGTGTCCCCGCTGTTTGGTGAGAAAAGTAGTCTAATCAAGTCAGAGAAGTTTAAACTTTTACTTCTTGGAAGCGAATGTTTAAACTTGGTACGGAGATTTGGAAAGGTGATTCCCGGCAACCAGTAACTGAATTTCTTGAGGTGTAACCTTTTGTTCATACATTGTGCTTTCCTCTCCAAGTCAAAAGAGTGCCATTCTCCAGTGGTGGTATTTGGATCTTAGCTTTCTTCTCTTTATGCAGGAACAAGTCCAAAGAGGATGTTCTTTTAAAGGTAAAATCTTATTTTGTTACCTCACTATATCATATAAAGGCACAGTTTTTAAATTATTTCCATCCATAAGGTACCATAGTAACCTCCCAAACCTCCAAGAACATCCAAATTGTAATGCAGAACAGTTCTATAAATGACATCTGGCATCTACAATTTTACTGGTAAATCCTGTGAAAGAGCGTTACCTACTACTCCATAAGACTTACAGACTGCAAGCAACAAATGGAACCTTAATTGAACAGTCAGTATTGTCTTTATTGTCGCTATACATCTCGGATAAAGGCACAGGTTTATAATAACTTTGATCTAAAATATACCATAGAAAACCTCCCAAACCTCCAAGGACAGATAGCAAGGCTGATATTAAATTAGGCTTTGTCATAATACTTTGGGCTAGATTAGGCAACTTTGCAGTTTAATCGAACAGCAGCATTTGTGCTAAAGAATAAATGCAATCAGGAGCGTCCCCGGGGTCGAGGATTGCCTGCCTTTGGCAGCACGTTTCACCAGAGCCCGCCACTCGTCCCTGTCCAGCGCCCTTCGAATCACTGGCACCATCGTGGAAATCGTCCACTCTTTCACGTCGTCCATGTATTGTCGGCGCTAAAGAACCATATATTCTCTATAGAATATCTGACATCTATATTTACTGATATATTCTCTGAAGAGTGTGATCTATACTGTATAAGACTTATAGTATACTACCAACAGATGAAACCTTAATGGAATAACCAGTATTGTCTTTATTTCAGCGGAAAAGTATATTCACGGCAGCGATCTTAAAACTTTTACAGGCGTCGGCCAATCTGAAACTTTTCGATGGATTTACGTGAAGTCCGATTTAGTTTCGCAAATGAGCCGTAACAAAGAGTATATGGAATTGGCCTTCACTCATTTGGCTGCACCAAAGTCCATCAATTAATATTTTGTCACATTAAAGCACATCACACTCAAGAGGTTGTCATCCTCTCATGCGGATACGCCCTGCCTTTACAGTGGGATAAATAAAGATACTTTGTAAACAAAATCACGTGCAAATGTCATGACTTGAAAAGCCTCAATGACTCACTGACTCGCAGACTCTAACAATGGCACTTGATTGGGTCTTCAACGCAGGCCACAGTAGCCATGTTTCCGTATTGTGGAATCGACAAGCAAGGGATGTTGTTTCCAGGGTACAAGTTGGAGGGCAATTTGAACTCGCATCTTGCATCTTCTCCGTATGACTTTAAAAACTGTGTTATTGTCAAGAGAAATTAAAATATCATGTGGCCTACTCCCTGATACAATCCCGTCTAATCTAGACCTTCGTAGAGTACAAGAGTTGTGAATAACTATGTAATGTCACTCTTAGAGATTCTTTTGTTTGGTTGGGAAAGCATAATATAATTGGGGCCTGAAAGCAAAATCCAAGGTATACTTTGGCACATTTATTTCCCTGGCTTTCTCTTTTGGGTATCTCCTAAATCACAAGTGTAACTACGACAACATCTAAACAAGGCCAGAGGCTAAAAGGGACTTGAACCTAAATTTGATGGGCAAGAACATGAAATCTACGGACCTGACACACGTATATGTGGTAGGGGACAGGTAATGATGATTTCTCGTATTTCATCTGTAGCTCCATAATTTTAACGTGGCGAACTTCAAAGCAGCCTGACAATTTCTTTAAAACCATTACAGCTATACCCCTCTAAATACACCGGGGCACAATAACACTGAATAACACCCCATTATCATAAAAGAAGCATACCGTAAACTTGGTTACGTTTTCATCCCTTCAGTCGACACTAGAATAAAAGGTGTTTCAATTTAGTTTTTTCAGTCGACGTGCACTTTGCACAAAAAATTACTATGACGTTTCTTGTATTGAAAAGGCTATTGTAAGAAACTCAAAGGTTGCCGCCATTGTATTTGTAAGTATACTGTACAACGGTATGATGCAACTGTCACAATTAAATCCTTTTCCTTTATTTACAGGCTGCTATTTCTCCTTATCATTAAGAAATCCTATATAGCGAAGAAAGAGAACATCAGCCGACCAATTTAAAGAGCACTGTTTTCATTTGAGAAAAAACCCGTTTCTGTCCGGCCCCCAAGATACGAATTGCCAAAAGTGTATTTGTTCCTAGATCGAGGGTCCAAAATGGATGCAAGCCTGACGCCCTGCCCCTTGGTGAAAACAGGCAACAATGTCATTAATAATGCAAGACATTGAGGCCCAAGTCACCACAAAATTATTTGTATATAGCGTTGAGGTCCATATTGCGTTACAACGACTTATTTGAACAAGCAGTTCAGGCGCATTAAGACATCCGACGAAAAGGTAAGGTGTACATTATAGCTATTTAAAGACAAGTTGTTTTCTTGAGTCACAACTTTGCAACTTCATAAATGTGTCTATTAGGGTTAAAAAGTTTTTGATAAAGACTGTTGGTTTAGATTAATGAAAAACTGGTTACATCAGGAATTATCGCGCTAAAGTAACGTTTTAAAAAGAAAGTAGTTATAACTCATACTCATACTACGATTAAGAAGAATAACTTCTTACAATCTAAACAAGTTCTTTCCAGGTCATACGTATCATCTTGCTTTAACATATGCTCAGAATAAGTTTTAATTACTCTATTGCAATTGATCTTAATTTGATCATCAAATTATAGCCATTGGTCGTGGTGAGGTTACTTTGGCTATCACTTTTTACAAATATATTATGACATCTGTTTCAATTTTTTAATTCTATTATCCGTTCATTTCTAACACTTTAGGCACCAATTTACATTTATGTAAGCATACCAGATCCACTACAAAAATTTGTATCGAACAATCGGTGAAATGAAACTAAATCTGTAACGTATATTTAGACAAAGAAAATGGTTTGCGTATTATCATATAATTATCTTATATAATTAGGTTACGGATCTACAAAATTGTCGACTCTAGATAATTAAATCCATTTTATCTAATATATAATATCATATATTAGATAAAAAAGAATTATATATTATAAGCACAATATTGCTAAAGACACTGACAAAGAAATATGAATTTCAGGTGATATTATTTTTCATACGATCAATTTAAGCAGTCAGTGCTACATCTTTTGATAATACTGAAAATCCACTTAATACTTCAATCTGAACTCAATACGTAATATCTGCTTTACCTCTATTTAATATTCCCTACGTTGCATATGCCTCCCATCTTAGAAACCTCTTTTACAAATATGGATATGGAGGCTTTGCTAATACAAGGTTTCCAATCAACCTCAATAATTCTTAAAACGTTCTGATTTGCAGAGAAAAATTACTATAAAAAGTACCTTTACGATTTGACTTTTAGGATGAGAGTAACTTTTAGGTAACCTCAAGAGGATGTTATTTTCTTCTTGTTTAACCGTGTTATTAGAAATGTCCTGCTAGCAAAGGCGTGTATGTATCTATGTCACATTTTCCAGAGCTTCTTCACATTCTTTCTATTGTCAATAAACACTGCTTTTGGCACCAGTACTCAGTAGTCTATATATTTTCAAAGAAGTAAAAGCATAGAATATAGTAATGGGAATAATTTTTAAATCTACTTGTACTAAAAAATCTCTCAATAACAGTATTTGGTAACGAATCATATAGGGGCTGCTTTTTACCAGCCGTTGGTTAAAGGAAATCTTGGAGTACTCGGTGCACTGTCAGCTACCTCGCTGTGTGAAAAGAGTTAAGAGTGGAGACCTTAAATGGGAATCGACGACAACTTAGCAAAGACAGGAGACAATTTCTACGGAAATGGGGAAACTTTTCAAAAATTAAGAGTGTCACACAAAGCAGCTCCTAACGAAACCATCATAATCGTTGTTTTATGAAAGAGAGGTATAAATGATTAGTAAGAAAATGAATTAGGACAAACTAATCGATTATAGAAATGTAGTTGCCCAGAAGAATTTTAGGCATACTATGAACAAATAAGGTGAGTTACCAGGAGATACTAAAACTTATAGGTTTGCTGACAAGAGTTGCGACAAACGATAAGGGCAGGTAAGGTATTTATCGGGCAAATTCTAAGAAAATATGAGACAGAACATCTGACGATAGTCGGCATAAAAGAAGGAAATAGGTCAGAAGTGAGACAGAGACAGAAATACCTGGACAGTAGCGCAAGATGGATGGGAACCATCTGAAGCAAAGTTGAGATACTCAGGGAAAATAGAGAGAGGAAGAAGTGGAAGACGGCGATCGCCAACGTGCAATACACTGAATGAATAAATTAATGAATAACTAACTAAATGAAGTATTGAAGTAACAACACCTAAATCAAACCGAGGTAATCCACTCGCCTCCTTCATCTTTTTCTTTCGCCTGACCCACAATCTACCCTAAGCTGATTTTCTTCTTCGTATCGATACTTAAAATTTTAGAAATATGAAACACTGCTCATGATAAAAGAAGAAATTTAAAAGCATCTTGTACAATTGGAGAATATTTTAGGCAAGGAACAATCAGGATGGCAATTTCAACTCCTAAGGGTTAATATCAGACGCAAAAATGTCGCACTTAAACAGCAATTTGACCTCTAACCTTGAAATTGAAACCTGTCCTAATTGGTCTTTAAGAAGTTTGCATCTGCAAATTAATAAGCATTGAGTGAAAATTATAAAGTAGTCATTAAGAAAAGTTTAGTTTCAACTGATCATGATGAGGTTTCAGCTGTTTAGTATCGGTAGAGGAGAAGGCTTCTTTAAAGATAACGGCTTCGATGGGAAAATGCTAAAAGTCTAGCTTTATTGACTCAATTGTACAAAATATTTAGTACAGTTCCACAAATTTTACTTTAATCAAACTCATTAGGGTATGTGAGTAGGATGTCTTACAGGTGTGGACAAGTCAATAGTACATGACACGCTTGCGGGTGATACAGCCCTTTAAGAGACATCGAACATTGGCTTGTATAACTAAAATTGTTGATCAGTTTTTATTATGCATCGTTAAGACAATTCTAATCACCGTAGGCTACGCTTTATTCACAAGCTCTGTTTATTGCTCATTGCAACTGAAATTTGTCAGAGCTATTAAATATAACTCGAAAGATTAAATTGTCATCGGATATTTTGACAAACGTCTAGTATCCAATTTGCGTTTACGGATCTGGATGTTTTTACGAACATAGTCAATTCCAAGACAATCCATTTTGCAAACCTATATCCGTGCCATTTTTGGATCTTTTACTGATATAAATTAAATAACATTTGCGTCTGCTATCTATACACTGTCAGCCTGTTTTTATCTTCCGTTTTTCGTATCCTTGTATCTATTCCGGGCTATCTGGCCTCCAAAATCACTACTACCAGGTACATATCCAACAAATAAGGCTTTTCATTTCTCAACGTTTTATAGAAAAATTTTACATTTTTAATACTAAGCTTTTAATAAGTCCAGTTTTTAGTTTGTTCTACTGTCTAGCTGGCACCAAAGAGAAGTTTTAGGTAATCTATGAACGATTTTGTTACTCTTTCTTAAAAATTGCATCTAGTAATGAATCGATAATGGCAAAATTATGTCATCATGCATCGAATCACTACAATAGTGTGAAATAAAAAGAAGAAATCTTCTCGCGAAAGAATTAGGGGAGAGGAGTGGGCGTTAAAACGTTGTTGAAAATAGCACGTATATTAGTTACACGTTGTCCTTGCTTATGCAATTAAAAACGTCTTCTTCCATTTCCTTAAGTTGTTTAAATTAATAGCTGCACTATAACCTGTACAAAATCCAACGAAACCCTGACTTTGTATATATCTGAGTGTAATTTTAGCAATTTTTTTTTTATTGATGCGCTTGGAAATTGCTAGTAGCACTGTTACATTTGCAAGATAAACATTCTGATGCGCTTCAGTCTGATAAAATCTACATTCTCTAAGCGGTTCCAAAATAAATTATGCCAGCGTGAAGAAACATTGGAACTTATCGCGAGGTAGTTAATAACGGGCCCATTCATATTTGATATATGGATGGCACGGATGGAAGTGAATGGCTTTTTGGGACCCTGTGTCAAGAAATTATAGTTCAATAAGAAGAGGCCAAAAGTAAGTCCGCAGGAATTATACTATGCAGTTGGAAAATATAGTAAAATGATGACGGGGGATCAACAATAGGCCTAGTGTAGCATATTCTACCGAACATGCATTTGCAGTTTAGGAACAATTTCCAAAAGCCCATTTTAGCAAAATACCTTCAGTATTAGTTTCTTCACTCAATAATCTCTTTCCTTGAGTTTGTAGATAGAAAACGTAGATATTATGAGAACTGATATCGATGCAAAAATAGCAAGTAGCTACAATATAGCAGTCCACTTTCATATGTTATTCCCTGTGAATCGCCTTAGTAATGCTTTTTTGTAAAATTTATCTGTAACAGAGGCGTTTCCAGCTTTGTCAAAATATCCCATCCCCTCCAAACAGTCCGTTAGGCATGAGTGGTAAGTGCGCTGAATCTGCGAGATAGCGTTATTGATAGAATCCGAGTATCTACATATCTTGTAAGTAAAACTGTTTGCTCGTCAATTGAAACTCTTGGGTGTTTACTGCCAAGGAGCTTGTATACTTCATCGTCGTTTGCGATCAATATTTGTTTTAAGTAGTATAGTACACTTGAGCCCGTATTAAATCATTGATTTAACCACTAGCGATATAGTAAACAAGGGGATGACTGGGTCGGCCAGAAGACCCCGGTCAAAGATGTGGTGAGATTGGCAGGTTCTGTGATAAGAAGTAGGAATGACCACTGGACCGCCAGAGTAACAACTTGGTATCCAAGAGACAGAAAGGGAAAAAGGGGAAGACAATACACCAGATGGAGAGATAGGTGTATGACCAGTAATGGCGACGAACAGCTCCAGATAGAAATACCTGGCGTGAACAGGAAGAGGCCTTCACTCACCACTGGGCTCTAACATAGACCTTATCATCATCATCATCATCATCATCATCATCATCATCGTCAATATAGTGCTCTTGTGTGTATGGTAAACTCCATCAAACAAGTTTGTACAATCTCAATGAATTCAAGACATATGATGGCGTGGTACCTGTGATACCGATTACGTTTATAGGAAGACCCAGAAAAGGAAGTTCTCAGTGACAGTTTACAATAGTATACAAAAAAATCGTGCAGATATTGCTTTGTGTATTTTAAAAACACTGAGGGAAAGATCAATATCAGAATTACCCAAAGAACCACTCTGAATAAAATGGTGCCACCATCTTGAAGTGTAGTCGAGGACTAGAGGATCATTAAGGGACCGAAGCTGTTCTTTTAGTTTTGCTGAGCATTTAGTTCTTCTAGACGCATTTTAGGAAAAAATCTTCCACAAAGTTTCTACTGGTAGTTCCTATTTATGACTATATTGTCTTAGCAGGTTAGTGTAGAAAGTTAACTTGCGTTACCTACTTTTAAGCACCACTCTGACTAGGCTCAAAGGGCAATCTTTTAAAAACAATCGTATAATATGCACCGCTCGCTTCTGTCATTGTAACTAACTTAATAACTTAAACGTAAGTTTTCTTTTCTGAGGGTGTAAAACGTTCTGTTTTAAAACATTAAATAGAGGTAGACGCCTTCTTAATTTCGTATGAAGTGCCCACATATGAAGAAACATAATTCCATTTCCCTGTCCTAAAATTCAAGAGCTTATTTTCTACCGAGTACAACATGTTATGCTCTGGGAAACAAGTTTGCCCCTTTTCCTCTGTGATAACAGAGATGTTAAAATTCTGAAAGTTTTCTGATCAAAGTAAATATCACTTGACAATGATAATAATTTAAAGACTGACGTAAAACACCCTTAACCAATTCTATAGAGAAAAAAGGGACAACACACATAAAATCTATCACATCGCAAATCTTGTAAAAACATAACGAAGGGGACGTTTGTGCCCTGATCCGTGAAATGTCCAAAATATAACAATTTGGAGTACACGATCTCAGTCACTAGTTGACATAGAATGAAACACATTGTGAGAAGCGATACTTACAGAGGAAGCTAGGTAGTGTTAATGATATGATGAATACGACAAAAACAAGTTATTAATTCCAAAACTATGATTAAAATAAGCATTTCATCTCACTGTAAGACGTTCTTAATTCTACCTTGATATGATAGCATCTAATTTGCTCATTTTGTTTTGGTATAAGTCCAATATGGACTTAAAGATGGGCTACAAAGAGAAGGATATGCGAAGAATAGTAGATATGAGGAGCGGGCTTAAAACATTGTTTACAAGCACCTTGACGGAGTGTTTCTTAACAAAGCCAAATTGTTTCTTTTCTGCTGTATTTCATGACGTACAATATTAAGATAAGACGTTTAAAAATACCACAAGACAGTTCAAAGTATGAAATATTTACTGTTGCCAGCCAGCTTAAAAACCATAAGGTGTGGTCATAGAAGCGGTTCATTTCTGGACGGAACAGATATGGCTACTAAAACAAAGATATTTTGGCTGTATTTATAGACAAATAATTCCGAGATAGGTTGTCTGAAATTGGTCCAAAAAGGCTGTTGACAGATGTAACAACAAGCATGGCAGTGCTGGGACTTTATGCATCTCAGTAAATCTTAAAACATATCGTAGAGGAGAGATATTTAGCTGTTTGTACGAGACAAGACGTGAAGTCGGTTTCATTGGGTCATTTCAGTAATGTATGTTAGGAATTATAGAGGGGACTGAACTTGTTGATATTTTGTGGAAAACGTAGTATCCCCCAAAATATAGAAAACTTAAGCAATCTATTTTGTTACCTCATTAAATACACAAAAACGAGACCTTAACGTTCCCTTTCTTTCTCCTTTATTCTTAATCCTGTCATTGAAAAGCTGCTTTCCAGTGTCAGCATCCAGTGGTTAGGATATTAATATTGATCTCTATGTATCCTTTATTTTCTCATCAGCAAGGCTGAAGCTTTGCAGTAATACTTACCTCGGGAAATGGTCTCTATTGGGCTCAAGACAAGACAGTGCACCTGTTACTACCTCTGAGTACGACATAACAGACATGAGGTTTCTGTTTGCTTCACAGTCTAAATTATTTTCATATGAGAATCTAGCTGTACCATAGCCTTTCTTTTCTGAAGAAAGTCATATTAAGGAGGCAGTATTAAGGTCTATTCAGGTGAAAAACGATGGTAAATGCCAAGCACAAACAGAGCTGATTGAAGACTATAAAAGAAAACGTTTCATGGACTTTCAACGTACTTTCCATCATACCCAGATAAACTGCATTATTGTAAAATTTTCAGAACATCAGACTTGAAGACCTCATGAGTAACAGTAAGAAAACGTATATGCTTATTCTATATCTTATATGCTGTGGCCAAACAAAATAAACACGTAGCAAACAACATACGTATACTACAAGTACATTATAATCAGCAGAGCCCACTGAATATGTTACCAATCCAATTTATAGCCATTTATATTATAGTAATTTTTTTAAAAACTTCAATGCCATTTATTTCTCATACTGAAATTGTACAACTCAACGTTACAACTTCTAAACTAATAACATCCTCATTGTTTTCTCCCAGACAAATTTAGTGGGGACAATGAGATTATTTGAGTGGATTTATACACGTTAACTAATACACAATGAACTATGATGTATTGAGTAGAACAACAGAATAATAAATAACCATAGCAACAAAGAGTAAAATGACAATAATTGAAAGAAGAAGAACGATAAATGAATGAATAAGTAAGTAAGTAGATAAAATAAATATAAATAAAAGAGAAGGGGAGCGAAGAGACCCCAAATGATAACAGCATCAACAACAACAGCAACAACAAATAATAACAATAATAATAATAATAATAATTTTTTTCTCCCACTGAATAGCCATTTATTCTTTCTGGAAATTTAATAATAATTTTTTTTTACACTCAATGCTTTTTATTGGTAATCTTAATAATAAAGATAATGATAATTTTTAGATTATAAATATCAATCAATTATTTTAATAGCTTTACACTTCATTTTCATTGTATTAAGAATGTGCTGCAAAATACTCACAAATATAAGGCATGCTTTTTAAGCTGAATGCATTTGTTCGTATTCTTAAAAAACAAAAACCTTTCCCACTGTTTTTTCCTGGCATGAAACTTTTACAGAAAGATTCAGTACTCGGGAGTTTTGATATCGAGAAGAGAAGCAAAAGAAATAAACAACAACAAGCCATAAAAACTTCCAAAAAAAGAAATGAATGAAAAGCGTTGAGCAGAGTGACATCCAAGGATCTTCGCTAACTAGCTTTTACTTGCCCCCAAGGGAAACTACCAGGGAATTAAGATATAACCTATGAGACCAAGATTGATAATAATAACAGCAATAAAAGTAGTAGTAGAAGTAGCAACAGTAGTAGTAGTAGTAGTAGTAGTAGTAGTAGTAGTAGTAATGGTAGTAGTAGTAGCAGTAGTAGTGTAAGTAGTAGTAGTAGTAGTAGTAGTAATAGTAGTAGTAGTAGTAGTAGTAGCAGTAGTAGTAGTAGTAGTGGTGGTGGTGGTGGTGGTAGCAGTAGTAATAGTAGTAGAAGTAGCAACAGTAGTAGTAGTAGAAGTAGTAGTAGTAGTAGTGTTAGTAGTAATGGTAGTAGTAGTAGCAGTAGTAGTATAAGTAGTAGTATTAGCAGTGA
>JAAAKM020006971.1:63316188-63331610 GCA_010016025.2 Alatinidae sp. Z8VKAUB7J3 | reverse complement strand
ACGAGTGTAATATATTGATTATTTGGAAATATCAGTATTGTTATGTTATTCGAGTTCAGTATCAGTACAAAGGAAACTCCGTGTATTTATGTTTCAACTTACAAATCAGGGGTCTTGTAGAGGTAACTTTGATGACGATGTAAATCGAAGCTTCCTCATATGGACTGCGCATCCTTTACATTTCACCATCCGTTAATGTCACTGCCTCGATGACCTGCACGTTATTTACAAATTTATATTGGCACAATCAATCAACCAACATGTAAGTTTGTATAAAAACAAGTGCACTAATATAACCAGTTTATACAGCGGTAATAGGGATTAGACCGAAATAGACGTTTGAAAACTGATCAATTGTACATATACCGCAGAATAGCAAAACCGTATATTTTGAAAAAGGGTGGAGCTGAGAAAGTAATAAAAACACAAGATTAAGGTTGAAAGATAACTAACATTGAACAGAGAGTCGCACGTAAAGACGCGTTGAAGGAAAACGATCGTTAATGAAGCAGTGACATCGTCTTTCCTTTATAGTCAGTACTTTCATGAGTATTTTCTAACATTACGTGTTGGGATATAGCAGAACGTAATCAACAATTTGCACATGATAATAATCATAATCTTCTTGAGTTAATATTAACAAAAATATTAAAGAATTGTTTCTATTAAGAAGTGTCTACAATAGATCCACATATAGTTGGATATATAGAAATAAAAGAACAAACAGATCGGCTCTCTCTCACAGTTTTCAATGTAAAGTGATGTTGACAACATTGATGCGCAACTTTTCCAAGCTGGCACCTACTTCGTCCGATCATCCACATCAACGTTTCGCATTTCTTCAAGCAACCAGATACATCCTGTCTGGTCGAAACATTGTCAAATATAATACATTTAACTGTTCGTCCGTAATGAATTGTAAGGGTGAGTGTGGTGTTATTTATTTATTTATTCATTTATTTGTTTATTTACAACGCCCTGTTTAAATACATTCGCATGCTCAAAAGGGAGGAGTAAAAAAATAAATGATATGACATTTAAGTGTTAAAAGATTAAAATACAATTTATATAAAAGATAACCTGAATAAAGTAATAAAGAGCATTATGAACAAGAGTAAAGCGATGCGTGTTTATAAAAACGGAATAATGCATTTAAACAAATGTATTTGTAACTTTGTCGTAAACTTCGCAAAGAGCGAGATGTAAGAAAAATAAGATCGATCACTATATCCATGGTAGTCTGTTTGGAGAATAATGAGGTTACCTGGCATTGTTGGTCTTTTTACATTCTTTATGGCGGCTTTTTGGAGCAAGAACTTGTACGAACAGGATGGTACCAGTCTATCGATAGCTTAAAATGTAATTTAACAATTCTTTTAAATGTCTTTTATACTTCAACAGGAAACCCCTGTAAATGAAAATGAATTGGAGATCTGTGTATATGCCTTCCTACTCCTGTAATTAAGCTGATTGCAGATTCGTGCGCCATTTTGTTTACAGAATTGTTGGGCTACAAGATATACTATTTTCCACTTTTTAAAACGCTTCATACAGTTATAATAGGTAGCGACCGACATAGGCATTACACTACAGCCCCCAAAAAGCTTACAAATAGCAGAAATGGTAGAAAATAACCAACTACTCCGTTTTCAGACTACTGTCTGTGCTTTGCAAAACATGGACGGGCTCTCAAATATACATAACTTTTATAAAAAAGGGGGTGGGTATAAATTATATGGAAGTGGAATTTCTTAATCATTTTTTGAAATTAGGGGGCTATTACAAAATGCTTTTTTTTGGGGGGGGGATTGTCGGATAATGCAATTTACCCCTTCTCTACAACTGAGCTCAAAAAAGTACGTACATAATGATTCGGTCCAATAACCCATGCCATTCGATTGTATATAATGATGGAAGCGTCAACGCATAAAAATAACTTGTAAAATACAATGCTTGAGAATCGTTCAGAACTACAAATTGCTTCAAGTCACCCTAACACGGTTGAGACACGCAAAATCAACCTTTCTCAAGCTTGTTCCCTGACTGAAGGATTTATCCTTCTTTCTTGCTACAAAACATATCTTCTGCTTTTTAACTGCAACAGCATTACCATCTCGCTGGCAAAATATGGTATAATTTATGGTCAATATATATTGCCAATTCAGTTTTTTTTAGTAAGTACAATGTGTCTGCAGTATCTCGAACAGTCTATCGTCTTTTACACTTTAAAACTGAATATTATTGTCATTGTTCCTTTAAAAGCTATTTGTTGCTATCGTTTAATGCGTATTAGAATGACTGCATGACCCAATTATCTATAAATATCAATCCCACAGCACTTTTATTCTTTGTTGGCACATATCAATTAATCATCATCGACAGGGATCTGTTTTACGAGGAACTTCCTTTTCCTTTCACCTCCTAGGCACTCATTATTTTAAACTTCTTCCTCATTAGCACTTATAAGTATTCATCAGTTATCCCTTGCTTCTTTTTGCCGCGCTGTTTACATTCAAGTTCTCTTGCAGCACATTAAAACCTTTCCATTCTCGCTTTCTAACGCATATATCTTCTTTAAAACCCATCTTCCTCAGCTGTTGGGCAAGAAGTGATACAGTTTCCATAGTTACAATATTAGTGGCGTCAATTGCTGACAATGGATACTTTTGATTAAGGAAAACAATGTTATCAGATAAATGCCAGTGCTTTAACCGTTCTTTGCATCCCATGCGTTCTACTCTTACGAGTCCCTTAGCTGACGTTATATATTCGATTCACGTCATAGCTGAGCGTCGTAGAACTTATCGTATCATGAGCAGCAGTCTTTTTCTGAGCTACGTTTCGATAGATTCTTCTCCCATCCTCAGGCTGCTAAAGATGAGAAGTACAATACACGAACAAAAGGAACAACAGAACAACAAACAAACGCGGAATAAACAATATAATGTTATATATTTACTAGTGTCAGGATCCATTCACAATCAATGTCGGTACATGTCAAACTATAAATTAGAGAGCTGCCAGTAACACAAACGATACCTTGATGCACTGTCCTAGAAACTGCTTTTCCAACATTTCATCGCCTTACACTAAACTATGATGAGTCACGCAACTTTCATATTATGAACAGCTTCCGTGATGACCCAATTAGAGAGGATTATCAAGAAAGAGTATTATTCTTGAGACATAGCATCTACATAATTTTCTCCACGGTTTGTAGTATACAAATAAGAAAAGAAAAAGGAGATGATTTGGCATAGCATAACAGAAATCAAAGGGCATTGACCTGATATATTTCACATTCCTACGGATCCGACGTCAAGGTCTCTCTAAAGAATTACTTATAGCTTATTGCTAACCATAAGCTAGCTTTATGTGCACATTTCTCAAAATATGAACTTCATATGCCAAACTTAGTTTTTATTGGTAGAGATAAACGTTTTTAAGGTAAAGCGTCGTTGCATAAAGATCAAAGTAATTTGCCATAGGATGTATGGTGTATATGATGTTATATAATAGTAAATTTTGTATTGATTATGAGCTGTTTCCTCCATATACACGACTTCATTAAGAATCATACGTTTACAAAATCCACATGGAATAGCAGAAATGCAAGCTCTCTGTCATTCAAGCTTTTTGGCCTATTCCATAAAAAGAGGGCTCTCAATGTAAAAAAGTTTTTGTATACCCTCTTGTTCATTTATTCATTAAACTATATGGGCAAGTGTCGACATCGAATGCTAAACCCTTCCCAATCTCTGTTCCATGTTTATAATGGAGCCAGTTATAGAGGTATTTGGTATTGTGTTGACGAATGTAACGTAAGACAAGTAATGGGTTCATTCCGTCTTTTGCCACTCAGCCTGCCCATCGCATAAAAGTGCTCCAATAAATTCCTCCTCCTCACATAGCCACAAACAGAACGTTTCCCTTTTGAACAGAGTGTAGTTACTGTCTCTCCTTGCCTGATCTTTACATAACTTGATTGTATGTGAACTGCCCATGTACGATTCCCGTAGCATTCACTTACAGAGCCATCTTTTCGTTGAATAAAGCCATTTGGCGATAACTGAGCTGAGTGTCCAGGTCTCAGAGGCATAAACTATGGTGAAAAGGTGAAAAATATTTCATATTAAAAAGTTCCTATGAGTAGATTCATGAGACATGAGATAAGGAAGTTTGCGCTTGGCATGAAATAATAGATATTTGAACAAATTCAATTCACCTAATGACCTAGTCGTCAGTCAACCAGGCCGATGTGATTAAGTTGCAAAAACACTGAAGCTGCTGACTCGCTGGAGTTATTTTGCTTGCAGTGTCGGCGCCACCAAGTCAAAAGCAGAGGACGGAGACCCAACCAAAGGTCACTATTTTTTACAGAGAGGATTTAGTATACCTTAACAACTATTATTTGACAAGGCGCTCTTCTATACTCTTTTTCTTGTTTCAGTACTTTCTTGGTTCTCTTCACTAGACAAAAGTATCACTTGGCACGAAAAGTGGAGGGATTGAAGCCTTCCCAGTAGCACCGCCACTGGTTTGAATTATTTTTTGATGTAGGGGCTCGGATGAAAACGTGTTTAAAAAGGCAAGGGGAGCCTCATCCTCCTTTTCAGTTCCGGTTGAAAATTTTGTTCATATTCTAACTTTTTTCCTCTGCAGCATTGAGCAACTTCTGCAAGTAGGACTTAGAACTTGCAATTACCATTCTGTCGCCACCTTAGAAAATATCGTTAATGTTGACTCAAATAACTTAGCAAGTTTCACATAACGTCCACGTGGATTTCCACTGTATGATGCAAAAACGTCTAGTGGCAACAAGCAGGCTTGTTGCACCCTAGAAGTGATATTGTACCACTCACTTAGTTTCAATCAACATAAATTGCAGATTACTAATATCAGTGTAATGAGGTTTGCGTACACATCTCCTTAAACATTAATTTCTCTTTAGGCAGTTTTTTGCATAGTACAAGTAAAAATTACCTTCTGCACAGTCTGCTCTTTAACACTTAATTCACACTTTGCGATTACGGGCTTTTAACTTGGAAAGCTATTTTCGTGCCTGTGTCAAAATAAAAGCGCGGAGATGTTTCCACTAGTGCACCAAATAGTAGGCACCAGATTTAAAGAACAATATTTGTGGTACCTTCAAATTGGTTATAATAACATAATCTGAATACACTCTATTGGTATTACCTTCACAGGGGTTACACTACCACTCCTGGTCGAAAGAGTAGCAAACCTCATTCCCAGTTTCAAGATAATCATCAAATGTGTGAACGCAAACGTATCCATTAGCAATATTTTAATGATTCCTAAACACCTTCAACCTTAAAACACAAATGCAATATAAATTATATTTTACAGCGCTAAATATTATGTAAATTACTCGTTTTATTTCTCTTGAAATATTTCTACTTCAACAGCAGAAATTCGGCAATCGGCCATTCAGTTTTAATGGAATTAAAATATTATTGTATATTACTCAGAAGGGTCTCCAACACGTGTCATTACACTTTCAAAGTCACTACAAGAAGGTTCTACAGTCAGAGATCAGAAAAATGGGATTCCCTGTCTTCGTACCATAACTATGCACTCTTAAGTAAACCAAAAAACCTATAAAGACTTTTAGTACCTAAAGCCATATGAGGTCCAAGCTTTTTGCCTTCTTTTCATATTATGCACAAGGGAGGTACTCTCCCTGATTTGTAGCCCGTCCTAGACTTCGATTCCAAACCATACGTTGAAATTGTAAGTGAAAGAGGACATTACTCTACAACCTCCTGTCCTGTGCGAAAAATGTAATTCTCTGGGTAAGAGAACAAAAGAAATGCTTAAACAAGAAAGAAAAGCAGGAAAGAAAGTCAATTGTCAAATGCCGTTTATCCAAATATGAAAAATAGAATAATAGAAATTAAAACTTTGATGGTTTCCGAGCTCACCCATCTTGATTCCGAGGCGCAGCTCCTATTAAGATTTGATCCTATTGGATAATTTTTAGAGTTGAATATTCAGATACCTAGCTAAAAATACTATTTTTCCTTTTATGTAAGACTGTCTACGAAGTTTTGCACCTGCTAACAAACGTGTCAATTATTTTCTTATCAGTTATTAATACTTAAGTTTAACATCTTCAATGCTATGTTTGCTGTTCGTCGTTCCAATTCGTTTGATCAATCATTTTTGCTTTTCAATGTTTTTCGGTAAGCTTCGCCAACCCAATGAGTTATCAAAATGCGGCGATCTTTAGAGGATAGTTTCCGGTCATCATTACCAAGCCAGAGTCATTTTCAAGCCGGATGTTTTGTTCTCTTTCAATGCGCTATTTAAATGCTTTTCCTGGTCAAGCATCAATAGGCTGCACAAAGTGTTCCGTTTGGAACACAAAACCAGGCAATGACTTTAATTTATCGAACTTCTTTCAAAAAATTATCACTAACTTGGATTGTCAAATTCTCGCAGAGCAGGACATACTCGTCAATGTCAGCAACAGGAATGGAGAGTGTGTTTTTGACCCATTTCACAGAAAAGATTGTGTCTGCCATGCGTTTGGTTGCTAGTATACATCTACATTTTCGTCATAGGCTGCAAATTCATCCCGACTTATTCTTTTTCCAGTCCCTCGGAAAATCAAGGCAGGCTTTACCATTCCCAAAGGACTAAAGCACATTTGAAGGGTAGCTTATCGCTTCTTACGCCCACTACCAGGTTGAGCAACCCATACTCTGTGATCTCGCCCTTCTTTTCAGTTGCCCATTGGTACATCGTATAGTCGTTTGCTTTCAATAACAAATAGAAGGGGAGTTTGAGTGACATGGATTCTCTTTCTAGGTGAGAATCTCCGCCATTATTTATTATAAGTAGGTTGGACACTTGCAGAATTAATCAGCGTCTCTCGCAAATTAGAATGCTATTTCATCAGATTTGAGACTTTTTTCTTTACGTCTGCTTGGCGTTTACGTTGAACACACAGTATGTGGGTTTTATACTTTTTGAAAAGGTGGATAACAGTTGATTTGTTCATGAATCAAAAGGGCATGTTACGGTTTACGTGTCTTGTTACTGACAATACTTACGAACTAATTATCTGTTTCATTTTCTCTCGGCAGTACATTTACCACTCGCCACGATGGAAATCTTTTTAGTAAAACCAAAGTTGATTCAAGTTTTTGCTTCCTCTTGCTTATCGTCTTAAAACTCCAAGCGAGATATCCAGATACACTGTCTGATTAAATGTTTTTTGTAAACTTTTCCAAACTTTTTCTAATGTGATTTGCGTAACGTCATAGCCAGTATGATCTACATATCATGTAACCTTAAAGTTGATATAAGAAACACTTTTATTATGTAATGAAAAAGCCGTTGCAGTTTTGTTTTTCTGAGTATTTTATTCATTTCTTTTTGAGTGATTTTTTAACATACAGTAGGAGATATAAAGAATTGCTTATGCTCACAAGAGTACAGAACTGAAGATGCTTAATAACTTTTCAAATCCAGTTCAGTTACTTAAAATCGAGTTACTTAAACAAGTAAACTTGCCCCTAAACTGTTGGTCTCCTCGCACCCTAAAACGTATGGTTTGTACTCTCAAAAGCCTTTACAATAAATGCTGCACAATAAGTTAGAGTGTGAGGATGAATCACAATATGCAGTAATGAGAATGAAAATTGAACGCATTGAAACTCAAATCAGAAAAAGTTTGAAATAATCACATACATTTAATCAATGAACACGATATTCAAATTGTGTATCAATGAATGTTCTCCCATTTACACCAACTTTTGATCAAATGGCCTAAAGCAACTTAAGTATGATATCTGATACTCAGTGAGGAAACATTTTATTGAACCTTGATAAGTCCATACAATCTGCAAGATAAATAAAACCTTAAAACATAAGATAAATAAAATTTAGAAACAGACTCTTAGTCTTGAATCAATTCTGACCTGGAGGTGTAAGATTTGGAGCCACTGGGTCAACTTGTGACAGGTTTTTTCGCTGTGACACTTTTCAACTGCAATTCTTCCACTGCCTTTAAAGTTCAAATGTTAGAGTCATAGCAGGTGCCTACAACCCATGTGGTACTACGCCCTGAGACCACCATTTCAATATATGTGAACTTAGACTGATAGCAGGTAGGTTAAATGCTTTTTACTGCAGGCCTGCTTACGTATCTTAATATTAAAAATAAAAGTGATCCAGGGTAACAAAAAGGGACTAGCATTTGTAGTTTCTTTGTAAGGCAAAATTTCCTTAAAATCTTCTACCCTAATAAATTACTGACAGCACCTGGCCTGAAGAAAATGCTCTTGTAAAAAAAATAATAACTTAACAAACTAAACTTGAAAAAAACTTTGGCACTTCCACACACAAATCATTTCCACTTATCTTGTTATAAGAATATGCCTTTTCCAATGAAATAAAATGCCTTATATCAAATTTCCTTAGTCAATCTAATGACAAAGAATAATACAAAAACAATACCAAAAGCCTGGTACATTATATGTTATATTTGAAGAGTTGGTAGAACTGCAAGAATAGCCCTCTTCATGAAACGAAACAATAGAGCTCAAAAATGACTGGGTAAATTTGGTTTGATATGGGGTAGGGCTGTAGTGGTTTCATAAAGTATTAATAATAATATAGCATATGCAACCAAAGAATATAACATTTGTGTGTCCTAAGCCTTACTTAATTCATATTCAACCAGAGCAATAAAAGGACCTTATATTTCAATCCTCGTACTCTCTGTTAAGAGTGAATACTTTAATATTGATTTATGTTCAGGGTCACAAATTGAAGCCTTTAGATCCAGAGTAGGTTATATCATAAAGCTACTTCTGGAACATGTTAGGTCAGTTTGCTAGGGCATTCCTACATCTGTGCGCATGAAATGATGATGGTTCCACACCCCAACGAGCAAGTTGAACTCGGTACATTGCAGTGTGAGCACAGCCGGGACTTCATTAAAGTAGTTAAGTTGTCTTTTCGATAAAACCATCCTGTGACACGTGTATTAAACAGAATGACCCACAGAAAATATTGACATATGTGTTGTTTCTATCAAAAGGAATTTTTCTATATTGTTAATAACCAAACAGAATCACCACAAAAGCTAGATTCTACCTTTTGTCTCAATTACACTGTCCACAAGAGGATTTGTCAAGAAGAATAGGCCTTCTCCAAAGTGCTGTATTACCATACATTTGTTGAAACAAGCTTATTCGCTTTAAGAAACGTAACTACGTCAGTTTTATCCTGCACACAAGATGATACAGTCCAGTTGTTCATTCTTTTACTATCCAAGCTAATCTGACTCTGATTCAAGAAGAAATATCCAATTACTGACAAATAAAATGCACAGTAGCAAAACAAATTATGGCAACGAGCAAGTACACAAGAAGATATTTAGATCAGCGGCCATAACATCACTTCTCATTTCCTTGACGTTAACAGGTAGCAAAAGTAGCCAAAAACTCCAGAGTATACTATCAATCTTGGTATATGGTATTTATTCCATGTCTGCATTAGGGGCAAGGCTTCGTCGTCCTCCAATTCTCCCTTAGCGAATCGGCCATTGATCGGAAAGATCAGGTAGGCAGAGTAGGGCACTAGCGACAGCAGAATTATCACCGATCCACACAGCCATCCATGGTCCTCGGTCGTTCGATTTTCAGTTAAAAAGTAAGCAAGTGCAGAACCCGCGACAGTTGTAATGGCAAACACTGGTAGAGGTCCTGATCTCTTAATAACTTCTCCTTGGAACTGTTTGAGAGCTTTTCCTGGCAATGTCATAGCAGATGGAAGGGAGCAGTATGCGATATACGAAGCACCGCCTATACAATAACCAGCTGATACTGTTGAGATTATCTTTAAAGCTCTAACGCTGTCATCTCTTGAAAGGAAAGCCATGGCAGATCCTTATGTCAGCTGCTACGTAACAGATCACTGTTAAGTTCTATAACTTTGTATGCTAACTTGAAATGATGTGGGTCTGGTTGACCTTTCTCCTCACTTTTCTCCAAGCAGTTTGTTTTCAACCTCGTTTGAATTTAAAATCGCTTTTAAGTACGAGGCTACATTAGGGGATCCGCCCATCGATCAAGCACATTTTTGTCACCTGTGCTGTATTACAGGGGTGTCAATGACCGTAACATAACTCTAATCTCATTTCCAAAAACCATGCAAATTGAGAAAATGATTGCCATAAAATGATTCATTACTGTCCACGGTAAATTTAGGGAGTAAAATTGAAACGAGAGTATTGTCCCAAGATGCCCAATTTGTTACGCATTCAAATGCTACAAGCATTTCCCATTCGTTGAAGAAAGTTTGGAATTTGATAAACCCAGACTGCATCAACATCGGTCGTCGTAGGTAATAAGTGTAGGGTGTCATTTCAAATCCACTATTGTTGACAAAGGCGATTAAAAAGTTTCCAACGTTTCATGGGTGCCAGTATGTAGTTCTAAAAGGATCATTTGGGGTAGCCCCCTCAGCTCTCGCGACATCATAGAAATAGATTGCCAGGCCTTGCAAAATATATAATTTGGAAAGGTAACTTTATGATAATTGTTAGAAATTAGCATAAATATATGTGTTTGTAGAAATACCTTGAGGTAGAAGCCCCCTCCCCCCCCCAACTATAAAAAAACCCTAAGCCTTTCGACTGGGTCGGCTGTGATGTAGTGCTTTGTGTGCAACTGTAACTTTTAGAAACAACCCGAAACAAAACTCTTCATAAGCACAATCTTTGTGGACATATTTCTAACATTGAAGGAACAAAAAAGACCAAAGAAAAGCAAGAAAACGAGTAATAGTTGAAGTAAAAAATGGATTAAAATACAAACTCACTGACATGGAGGTACCCATTATTTGGACCATGCGAGTAACAGAATGGTACCCCCGCGAGCACACAAGACGTCGAGGCCGCCCCAGAACAAGATGGCATGATGACGTACTCGACCACATTCGGCCAAAGCGGTCCAGAACTGCAAAAAACAGGAAGTTGTGGTTGAAATAGATGAGAGGGATTCCTCCGTAGGGAGAGATATACGTATACACCGTGATGATGATGATGATGATGATGATGATGATGATGATGATGATGATGACCCATTATTTATATTACATTACAGGTCTGTTTGTTTGTAAGTTTGCATTTACTTGGTTCACTTGCTAACCGCTCATCAATCCCTTCTCTGCAATAAAATTTTGAGGATGGGGTTAAAAACCAAGAAACACGCAAAATAAAATTCTTCTATAGTAAACATTTTCAAGGGTACGCAAGGAGAGGGCAATTTGTCTTTTGCTAAAGAAAGTTCAAGGGCATTCCAGGACTATCAATTTCCGTTGAAGGAACAGCCGATACTAACTAAAAAGGTAATAAATTTTATCGAGCAATTGCAACTACCGTTTCTACAGATATCAAATTCAGAGAATTTCAAGCGGCATCTAGGCATTTACCGGCACTTGACATATAGAATCATCAGTAAAGAACGTCGGTAGATCGTTCTGCCAAGGAATTGTGACAAGGACTAAGATAGATCATGGTAAACACTAAGTTACAAGTGAGTGTTTCAAGTAAATGGTATTGCAACAACAGGAGAGCATTGCGCGGATACAGAACTGTGTTGCAAGATATGCCCGCCACTAGATGATGTATGCATCACACTAGCACCTTGGGCCATCAAGGAATTCGTGAGTATTGAAAGCAAATCAATATTTATCGGTCCTGTAGAGGCCCCCTATTAGTAAAGCCTCTGAGGGATGATCGCTATCGCTATCCTCGGACCCTCACTGGCTCTTGACGGTTTTGCACTACAATACCTGTTAATAAACGGTTACATCC
This sequence comes from Alatinidae sp. Z8VKAUB7J3, assembly GCA_010016025.2. Taxonomy (NCBI): domain Eukaryota; kingdom Metazoa; phylum Cnidaria; class Cubozoa; order Carybdeida; family Alatinidae; species Alatinidae sp. Z8VKAUB7J3. Next base: position 63,319,759 of record JAAAKM020006971.1, on the reverse strand, counting down.
CCTGTTTGGTTAACATTTCTTGATATCAAAGTGAGTAGTACAGTATACAATATGTAAGCTCCAAAAGAAACCCCGAGACGGTGGCATTTAAGCTCATAAATGTGATACTACGGTAGTACATGCGCAATAGCCGCCTATCAACTGATAATTTACTATGATGCTGTAAACGAAGTCAATACCCTCTTTCTTGATTCTAGATTTTCAGAAAATACTGTTCGGCCAAACTGCCTTCTATGTATCAACGCTTTGCAGTATAAACAACTCCCTGTTAATGAATCAGGCGACCTTTTCCCAATACTTTTCTTATCTTCCAAAATCTGGTCCGTCAGATTAGTCCTCGCCCCTGTAAACCCTACACGTCGCCCTATTTTAGAAACTTTTCCTAAAATCAACCCCAATTTGTCTAGCACACGCGAGTCGAACAGTATACAACGCCGCCTTTTCCATTCTAACCTTGCTAAAAATCTTAAAATAAGTTCTTCCAATAAATTCAGACGTCACAAAATGTAAAATATCTAGTGCCTGCGAAATTATGTTGTCCATTCATCAAATACTTACAAGAAGCATCGCTCACGGCCTATGCTTTCTACGCACGAATTTCGACTTTTATTTATCTACTTTCACATACAAACCACCGCATTATTAGACTCTAGCAAAGTTACAGTAAATTGTTCCTTTCCTTGGAAATCAAGATAGACAGTAAATCCAATATATGGAAGTAAAAATTTACAATATTTTGTCCACTTCGCCATTTTCTTGAACGGTCAAGGTATGACGTGCTATGCCGCCATAAGCCTGAACTATGTTATCCAATCAGTGCCGCTGCGAAGGATACAGTGGCAATCTCCAACAGTACTCTGAGCATTTCCGGATTATTTTGCCTCTTTCCTAAACTGAGTGTTGTCACTGCAATCGCGACTGAGCCACATCTATTTAACGTTTCTTCTTATTTGGATTTTCTCTCCTCGTGATAGCCTGGAAACCAGATTTTATACTCGCCACAGAACACCGTGACCCGCATGTTTCACACTCTAAGAAGAAAAGCCTTGTTTCTTTCTGTAATATTGTCTCGGGTGACCTACACGTGTGACACGTCACGTATTCCTCTGCAAAAAAAGAGAGCATGCATTAGTTACTGCTTATAACAAAATCCATATCGTGGCAGAAATTTTCCAGTTTTCCTTTCACGCCTCATGTTTTACTTGCCAAATTGTGTTCCCTGACATCGAGGGTTTTAAATTTTATCGCAATCCATGTCTACCGATCACTGTTACCTTTTAACACATAATTAAAGCACATTGTGGTTTCACAATGGACTCTTAATAACAGCCCAATTTTAAAAATAGTGTCAGTTCTCGTTGCTGTTGTTGTCGGAACCATGGGTTCCCATAGTACAGAGATTGAGCAACATAGTGCACTGAGTCTAATTTCATTTTCTTCCACGTATATCCTTCAAAACTGTCCAGTTCTTATCTCGTGATAGTGCAGTAAACTTGGTCTCTCCTCGTATGTTTCCAGCAAATATGGCAATTTTGTTGAGGAGACACTAGTATGACTACATCATTTCCAAAGAACTCAAATTTAGCAGGGTCACCTTAATAGCATAATGATAAAATCCCTTTCCCAAAAATAAATTTAAAAAAAGTTAAAAGCCTTGTAAGCTAATAACAACGAGCATAAAAATTCCTTACGAGAATCCGTTCCATTTGATCTCTAATGTACACGTACAAATATCAAGATTCGGTTGAAGAGCTGAAAATTTTGGGAGGGTGAGTCGGGACATGGCATATTTTGAGATCAATTCCACTCCCAACGGAAAAATTTAATGAGCTTATTTTCACATCTATATTTGCGATATAGTTTGTGTTTTAATGACTAACGGGGAAGCATCTCGGCTGTAATAGCAACTATAACCTTCGACTACAGTTTTGCCATACTCCCGTGACAGATACTTTAGCAACGCCAAACAAATACTCACTGATGTATCTTCTTAGCACATTCTCAATCTGTTTCTGTTGAAATCGTCCTTTTATTATCAATTGGTTGTTACCATCTACTGAACCACTGCAAAGCAATAACAAATACTCATTAGCGATGGCCAGATAATTTTTTGGAGAAGAGGAGAACGATTCAATGTTAACATAAGTACCTAAAGATCAGTTGAGCAATGTCTTGCTAACGGCCAAAAAATATATAAATACATCAAGATTGTTGACCTTTCAACTTGTGTCATGTCAAATCTAACCACAAACGAAATTTAGTTGTATACCATGGAATGACGAACATGGTTCAATGTCTTGATATCTCCCAAGACTACAAAGATTACTGACTCCTAAAAGGCAATAACAGCATGGAACCGGGGCTACGACAACACGGAGATCTATAAAATATTATTAGAGGGGCTTAGCCCGTCCTGGTTCCCAGCTCTGTCACCACTCACACTTCTAACATGTAATAAATTTGCAAAGATTCTAAAATTATAAGTCATCATAAATGGCTAAGAGACTATAACAAACTGCATAATAGACTAAACAGATTGCCTTGAGTGCTAAAAAGCGATCACACGATAACGTAAAATACTCTGCTAGTGTTTCCAATAAAACCGACCTGTTATAGGGCGCATATCTATATAAACCTCCAATCATCTATCAAGTAGCTAATAATGTGCCTTAATAGTGCACACCAACTCCTTTTACCTTAGACTAAACTTGAGTGATAAGACAAAGGGCCCTTTAACAAGGTGTGGACTAGCCTACATTTGAGAAGCCAAAGACCGAGTGGGGTGCAGGTAGAACCTTACAAGCTGGCAATAATATCACACAATGTTGATTACTCGTCCAATACATTTCACTTGGATTAATTGGTCAGTCAGACTACAAAATGACACTTCCATCCCAGCTATTACTGGAGTAATAGGGAAAAACCACAAACATTTTAGATGTAGTTAATCAACATCGAAAGCGCCATCTTTCATGTACCTCTTTTCTTATAGGCTAATTAAAGCTTCCGAAATATTGGGGTATCAAAGGAAAGAAATTATAATCTCAATTATTCTTGTTATATTTCCTTTCAATGGTATTTCTTGAATTGTGTTCGGATGCATAAATATTTCAGACTTAATGCGATGAGAATTTGCAGAGGGGCATTTGTGCAGGCAAAAGGAGCATTTCTCTTCGTAATACAACTTTTACGAAACAATTTCAAGAAATTTTACGGAAAGCAAGAAAACCTCCAATAAAAATGGCCTGATGGACCTGCAAGAGGCAAAAAAGAATTAAGCATATTTTGACAAAAACCTCTCAAATCCGAGCATGATACCAGTCGTTAAAATCATGACATAGACGAAGGGTTCAGAAAGACTCAAAATTCTATACTTAATGCCACTGACTCTACGGGTAAAAAATTCTCTCTTTTGAAAATAAACGTAAATTAAAAAACCGGACTCGGTGGTAAGGACTCGATTCTCATCCAACATTTTTACTCCACTGAAACTACATTTCATATAATAAGCGGGTGAAAAGGAAAATTGACCAATCAATCAATCAATCAATCAATCAATCAATCAATCAAT
>JAAAKM020006971.1:63301626-63316088 GCA_010016025.2 Alatinidae sp. Z8VKAUB7J3 | reverse complement strand
CATTTCATATAATAAGCGGGTGAAAAGGAAAATTGACCAATCAATCAATCAATCAATCAATCAATCAATCAATCAATTAATCAATCAATTAATCAATCAATCAATCAATCAATCAATCAATCAATCAAAGAACCACCTACTTAATATGCTTTTCCCAAATAGACCTTATCATCTGCTTACCTTGTTCCCAACTCTGCTAGTAGAAACGCTAACAAATGTTTGGGTTGTCTATGCAGTATTCTACATATGTCTGTGAAGTTAACAAATGATGATTTCTTAGTCCCTATTCGTACAACTTGAGGCGGTTTCATAACAAACTTGCGCTTTCCTCCCTCCACCATGTTTGGATTCTTGGCTCTCATGATATCGAAGACCCTCTTTAACAACTACAATGAAAGACGATCGAGTTATTACGAGATACATTCTACTCATAAACGAACCTCTAAAACATATAAAGTAAGAAGACAAGTATGCCGAAGACAAGTATCCCCAGCTTAGGGATCAAGGTACGAAATTTCTGGTGTTGACTGAGAGTGAGCATGATATCTAAAGACCTCCTCAAACTTCCAGATACCTGATGAACCTTCTAAAGATTTGCACCGTCAATAAATTTCAAATTACTAACGCGAGTCATTGCTAGCTTAAACTAATCACAGAAACCAATCAAACAACCACTACGTATTAACACAAGAATATTAGTCAACGAAACACATGGAATGGTGATGCTTATACATTTTGTTGATTTTATCCACCTAAGAACAAAGCAACTTTGGACAACGTCATGCTTCTTTGATCATTATAGCAACTCCACCATAAAATTATATTATGTCGCCTATAAAATACGTGTAACGTGGTAATGATCTGCGTCAGTTTGGCCAGGTTTCAAGATTCCTACGGCCATAACAAAAACTACAATGACGACGAATATGAGAGTAATGGAGCCAATAATGATGACGATGAAGATAACGAAACAGGCATAATGATTACCATCTCCTATAAACAACGTGTCCGTGCTGCCGCGGGCCGAAAAAGACAACGCCTCCCACCTATTTTCTTGGACAGTGTAGCACAGTACAAGTGACTTTCGTGCAATGTTGAGTTGCGCGCACGCGCGCACTAATATATATAAAGTGCATTATTGTTGTTGTTCATGTTGTCGATTATAGTCATACCGTTGCTGCAGCTACTGACCGATTTTGGTGGCGACGATATACGGGTGACGACAATGATAATGATGGTGATGACAAATAAAATTGCAGTGAGGGAGGACTACGGTTACAGAGAGGGTTACAGAGAGGGAGTGTGAAACTATTGACACATAATGTAATAGAAAACCTTACAGGGCGAGAAGGAGAGAAGCGAAGAAAAGATGGGGAACGCAGAAGAAAGGTCGAAGATCTGGGGCAAGAAGAGCAACTGGTACTCGAGGGGGGAAACACGAACTGGCGTACAATGAAGAAATAGCAAGAAGGACAGTAAGTGGAGGCTGAAGGATAGAAAGATGGTAGAAGGGGTGGAAAGTAGAGGTAAGAAGATATCTGATACAGTAGCTACCGAAGGACATGTACAATGACAGACAGTAATCGAAACTGAAATGTTATGGGCGATAAGCCGCAAGGAAAAGTATATCATTACCTCCTCATATGTATAATCGCGATCATCGTCTTCGCTGACCATTGCATTACCTTGAGATTCCTCTGGATACCAATGTAAAGATAATAAAAAAAATGTCAACCCGTTTGAAATGTAACCTGTATTGTCAACCATAAAGAATCTGTTACAAACTAAGCAGCGTTGGAACAGAAATGGTTACGACGTTACGTTCCTGTAACAGTGACATTAAATGAAGTAGAGCTCAAAAGAGAAAATTGACAGCACAGTACATGTATTACATGTTCGAGTGGTACCTTCGCAAATGCACAGACATACCTATGTCTACATCATCGCCTTAATGACCTCTCTAAAATAACCACAATCTACGAAATAAGTTTGAAATCGATTAACACATATTTCAGTATCTCCTGTGGTAATACATAAAAAATACACACGTCCTCTTTTTGGACGAAAATATATTTTAAATAGTTGGTATCCAATATTAAGTAAGAATTGCTTGTAAGCAAAGGGGTGGGTGGGGGGCGATTGCATTAAAGCATCAGCAATAAAAGACAACTTTCATGTATGACTTTATCACAATTCTGCACTTACGATCAAGTCAAACAAACTACTTTTAACATAAAAATTTTGTTTGGGTGAAATGCTATGTAAATGGCACCTTCAGTAAAGTGGAAATAGCTCTTCTCTTGTCTTTTTATTCGTGGCATAGATACAATATTCTTAACTTACAGTACTCAAAATATGCTTGATACTAATACGGTTATAAAACAAACTGGCAACTATTCCACCACATTGATATCACACAATGCGAGTCCTTCTATATTCAATAACTCCAGTCGATGTACACTTACATCATAGGCAGGGCAGCTGCAAAGGCGACTAACAATATACTTCACCGAACACAGACGCGCTCAATTATTAAGGACCCCTTGGTACTCATTTTCGGCATGCCTGCGGTACAAAATGTCTGATCCCATGTGCTGAACGCCCTGCTGTCTATATTACCAGACTAAGCATACATGTACATGAAAAGAGCACTGAGAGTTGTCAAGATACCAAGGTACCGAGCCATTAAACGGGGTACTCCAGAAATTACGGTAATTATGAAGAGGATAAAAAAAGCGATCATATGGAATTGAAAATTATCACATTAAGAGTTGAATCTTGTAAATACAGAAATGGCTAGCTTTAGTGAAGAAGTGACGAATGATTATGGAAGGATTAAAATTATATACCGTTCGCCCCATCGTTTAGTTGTCCTTCACCACCAGCCCCACCTCCTTCTTCACCTTCTTTCTACAGAAACGAAAAGTTACATTTAGGGCGTTATTGTCTAAGCATCATCTGCCAATATTAAAACCAAGGATGGGTACACGAAAGAATGTTTATTGCTAGCTTGAAAATTAGCTAGGTTGATCATCTTTTGAATAAAAGTTTCAGCCTTCAACATAGAGTAGTGGTCTATCTAACACTGCGCTGGAAGCACGACGGGAAAAATGAAAAGACATGTGTCAGAAAGTGGTACTGGCAACAACCAAACGGTACGTTATTGCGAGACATTAAATTTCAATACGTTACAGGTATTGCCCGTTTTTGAGAGAAAAAATCACCTTGAGATTGTACAAACTGACTAGAAATACGTGCAATTAATTTTAAAAAGCAACTCAAACCTCTTACCGTAGCTTTTGGTTTCTTCTTCTTCTTCTTTCTACTACTAAGTGAAAAGTCAAAGTTTTCGTCTTGAATTGATACGTCTTCCTCGGCGTCTTGTTTTGTTTGATTTGTCTCTTCTGTATTCTCTTTGTTTTCTCCACTATCCTGTTAATAGTATAGAGTAAAATGCAACCATCAAAAACGTTCTAAAAGTGATCTTATCACTCGTACACTGACATGAAATAATCATGGGTAAATGGGGTTGTGGTAAAATGGCCTTATGAGCGTCACAATGGCAGATTACAGAACAACAACAAGAATGACTAGCGTCAACATATGACACTACACTACACTACACTACACTACACTACACTACACTACACTACACTACACTACACTACACTACACTACACTACGACACTGGAATACAATACACTCAAGTACACAATTTAGGCACTACGGTGCCCTACTCAGCACTACAAAGCATCGAGACACAATTTCCTCTACTTCAAAGCATTTACAGTGATGACGCGTCCTACACTCTTTATAAACATTACAATCTAATTTAGTATAAAACAAAGCACTACATAACATTCCACTGCATGCAACATGCAATTCACGATACTAAAACGAACAAACAGCGCTGTTTAACATGTTTGGTAAAACGTGAACAGTATGTGCAACATACCTATGACTAAACACTCATCAAGGAAACCAAAAACTAATCCTAGAATCAAAAGTTTTCCAACTCGAACATCGACTGGAAGGGAACCAAGAACTTTCCCAATAAAAGTCAAGTCTCCGTCCAGAGGGTTAATCTTTCCATTCTGCATTACTGTTAAGGCACCAACCTACAAGAAACAATAAAAAGAGCATAAATTAATACACAAGCAGAGTACTTAAAGAGCGTGTGCGGGAGCATGATGCCAAGATGGTACCGATAAACAAAAGGGATTAAAAATCGTTTCCTTGATAATAAAATTACTTTACCATCCTGATAGTAACATACTATTTACCTTTCACGAAAACTACTGATTAAGGGAAGAAGGAAAAATATATATCTTACAGCTATTTCGATGCTTTTAATATTTTAGCAAACGTTTTTCAAAGGAAACTGCACGACGGGATCCAATGCCAAGAGGCAAAATGTTCCAAATTGCAAACTAAATAAGAAGATCAAACGCAGATAGTGCTTTTATAGTAAACTCCAAGTGGTAGAGGCTGATGGACAGCAATACGAATTTTAAAGAAAAGGGCGGCGATGATGAGAAACGCTCACGCATCCATCTTTCCACTACAGCCAACGGTGTCTGCAAGGTTTAGCAAGTATAAGCAAAACCTAAACATCACTTTAACATTTTAAATGGATGTTAGAAATTAAACCTTCGATAAATTTAATTGTATCCAAATCATTATTATACCGTACTCAACCACTATACCCCCCTCCAATATGTAATCATAGCTACAAAATGATATGGGTATTCAACAACTTACCTCTTTTAGCATTAGGATAGTCCTCTTGATCTCACTTGTTTCTGGTGGTTGAATAGCAAGTTTTAGAACCGCACATGGGCTTCCAAGCTCAAGTAATTTCACTTTCAGCACGACTTGTTCCAACGGGCATCTCTGCATGGGAAAAAAGTGACGTAATGCACAACTCTGAAGAAATGGAAGCCACGCAACAAACACTGTCATGGTGAACGCTTACGATTATCGTCGGCATTACCCGTATCTTTCCCTGTCATTTTGACATAATTGGCATATCTTACGTGCCAAAATAACAGACAGCGAGTCAAAGGCCAATGTGAGGGGAAATTATGAAACTTTACAGTAAAGTGCAAACGGTGTAATTATGATGTACAGAAAGAGAAGATTGATGGACGTAGTACCTGTGTTTATTGCTAACCTTCGTCACTTTCAGAATAATACGACTGTTAATTCTACATATATTTTCGGCTGAACACTATATCAAATTCTATAATTCATATCTCAGGGCACTTCCATATTTTAAGACGGCCCCGTCACATGTCAAAATTTCGCTATTTATCGATAGCAGATTAAGATCGATTTGGCATGATGACATTCTGCCTTTCGGTTAATTGAAACCCTACGTCGAAAACGGATTATAACTAAGAATTTAAAAGCACTGACTACGCATCATACCTGCAATTCTGGCGTACAATAATCCTGAAGTCGATCAAAGAAGTTCCTTTTAATTAATCTGAAACATTCACCGTCAGAAACACGACCAGCGCGCCCTGTTGTTGTAAAAGAGAATAAGATAAAACAAGTCCCTATAACGCAACATCGACACAAACATGGTATTGCATTTGACTAAGAAAACTACTGCCTTCAAAGTGACAATCGTGAAGTGTACATATAGATCATACAAAAACTTGGGAGAGGTATTCAAATGGAGTGCAACTTCAAACCGTAGAAGCCTATCAATTCAAAAATGCGCTGTTCAATTAGCATCGGGCATTAAACAAGACACCCTGAGCCACACCATCCTGTTTAGTCGTTCAAGTCTCGAAATGTATACTATCGTCAAAGTTTGCCTTTTTCTTTGGGTTCAGTTCACCGTAGTATTCAGAGTCGAGTACACACAGGCTCGGAATAATACAATTATAATACAATGATACATGATATTGGATGATTTTCAAACATTCATGAACAAGATAACCTTCAAAATAAATTTCCGTAGTACGCATTGAGATTCCTTTCGGACCAGGGACCAGCATATTTCAAATTATTTTCGATTTATCTTCATGTACTAAACTTATTTAAAATTAAAAAGGAAAAAGAAGCAGGCCTGACGTAAACGTAGCAGTAAATTCGACCCATGCGAGAACGGCTGATACTTGACCTTATTTCTCCGATATTTCTCTTAAGTACCACTAGCCTTCTCGTGTACCTGATGGCAATACATAAAATTTTGTCCATTTGGTTAATATTCAGTGAGCGTGAGTTTTAAATAATCACCTAAAGACTAGCAAACGTATTTTCTCATGTTATGTGATAACGATTACCTTAAACCACGTGCACAAATACAAGTGATGAAGCCATTTAAAATAAATTTAATTCTTATGCAGCATGTGGCTTCGCCCATCTTTTGGGTTCGGTAATTTCGGTTTATCAACTCACTTCAGCTACACCTATGCATACATAAAAATCTTCTAGTCAAATAAAGGGTATGTGAGAATCTATGCATATGAAAAACAGGGGCAATAAATACATGCCAGTTCGATAATTGAACACCAATTTTGGGCTTCTCGCTGACCACCTAGCGGCTACCTGTCTCGTCGTGTCCCCAAAATTATTAGAGCCCTTGTTGCTAACGTTATTCAATAGAAGCTATAATGTGCAGCTTATTTTGAAAACAAAACTTTCGGCCCTGATGCTGCACATGGAACAAATGCGTCTACGTATGCATCAAGCAATCTGTTGGGGTGTGCGCTATGACAACAAATGAAATAATTAAACAATAATTGTACCTTTTCTTTGGATAAGAGATGATTTCGAAGCCCAGCACAGCTTCAGACTTTGATAGTTTGTTTCCCTTTCCGTCTCAACTTGCTTTGTTAAACAAAAGTCGATAACTATGAAGGAGAGGCCAATATTTGTACATGGTAAAACAACTGATATTCAAAATGGGATATAACCAGCAAAGGCAAGGAGATGGCAGTTAGAATGATATTTGAAGCAAAAATACGATCGCCATCAACGGACTTACAAAATTACGGCTTCAGTTGGCCTGTACAGGCATTTCTCAGTATTGGACATTTGGCGAGACTGATATTACCTTCCTTAGAACATGTCGTCATAAAAGGTATAGTTCTCACGAACTGTTTGGCAAAGATCACTTAACGAAGGTATCAATGCGGAACGACGATAATAAGGGAGGATACAAACACAGTGCAAAGCTAGAAACAAAAAACGTACTCCATGATGAAATAGATGGATAGTCTGCATATCATAAAGAGACCTAAAAACTCAGGGCAATTTTGAACGTACAGCGCACGAAAACACGACAGAATATGACTAAAATATGACAGAAGGGCATTGATTTGAAAAACCGCAACAAATTGTTCCAAGGGCCCACGACGGCGTTATTGTAAACAAGAACACACATAGGAAGTACACCCATTAAAAAACGTATATCGGGTAAAGCAATAAAACTAAGAAAAGATAAGTATACTAAGGCCAAATGCCTGAAATGAGAAGGTGAGCAACCAATGTTGGAAGAATACAACAAGAAGAAAAATATTTTAATGTTTTGAAATGCAGTTGAATGAATATAATATAATACGTTCACGGGGGCAGTTGGTAGTTGATTTGGAGGATAACATTTTTAGCTAATAAGAGGGCTTCGCGCAAACATTGCAACACGGAAAGAAAGCAGAACGAATTAAAGAATGTGGGGTACAAAGGTTTTTGAGGGAAATCATTACATACCATATTTAACGTCTGGGATGGTAATAGAGCTTTCTGCAATATTTGTTGAGAGAATTACCTGCCACACAAACAAAGAATCACTTAGTAATCTAAAGTGCAAAACATTAAAAATTTCAAAAATGACTACAGAACCGAAAAATGGTCTCACTCCAAAACAAGCTCCCGAAGTAAGCTATGCTCTCATCTCTCTACGCCTCAATAACTTGCGATCCTCTACGGGCACTTATGATCAACATCATCCTCGACGCAATTTAAGGAGCTGCCCCGTTGCCTCAAATGGTTTGACCCTGAAGTATTAGTTTTGAAGCCACACTTAGAGTGGTGAGACTCGGCGTGCAAATACATGAAGTAACGGTACAATCCCCTTTCCAAAGAAACTCCAGAGCTGGATTAGAGAGCTTGCATTATCCATTTTACAATGATTTTGTTCGGTATAGAATATATCTCAATCAAAGACCGCTGGTAGCCAGTGGGCCTTTAAAAAACTACCCTAGATAAACAGTAAAACCACTAAACCGGTTAACTAATAAATAAAGAGCAGCTGAGACGTCAAACGGCAACGCCCCTAAATTTAAGCTACCAGAGAGAGAAGCAAGCCATGAGGTAGGCTCAATCGACCATTACGACCAACTCCCATGGATCATGGAAAGAATCTGTCATGAATGAGTACAGATGCTGCATCCTACTTTTCCAAAACGTCGATATGCAAATTAATGATATAAGCTGCTTTTTTGGCACCCCTTGGTCACTTACTCGGTGGTGATCTGCCTTACTGTGTTCTTCCTTGTGATGTAACATATTGACATGAAAGTGCTTTTATGCACTGGAAAAAGTACATCACACACAAAATAAAATGCTCCGTATCAACTGCAATACATGTGTATATATTTTTCTACTAATAATAAAAACCAAGTGCAGCAAATAATCACCTTTTATGAAAATGAAAGTCATACCTTGCGAAATCCATGCTTCGGTCGCATAAACACTTTCGCTTGTTCTTCATCAGTGATTTGTGAATGCAGGGGAATGACCTCTAGCCTGAATAACCAAAACAATTGTCCTTCTCTTAACATATATGGTATAATAAATAGTGAAAATAAAATTTAAAAACAAGTCATGCAAAAAAATAAAGAAGGATTGAAAAGCATTTGCTGTCAGTTGGCATTACAAGTGTAAAAATAGGCAGAACGAGACTTCAGGTGACTATTTCTTTGGATTGGCAATTGGTGTAGTTTAGTGTCAAAGGTGTACTGAGGCAACATCTAACTCCAATGCAACAAGTGAAGTGGGAGTTTACCGGGGACGTGAGCTACCATGCTCCTTCCTCTTCAGAAAGTCCAATGTGCGCTGCCGTATTTTGCGTCAATATCAGTCACATGTAAAAAAATGCGATGTAGCGTATAAGGCGCGTACGTACCATAAAGTTTGATTTTGAAACCACCGAAGAACGGCAGTCCATTATCATTTCCAGTAATTAATGTAGTTATCAAGACTACTACTCTTTTCTATCTATAGGTTGGGATGTTAAAAAAAAAGGAATTACCGTAGATCTCCTCTGATGTCATCCAAATACCCTGTCATGTTCCTTATATCGGGAAGGCCTAAGAAAAAAGACAATAAACTTTAACTGAAAACTTGTTAATCATTAAATCCTACGAGGTCGCTGGAGTAAACTACAACCCCAATAAGGAAAGGCGAATGAGATAATACATGCCTACTCAAATCCAGCTATATCACAAGGGGGGGCAATATAAAGCGGCCCATAGACGCTCCATGATATCCACAATAATGTAGATGAAACAGCATATTGTCATTATTATTCATCGTCTATGAGCAATTAATTATTGAAACATTGCACAATGTATTGACAAAGTAACAACCCCGTTGATATTTATTGACGATCCGTTAATATTTTTGAATTGTTTGCAGCACGTGATCGATATTTACCCAGCAATTTAGTCCAATCTGTAATTTCCCAAGGGGAGACATGGCAACTTAAAAAGATATAATTGACTCATTCAAGTGAGTTCCTGCATACTCGAAAATACACAGTTAAGAGTAAGGTTTAACGGTCAAAAAACAAGAAGAAAGGGTTACCGGAAGACGTTAATTACACTGCGAACCATCTTTTAGAAGGACGTTAAAACTCTCAAGATTCAGCCATACTGTGTGCTCAAGCTAACCAAGTATACAAACCAAATTTATAGTTTTTCGATGTTCTAAGCCTTTCAATGGCTTATTTAGTACGTCTCGATTGTTATTAATTCATTTTGTTTTGTTGCAACAGCGAAAGGGAGGATAATTATTCCGTAAGTGACGAAGGGCACTGGTGAAATGAGCCATTATTGTAAATAAAAGTGAATCGCCAGTGAAGGACGCGAAATTTCAGAAATAAACGTTCGTCGATATTATCAACAATATTATTAAGCGTCTGTGAGCAACTTGAAAGATATCTATAATATTTATTGCACTTAAGCCAATGGCCTAGCATGATATCCAACAAGATGTCTCAGAAATCTAAGAGAACTTGCCCAATGTGATCTTTGGCAAAAATTGTTAAAGATCTTCAATGTCTCTAAATAATCAAACAAAGCACTGAAAGGATCATGACTCCAGAGAGAAGGATACTAAAGGCACACGTATGTTCATTTAACAATCCTTGAACTTAAAAATTCAACTTCCTTCCCTACGCTCTTTATTTCTTATTATTATACGTGTTTTAACTGCGACCTAACAACATGGACATGTTAGCGAATACCGACACCGGTATATAAATATGTACCCTATTTGCAAAAAGTTAAACATGCTAAAGCCCCCTGAACCGCTACGGACAACTAGAAAGCAAGATTGGCAACTTGCTTCTTCCGTCATTGTCGCTTATTTATCCGTAACAGTAGTAGCAATTCAAATGACTGTCATTTTTAAATATATAATGTGTATATAGCAACTTCCACTTACGTACGCATGAGTATTAGTTTACATCTTATAAGAATGCACAAATTGGCTACAAATTCTGTATTAAAGTTTCAAATTTAATACACAATGTATCAGTTAGTTATCAAGAAGAAAACAGATCAGCAGACCAAAAACAAATATAAAGCGTGAGCTTTGCTACAGATTATTGTTCGTAGGGCCGTCTAAGAAGTTATTAAGTCACCGTACACAGGTCTAGTAATATAAAATATTCCCAAAAATTAAAACATTAAAATCATCCGCGATTTAGATAAATTTTTTAGATCGAACTTACAAATTAATGTAGTAAGCTCTCGATCATTCGATCGCACGGCCGTTATTCGGATTTGATGGTGTTCGAACTCGGAAGCAGAACAAAAACGAGATTTTCGTAATTCGCAAAATTCTGGGAACAGTCAATTATTAATCAGGAATGAAGCAGCATTTGAATCGAAATTACTGTATACATACCAGGCAAGAAAACCAAAACAGTTCCACGATTTAGGGATAACTTTTCAAGTTCTGATCCCCCGTATTTCAGCCTTTCTTGGTTATCCAATTCTTTGATAATCCTTCGCGCCATTAAAAACATCTCGTCTAATATCTCTGGAGATGCGAGGTCAGGTGCAGGTACCTATTTTAAAAAGATATATAAAAACTGAACACACTCTCAGACTTGGCTACTGGAGATAGTAGAGGCAGGGCAGTAATTTGTTTTTCACGAAAAGGTATTGTTGAATGGGTATTCATAGCTTTAAACATAGACAACTGGTCCGATGGGAAAGCAGGAGAGTAATTTGATGATATATATATATAGAGAGAAGTAAGTGAAGGTTCATTACTCAAATGGGCGATTCCACGGTGAAGTGGACATTTTTGGGAGAAAATGAAAATTGTTCATTGCACAAAATATAATTATAATGCGTTAATAGGAGGAGAAGGACAGAAACCAAGAAACACCAAGATTGGCGTTCCTTTTCTTTTTTTAAGTATCTTTCATGATCTGGGTCATTTCGTTAAGGTTTGGTAAATTTTTACATTAAGAAGTCAAAACGTTGCTGGCTTTTATGATATTGAAAGTTATAATATTTCAAGTTTTCAAATTCAATAAAAATTTTACGTATTTGTGCAATTACATGTTTTGGGGGGACTGGGAGCTAAGAGACTTGCTCCCTCTCTCGTTGAGTGCCTTCTATGGATTTACCCTGACCCTGACCCTGACCCTGACCCTGACCCTGACCCTTGCCCTTACCCAGACCGTGACTGTGACTGTGACTGTGACCGTGACCGTGACCGTGACCATGACCGTGACCGTGACCCTTACCCTTACCCTTACCCTTGCCCTTGCCCTTACCCTTACCTTTACCCTTACCCTTACCCTTACCCTTACCCTTAACCTTACCCTTACCCTTACCCCGACCCTGACCCAGACCCAGACCCAGACTCAGACCAAAACCCAGACCCAGAGACCTTTAGCATGAGGCTATGATACCTCTTGATATGCGGAATATTGGCATGCGTTAATGCGGTCTAAGGAGGCTCCAAAATATTTTTAAAACTTACGTTTCTGATGTAGTTCCCCGGATTTGATTGTATTGAAAGACTATACATTACACTTATATTGTTAAATACTGACTTTTAAAGATAATTGCTGGCCAAAGGAAAGAAGAACTTTAGCTTCCTGCCCCTTCCGTACTTGATCTGGTCCTTTATTGACTTGTAGCTCCGTGTATAATAAACTGAAATTGTGATCTCTTTTCCGAAGTTCTATTATTTGCTTCTACTATGGTTTTGTTCCATATTTCTAACCTAAATATTGCTGACCTGTAAATATCTAGTTATATGCTATATACGTATGTTGTGGCTCTGTTGATAAAGTCAAGGCACGTAGTCAGAGTTAGGAAGGGGGAGGAAGGTTGAAGAGTATTGTTAATGTTGGGATCTGACTGATATTGCATCTACTTATCAAGGTCTTTAGATCTGCATCTGAAATAGCCTACCCAAAATAAGAGCAGCAAGGGAGTGTAAAATATGGGAAGCAAAGTTAACTATTACATTTTAATTACATCTAAATCTCTATGTGACTTATACGTTCTCTGTTATCTCTTGTCAGTGTTGGAGCGATCCCAATACAAACATGACACGTTAACTAAGCTGGTAAACAGATTCCATTCATCCTTTATGGAACTAGTCTGCAAATTGCATATACGACAAAAGAGTGATCTGGTCCGTTACCTCTCACGTCAAGGGTACGTTTCGGGATATCACGCTTACTGGAAGTACGGCACAATGGATGACGATTACGTGAAAAGGGAGATCTTTGTTTCTGAGATAATGCTGAAAAATCTAAAGCGCTAAGTCTCAAAACTCTGTACTGGAGCAAACCGTTGTAAAAGAGATGTAGCCTGCTTCCGTCAGATGCGCAGAAACTGGGATTTTGTTTCCAGTTGTAAATATTTGTAAAAGACACATTACCAGCGATTGTGCTGAACGGTTTTTCGTCCACGTAGCAGCCCCGTAGAGACTACAACAAACGTTTTCTTTCAACAATCGAGCAGGGTGCTTTGATACACATATTTCTATGCTTTCAAAAGTTTGCTTATAGCAAGCATTTATAGATACTACTAATTTTGTTGCACAAAATCTGTAAGTGTATATTTATTAACAGCAGTTTATATATTGTAGCAAAAAATTAATTTCAAAGGATGCAGAACTCATTACTCAGGCAAGAACTACCGATCGTTTTTTCCACGAAGAAATTTGTTATGTCGCACTAGTGTCAAGAACGTTCAAGAGACTTAAATACACACAATGATCTTTGTTTCCAACACCTTGAAAAACGTAAAATATATTAACTTATCAGTTTAGGTATACTGTTGTAGAAGAGCTATGAAAGGGTATCTTATTTTTGGCAACTCTTTATCGAACATTGTAAACTGTTCAACAACATTCTTCCTATTTAGATGCCCGTCGGTTCGAAAATATTTTTCATTTTAATTTACATAATTCATCTCTAAACAAGCCTTTACTTTTTGCCCTGACACCCGATTGGGGTGGAAATCAATAACCCAGCGTCAAACACTCTTGACTATTCCCTAACGGTTCGTCACGATTCTGCTACAATTCTGTCACGATTCTTTTACGGTTTAGTTGTTACGTATTGTACTTTTTACACAGTCAAAGCAGAGTTACTCAATATAAAAGACACTGGTAAAAGAAAAAGGGAATCCTAAATAAGTACATGAAGATGTGACTGTTGTTATTAAAAATGTCATAACTTAAACACCTTCAAAATAGTTATGAAAACAACCACTTGAAATGCGACAGTCAAATATTAGCCAAGTTTAAAATATTTAATATATTTATTCCGCTCTTCGTCTGTAGGGAAGAACTATGTTTCAGAAAAATCTATGATGATCTGATGCTTCGACGTCATCTTCAGTCACGTATATATTAACCTCTGACAGTGATACGTTATTCACAATCCCCTTTTGTTCTAATTGCAACATTCCATTTCAGTGGAGCCGATATTATTAGGGAACAAACCATTGCTATGGCTAATTCAAATCACATGCTTAGTTCTTGATTTAAATGGATTGTATTTTGTATGCACACCTTATGAAGTGTACCACTCCCATTTAGACTTTAACCTATTCAGATCTATGCCTATACAAACTGGAGCTGAGATGAAAGCAGTTATAACAAAAGTGCGTTGGGGAGGCGATAACAAAAGTGCAGCTCATATTATACAAGAACAAGCCGTTGCTTTGGCTAATTCAAATCACATG
>JAAAKM020006971.1:63247390-63289783 GCA_010016025.2 Alatinidae sp. Z8VKAUB7J3 | reverse complement strand
TTATTAAATAAGCTAATACTGCAAACACTTACCCATCTGTCTTGTGCATGGCTTTTTGACATTCCTTGGAAGCTTCAATTCTAAAGATCCACTTTCTTTGTTTCTGCTATCTCTGCCAATCTCCAGTCCGCGTTGCTTGCTGCTTCCATGAAAGCTCACAACTTTGGCACCTAAAAATTAAGACGTCATGTACTTAGTAATGTTTTATCGAAAGTTTGTGATTACTTCATCACAATTTGCTCTCTCAGGCTAAGCCAGATTGTGCACTAACATGAGCAAATATTATCTGTAGACCACGCATTGTACAGATATATTCGCTTCAAGAGAGTTAAAGTTTAACCAGACAGCTTTGTTGTCTTACCAACGTTTTGCTGGTAGCAAGAAAAAGCTCTAGAGCAAAACCTTTCTAAGTTTGTGTTCAGATGTTATCGTTTCTAAGGTGTCTGTAGTTTGTGTTATAGGTTTAGTACAGTATATTATAGTGAGTATCGCACAGTACAGTGCAGTATAGTAAAGTTTGATATAGTATAGTGTATTCTAGTATAACATGGTATAGTCTAGTTTAGTTTAGACCTGTATTGTTTCAAATAGTTCGTCAATGAGGTGTCAGTAAGGTAGTATCGTAAGATGAGGCACTGTTGACTCAGGATGAGTCGTAGGATAAGACACAGTCACTCATGTAACTATCGTACATTACAGTGTAGTATAGTAAAGTGTGATAAAGCCTAGTAGAGTATGGTATAGTCTAGTTTAGTTTAGACTTGTATTGTGTAGAGTAGGTAAGGTATTATCGTAGGGCGAGACACTGTTAATAGCATGTAGTAAGATAGGTTAACGTAACATGATATAGAGTAGAAAAACGAGATACTGTATTTGTTTTAATCTTTGATATTGTAAGGAAACGTCTGTCAACTTTGTAGTCATTAATTCAGTATGAGTGTTTTTATACTATAGTAGAATTACTGACATAGTAGAAATATTCTAGAAGTGTTACGTCAGATACTGTAGAGTTTAAAGTGATGCTTTTAAGTCTCGCTTACGGTTTTCAATGTTGTTGTCATTTAAGTCTATACGGAGTTCTGTTCGAATTCAACGTAGTTTGGTGAATTTGTTATATGCAGTATGATGGGATGCTGTATACTCTCTTCCTTCGATTGACAAGGACAGTTGATTAGAAAGAACATCGTATTGTTGTGGCACAATCCATTTATTTACAGTGCTAATTACAACTTCTTTCCTTGTTACATAGTAACTTTAAAAATTCTAAAGTTTTGTCAGGTTAATCGAAGTGCTTGAGAGAACCCCTCCCAGAACTTAAACAACTACTGATGATTCCCCTTTCCAAATAACAAGGATGCCGTAAAACCCCTTACGATAAAGTCATCAAATGAAAAAAATAGTATTATACGCGAGTAGAAAAAACTGTTATATAATTTTTTTTCCTGCACAGTTAAAACTTAGAACTACTAAATCTTGCAAAGCTTAATGACCTATTTCACACGTAATTTAATGATAAATCAAATATTCTCTACAAATTTAATCCATTATCATCTTAAGAACTTTAAGAGTCTCTAAAAATGAGCTGTTTTCTGTAACTATTCCAACAACCCCTGCAACAAGTAAGGGGTGTCTAACATACATCCTTTTAGACTCTGCGAACACATGTCCGAAAATGCGGCTTCCCTATACAGTGCTTCCTAGACTATCCGCCATGGTTGGCGCAGCAATTTCAGCAAACCGTGCGGATAATCCAAATTACCGGATAATCGAATTTTGTTGGAAAACCAAGAACTAACAAAAGCAAAAGGGAATGGTCAATGAGAACATGCTATTTTTAAAGAAAATGTTACAACCCATTCAAAAATCGGACTGAAAGCAGAGACGTAGCGGGAAAGTTTCTATCGCTAAACAATTTAAATTGAACTGTAGCGCATCAATCCATCAAGAAGACCAGCAAGGGGAACGAAAAATTAAAGGAAAGAAATAACGTGGAAAAGAACTGGACTAAATGAGAATTATGGGTCAGACGAGGAAACAAAAATAATGCAAACCGGATGAGCAAAGAAAACATCGGAATAGACGAGTGAAAGGAATGAGCCAATAGCAGCCAGCAAGAAATAGTAGGTACAGATAAATAATTATGCCCACCCGTTACAATTCATATAATTAGTAACTTAGAAGACATCTCAGGCGTCAAAAACAAGCAATTACCCGATCCCGAAAATTATGACCATCCAGACAAAGACATATCACGACTTTCGGTGTCATTATGAAAACAATCAAGTCTCAAATATTATAACCGTAACTAACTACCAAATGTACAGTCGATTCAGCTCCTCGTTACAACTGACGCCACTTGTTTCTCTGACTCTTAACATTCATAAAAGCGGTACAATGAATAGTGAATAGTACATTTTGAACGTTACCGAGTCACGAGCCGACACGAAATCATAACACTGACCGATTGAAGAAACTACAAACCGATATAAAGTGGGGTTTCTAAACAAAGATAACAAACGGACGCCATCGTACTTGCTATTCGAATACCTTACTTCCTTGATTGAATAAGCACCCTCTCTCACACAAGCACCTCCCCTTTTATAGCCAACTTATAAAAATAAGCTAGTTTTGAAAACTTCTTCGTCAAATACAACTTCAACAATATTACAATCTTAATGAGAATCTTTTCACCTAGCCGACTAACAAATAGAACTTGCGCCTTGCTTATTAGTTGAATTTAACAGTTTCATTAATCTTCCTCAGTTATTAGAAATTAAAAAAAATTGTTTTCCTAACCGGTAAATAAGAGCCGCCGCTTATACCTACCTTACATGGTTGGCGGGGGGAGGGGGGGCTACCTTTTACTGAGGATTCCTTTAGTGGATGAACTTTTTTCAAAAATGTTCAGAATATTTGCGATATTTGAGTTTTGTCGCACCATCATAGAGTTTTTGACCTTTCTGTTCTGTCAAGTTTCTTTGGAATACATGCTCAATTAAACTGTAAGCTGAATTATTCTTTCTTTAATTTGTACAAACAATTTGTTTCTATTAAATAAGATTGGAGAATTATGAAAAATATTTCCAATTTTCGCAAAAAATTATAAAATATGTTGCGCACTAAGGTGAAATATGTTACAGAAACTTAATTGACAATATATACCAAACAGTTAATAGAAGATCAAAATTTTCGACGAATTTTGCACAAACAGTGATTTTGGTGTGACATTTTCGTTTTATGGTTGTATTTTCAGTTATAATGCTAATAAGAAAGAAAAATCGCCGAATTATTTGTGAGCAGCCTTTTCAGTAGACACAAAACTCATACATTTTGTAAAATAACTCCCCCAAAATAAAAGTATAATACCTAAAGCCAACTTATCCATGGGCTAATACAATAAAGATACTACAAACACTTGAAAAATAAAAATTCACCATTAAAATTAAATTTTAAGACTTTTCTACAAAATTTTTGAAATTTTGCAATATTGTGCACCAATCGAGAGCCATATATGACGTCATCGACACCATATTAAAATAGTTTTTTGAAAGTGTTCAAAAAGAGTCAAAAATCTTTGCAATAGCACTTGCGGATACAGAGTTATTGCAATCAAACTGCTACGGGCCTACTAGGCCCCCGCCATGTATGAGAAGAGCCAAAAAGCCAATGTAAGCTAAGGCTAAATAAATTCTAGTTATCACTCAGTCTCTACGTGTCTCGATATCCTTTACAACAGAGCAGTATGACATCTCAGCATTGGAGATTACTTTTCGAAATTTACAGTAGGTTGTGTTAGGGACACGCCAGCTGGCACTTGCTGATGTCAAGCACTGAATTTAACAATACCAAGTTTTAAAGACCTTTTCTTGCAAAACATAAGAGTGTTCCTGTACAAAAACTTTATGAATCGTGGTTGCCTGATTCAATCTGATCAGATCCGAATAAATGACTATTCAAAACGATCATATCTTATCAGAAGTTGGACTACTCAATCCGAATCCAACCCAATCCGAATACAACTCGATCCAAATCCAACTCGATCCGAATCCAACCCGATCGTATAGTCATTGAATATGCACACCTCTAACCGGTACCAAAGCCTGGCCTGATACCTTCTGCTATATCGTATACACCGCATTAGCTACTTCAGGAATGTGATGACTTAAATGGCACTTCTTTGCGTGCTTCAGGTCAGGAGTACAGTACGCCTTCTAGTACGAAGAAAAGAAAGCAGGAAAGATCTCCAACAGTTAAAACAGCGGATGTTTAATATTTGATAATACTTGGATCCTGAAGATTTTCGACAAGTGATACGCTTTAAATTATTAACAGTTCGCTGTCTGCTAGTACCATCAGATGCTGTTTCCCAGAGGCAGCTTAGTGTAAACAATCCCATTCTCGCAAAGAGAAGAATAAATCTGAGAAAGAAGCTGCCGTAACAGCCCCTGGTTTCAGGTCATGGTGGCTTTGTAATAAATATCTACGATAAACCCAACCAATAATCCGTATTAAATTTCAAATGTCAGGAGCTTTACACATTTCATGTTGTAAGGAATGCAAAAGTGGTCGTCATGGAAACTTTCAAACTCGAAGGAACAGTCCAGCTGATACTCGAGATTAACAAACGAGTTTTTACCGATGCAGAGGGATTTTTATAAATAGATTTACCGACGATCCAATTTGCTAATTTACCTTCAATGTCTGCTTTACTACAAATCCTTAGCATAGAAACATAAAACAAGAAAACTAGTCTATTTTGATAAAAAACGAAAACCACACAATAACAAGTACGGGCTCATCATCGATACAACGATTTCCATAAAGCACGAGCGATCAATGCAAATGTTCAAATGAGTTCCCAGAATCGTACAAACGTCCCTGATGGTAAGGGGGGCGGCTTTCCTTAGTGTGTTGTAATAAGGCAGTGAGCAAAATATGCTAACAGAGCCTATAAAAATCGATCGTGAGGGAGGGTGGCGTGAGGGTGACAAGAGTATACGACTGTGTAACTCCAGTAAAAAAGGGGAACATAACATCAATCGAGCACTTAAGTGTGACGTCACAATTTAATATCAGTAGTTTGATGATAATTTGAACCCGTTGCATTGTTCTTCTTGATATAGATAACCAGTCCACATTTGAGAACGATATCTTGAACAACTGTCAAGATACCATTCAAACTTTGAATCATGCCTATCAAGCCTTGTTATTTGAACCCAATTCATAATTTTTCCTTCACGTCTCTTGCAAATTCAAGCAACCGTTTCTCTTGGCTGAGTTGAGATTTCAAAGCGATATTTCGTATACGAGCATTTAGTGATATAGTGAGCACCTTAGTTTTGATTACGATTCCTCATAAAAAAAAGTTTTATGGCGCCATCACTTTAGCACTCTGTTGAGAACCTACTAAGTTTACTTTAAAATACACACAAGCACTCATGACTTTGAGATTCCTAGGTTTTCGCTCTTCTGCTAGCTTCTCTATCTACTTTTTCAATGAAGGTCAAAAATTCCGGTCCAGAGATACACGGGATTCTATTTTGCGTCCCACCACTCTAAATTACACATGCTGCACGCCAACGATCACCCTGTATGTGCACATTTTCCAACAAAGTGTAATCCGCCAACTGAAGCCTCCAAACTGTTTTTGGCGATGTTTAACCAACATATACGAAGCCTGTAAACACGCCCAGAGGGCTCTTACCCAACTACTAACAGACCTCAAAACTGGCACAGACTATTAAGTATGTTACTACAAAGCGGACGTAGGCCCCTACAAAATGGGCAGTGTGCTGGCTCTAATGTGAGCAATGCTAGTAAAACTGGTACAGAAGCTTGGGAGTCACTTATTTCTGACAAAAATTTTTGAAAAATTCATACTCAAATTATCGTCATAAAATTCTGAAATTTAAGCTCGGCTCACCAAACCAAAACTATAATATTGCTTATTTAAAAAAGCCCCCATTGTAGTTGAAGATTAACGTTGAAGTACATATAATGCATACAACTAATGTTTAACTGGGATCCCGGACCCCCGTGGGCTGCTTCTTTTCCAATTTGTCGATGCCAGCAGTTTCGTGTGAACTTGGGAACGAGTTGGAAATTCAAATAACCGTGAAGGTCTCAAAACTGCTATAATATACCAAAACATGTACCAGAACCCCAAATACACGCAGCGGGTACCCCAAAAACCTACAGGGCCGTCTAAACGTCGTCAAGGTGGGTTTCTTGGCGTATAGAAACACTTTCTTAAATTATGATGGATGTGCGCATGTACCAACAAGTGCAGAACCAAGCTTACCTAATTTCTTGGGGTTTACAAGTCTTATACTGACGGTCTCCACATGCCCAAATAATTTCCTGTCAGATTAAATCAGGACACATTTGGGCCTTATAATTCGGATAACAATACTACATGGGTTTAACTGTGACGCTCAAGCCTATTCGAAGAGAGAATTAATAAGATTTAAATAAAATGCCTAGGAATTGCCTGATTTCAGTACGAAGATTCAAACTACCACCCACTCTGTCAAGGCATGTTACTCTACGAACGTGGTTTTAACCGGCGGTGCATGTACCCCCTCCCCCCGGGGGAGATACAAAAGTGATGAACAGAGGGTACGAGATAGGGCGTCAAATTCAACACTACATAGGCACAGTGCTTACATCCTAATAATCAACAGCAAGTAATTGTTAACCGGTGTAAAACACTACATAACAACACAACAGCCATCAGCTATATATTTCACTGTCGCTGCACCCTGTAAGTAGAGTCAAGCCTGAAGGAAACATATTAGTGTTACGTATTTTTGTATGTATTCAACGCATGGTATTACTACAGTAAGAGGCGAGTTCAGGCGAAGCTCAGTCGGCAGAGAGCTTGTCTAGCAAGCAAAAAGTTGATGGTTTGAGGCTATGCTCTGCCTCCAATCTGAAAACTCCTACTGCAAACCCAGCAGAAAAATGGGTACCTGGAATTAGCCGAGGAAGGTTAAAAGCCGGCGAGGAAAGGAACTGGCCACCCTACCTCACATCGCCGTGGCTCAGGACATGTGATTCCTTACCAAATCACATCACCAACGCTATGAATAGAGCACGGGACTACCTTTACCTCTTTTTATTATTACAGTAATTACATTCCATTCCATATCTTATGTTTCAAATTCTCGTCCGTCCTTAAACATACCAAACATACGAATAAAAGGGAACGATTATGAAAGCTCGTGGGGCTACGAGCACTTAATAATATTAAATGCTATTGATCTATGAGACAAACTTTGGTGACTTTGGTGCCCTGTGGCCACGTCACAATGCAAGGGCTGATGCTTAAGATTCAGTACAGATGGACGTCGATTGCTGTCGGTGGATAAGCAGCAGCTGCTGTTGCAACTAAATAAAATGAAGGGTGTGGTCAGCGGGTGAAGCAAGGCATCTGTGGTTAACGAGAATTGATGCTGCACACGATCCTTGCCAGAAGAATGACAAACAAGAACCAAACGTGGTAGTACCACTCTAGCCTACGCAAATTTTTTACAATCGTTGAATGTCTAGGGTATGCTTATTGAGGCGGTATATATATACACTTCAAAATCCGAATGTTCATGAGAATGGTATTTCGTGAAATCCTTACTTCATATAACTACTATCAAACACAACATCATCAGACATCATCAAACACTACTATCAAACACAACTACTATCATCAGAGTACACAAAAGGTAGAAATATGGAAGAAGAGAGTATAGATTCTTAATTCTAAAGTTCTTCTTTGCAAAAATTATAACTATATACGTTGTTATCTGTCATTTTATAGCCTTTAAACCAGATCGTTCTTATACAATCTACAAGGAGAATGCTACAAGACTTAAACTTAAGTACACAAATGTAACTGCTTTGAAGAAGAAACGTTACCCAAATATACAACAAAGTCGCCCTGACAATTAAGTTACTTGACCGTAAGTAATTAAATATATTAGGTAAGTCATCACTATATTGGGTTGTTGATTTTAGCCTTGTATCAGAAAAGCATGGCGTAGCTGATTGTCAATGATTGGGTTTTTTGTCAGCTGACTACTCAACTGAAGCTTATCATTCACAACAAATTCGACAAGGAAATGGTTCGCTTAAGACATAACTTACCAATACGCAATGATTCATAACTCCAGGTAAGTTGTTACCACAGCTACCTGGCGATACTAAAAATCCCTCGATGCCTGTAACG
This sequence comes from Alatinidae sp. Z8VKAUB7J3, assembly GCA_010016025.2. Taxonomy (NCBI): domain Eukaryota; kingdom Metazoa; phylum Cnidaria; class Cubozoa; order Carybdeida; family Alatinidae; species Alatinidae sp. Z8VKAUB7J3. The sequence continues at coordinate 63,281,562 of JAAAKM020006971.1, read as the reverse complement.
TCTTCGTTGGAGGTAGGATAAACCGTTCCGATCGATCACTTGATGCGATTACAAACCTCTCGTCTGTACGATCTTAACTTCTTAAATCAAGTCATCGAACACGCAAGTCCATATTTAAGACAAAATCGTTCAGCATGTACGACAAGAGTGTTAAATTCAACGCCATGTCAATACCAGTAAACAAAGCACGAAATCTTTAGAGCCACCCTGCGAAAATACTAAATAGTTTATCGTCACTGACTTAAGTTTACCAACAATGACTGCATGAATTCTTGCTATGTGACATACACTCACTACTGCTCATGACATCACCGTCAATATTTAAACAAAATGAATATCCATAACAATTCCAACTTTGGTCATGCACCGCAATATCTCATTCCTTACGCTTTCCCATCATCATCCAATACTTCTTAACTTCATTCAAGTAAGACATCTAACTTAAGCTTGCATGCCATACAATAGACAACAAAACTTATCGATTCTGTTTTTTGTTATTATCACTAGAGCTATGACAATCGATGCTAAAACCTCGCAATATCTCTTCGAATGCAGAGTAAATCCAACATGTTGTCGTGGGTAAAGATAGCATGCGAAATTCAATGCGACGACGGCAAAATTATTACCTCTTTTGCGTGCAACATGTGGTGTTCACACAGCTCGACAAAACAGTCTGACATATGGAACTTCTTCATGCTTTGGTTATACAACAGCTTACAATATTTATGCATCTGGTGTCACATTCTGTTCCACACATCAATATTAAAGATGTTGGTGCAGAATCCATCAGGAAAAGATGACGATTTACAATACGTAATCAACATTAAACAAAGAACGTCATAAATTTTTATACTAACATGCCAACCGACGACCCCTCTATTTAGCGGCTGCACGGGTTCTTTCAAAGGCCAATCCTTAATTAAGCGAGTGAGGGGGTTGGAATTGGGCGGGTGCACATCACACATCGCTAACATTCTGTTCCACACATCAATATTAAAGATGTTGGTGCAGAATCCATCAGGAAAAGATGACGATTTACAATACGTATTCATGTTGAGTGACACAAAGTTAGAATATGGTGGCAAAAGTCTTTCATTGACGTTCCAAGGTACATCACAATATCTTATGTCAACAAGACAATTTTACTCACCTTCTCTACCACAGGGACACCAGTGTCCCATTAAAAATCTCAGAAATGGGACATGTGGGGGAAAAGGCAAACATGAAATGATAATCACCATACAAAACCATCACCAAAACATAAATATCATCCATTTCTGGCTGCTGGTTTCCTTATGGGGCTGAAAGGGTTAAATTTTTCTTTATTGAAGAAATATTGCAAAACGGCATACCCCTGCAAACCTGCCCATACCGCAGCCCCCGCTATTAGACACAAAATGCCGCGGTGAAGGCAAGGAATCGCAAAAATTACCGCGGCACTTTTTTTCACGCCAGAAAAGAAATTCCGGCTGATATGACGTTGTAAACAATAGCACTTTAAAAAGTTACCAGCCTCCAATGTAATTTTATTATCTGTGGTATTGAAGTAGACATGCCTACCTTCTTCACAATGCCAATTTATCTATGCATATGCCTACCTGATTGCCTTTGATTTTGCTCCCCTCATGAAATTTAAAAATTTGTACTCCCTTTAATTTTCGTCCCTCCCTGCTCACCCTCCAATTCGCTCCCTTTAATTTTTAACTTTTAAAAATTAAAGGGAGGCGAAATTTGAAAGGATTAAGGTATTTTTAAAATCTTGATGCAAAAAAGCCAGATCCTTTGAACGTCCACAGCTCCGAAACTTAAAGTTGTTAGCGTAAGACATTTAAGCAGAGGAAGCCACTTCCACGAGATTTTGAGGCACTTCACATATAGTTATTTTTGAAGCTTCTACTTGAGACCATTCACGTTAATAAAACGTCATTCTATGCGTATATATCAATTTCTGAGGGATTTATAGACTCTGTTAAAAACGTCGAAGGAATTTCGTTTGCATTCCTCTTATCATATACAAATTAAGAATACAAATTAAACGAGGAAATGAGACATAATTTGAGAAACTCTCCAGTTATACGTTCTTACCTTTCGATGCTATCTTGGATTATCTCGCCGAGAAAATTTCACAATCTGGCGGAGGCAATGCTCGTATAGAAATTGTACAAAGCTACAAGATGGGTCTGAGAATTATTGACAAAATAAACAGAAAGCAAACATTTGGCTATTCAAAATCTGACAGAATTTGGAAGTGAGGACACTTTCATGAACAGAAAGTACCAGTTAGTTAAACAGTGACCCTAGTGCTGCATTGCATCACCCTGGTGAGTGTCTGTTTACATTATGACACAAAAAACTACAACCAAATTGCAACACCTGTATTAAATGGTGCTCCTGTGTAAACAGTAGAATACAGTGCAAGTGTCATTTATAATTTCTTAAACAGCCAGTAAAATAACTGTAAAAACCAGGATATTTTAATATGCTTTGGGTGTTATCATGGGTGACTTTTAGAACTTGATACTGATTAACTATAATTCTGGCTTAGCAATAGTGTATAAGATCCTTACAGAATATCCACTGGATACAGAAGGACACAAGGATAGATCCCTTTTATTAATATTGAAAGCATTCCCAGAAAGAGGACGACTTTTCGTTCAATAATTTTCTAGTTTTAGAAATATCTTTTCACAAAAATCCTTTTTAAAAAATTTCTGTCAATTATAGAGCAGAATCGTAGTAGAATCATCACTAAAGATAAAGTTCTACCCATAGAAAGACGAGCCCTATACATAGGATAATTAATGGTACTCCACCAACTATTATCATTCAACGCTCCCCCATCAAACACAACACACACACCCGCACCCCCTTGAATTTTATACTTCCTGCTTATTGTAATAGCGTTCACTGTTTTCATAACATCTTTTTTGAAAGTCTGGATCGCTAGTGGAGCCCAACCCTCCTCCTTCTTCCTCCAGGCTTGGGACTGGCATAAACGGAGCTATGAAAGCGTTAGAAGATAACAAAGGACCAGGGCTGGATAAAATAGCGAGTGAAATGCGAGGTATCACCTTGCCATCGGTCCCAGGGAAAGTGCTTGCCACCGTTATGCTGAAGAGACTAAAGGCTGCTATAAATAGGAGACTTCGGGAGGAACAAATATTGCTCGGCTTTATGGTATTCCAAAGAAATACATTGAGATATTCAATGCGATGTATACTAATTCTAGCTGCTGTGTAAGAACGGAATCAGGAAAAACAGAATTCTTCATGACAGAGACTGGTGTCAGACAAGGGTGCATCTTAACACCTATTTTGTTCCTCCTGGTGATTGATTCCGTGAGGAGAGAGTCAGTTGAAGGATAAGGTCTTTGATTAGAGTGGAATGACGAGGCAAAGCTGACTGACCTAGATTTTGCAGATAATACCATGCTAATGGCTGAAAAGACAGAAGATTTACAGGTGCTGACATCAAGACTTAAGCGCAATGCAGAAAAGGCAGGGCTAAAGATTAGCCACGAGAAGTTTAAGGTGATGTTTGTTGGGGCCATAGACAAGACAGCAATAAAACTCGGACAACAAGACATGGAAACAGTGGAAAAATTGACCTATTTGGGAAGGCTCATCATCAGCGACAGTGATGCTAAAACTGATTTGAGCAGCAGGATTGGGAAGGCAGCTTCAGTGCTCAGACGAATGATCCGAATCTGGTCAACAGCAACAATTAGCACGTAAACGAAAATCAGACTATCTAAGGCCATTGTCCTACTAACAGCCCTCTATGCCAGCGAAACATGGAAAAACATAGTTAAAGTGAGACAGATGTTAGACACGCTTCATCAAATATGTTTGCGGCGAATTTTGAAAGTCAGCTAAAGGGGTCACATTACCAATGAGAAGATCTTAGGCTGAGTCAAAACCCTTAGGGAGCTTACACAACAAAGTGGCACGCCGCAAAGGCCACGACGCAAAGATCACGCGAAACAGTGCTTTCAGACGGAAGTGGCAAATGCCACGTCGCATATTTAAAACTACCTGCTCAGTAGAAAGATGTATTCCTGTGAGGAAGACAGTGTTATTGTTCTTGTGGGTCTGATAGTTGGTGGGAGAAACGTAAAAGGAGATGGTGGGTACATCTCATATCAAACTGGGAATGTTGACTAGCACAACACTGAAAGGGCCTTAAACTACACCCAAAAGATGTTCTTCGTGATTTAGCGGTCATTGTAAAGCCTTACTTACAGAGGTAGGATACTAATACCGTGGATGCATGAGTGCTAAAGAACGACGGGTACTCTTTCTAAGGTAATACGTTGTTGTACTGCATAGATTCTTTAGGCAGAAAAGACGTATTATAACCTAGGTCTGTTCGGAAGTTGCTATGTCATTGCATCATTTTGCAGTTGTTTATCGTAAAGAGTAGCCGAGACCATTTGAACGGCGAGTGATAATTCGTAAGCATACCTAAATTGAGTTTAAAACATATATCAACTGAGTAAATTACAATACCATCTATTTAAACAGAAACTGTAATTCATAAAAAGACTTTTCATCGAGGGAAGAGCAAAATTTTTCTGTATTCGTTTCTATAACTAGAGAACTTTAGCCTGAGTCGATAATTATCTAAGGCCTAACCAAACAGACTGGACTTGCCCATGGTTCCATGAAAGTGTTGACAGTTGAGTACCCTTCCAAACAAAGAGAAACAGATAAGCGAGCCTTTACCCTAGTCCTCACATGCCAAGCTGATCATGTGATGTGAACAAAGACTATCCTAATTGGCCGAGAACCAACTGTGCGACGTGGCACGGTTTTGAAAAATGGTCAGGTCCGATTCTCGAGTGGCATAGAAGTGGCACGTCGCATTTGTCACTTGGCGTGCCACTTCGGTGTGAAAGATTTAGTGCTCTTGTATAGGTTCATTCCCAAGTGACATGGCACGTCGCACGCCACGTCGCATATGCCACTTCGGTGTGTAAGCTCCCTTACATGAAGTATTTACTACTAGGCGCCTGAATGTAGCTGGACATATTTTGAGAGCAAAGGACGACAGTATTACAAAACTAGCATAAAATGGACCCCATCAAAAGGCAAGGAAGGCGTCCAAAAATCACCTTGAGGACAACATTCCAAGATGACCTAAAAGTCAGCGGGCATTACATGGGACGCAGGTAAAGATGCTACAGCAGACCTTGAAGAATGGAGAAAGTTTGCTGCCCAATGACCCAACAGAGGCAGGAGGAACTAAGTACTAAGTAAGTTATTTGTAAACAGAAATATTTTGCACCCACTCTTCTTATCTATGGCATGCATTCTCACTTCCTGCGGATTTGGGTGATCAACAAAAACTGTAGATGTCACCCAATGCTTGATATGTCAAATTGATGGTGGGCTCATAGACAAAGTGCTTTGCGTTTACTACACTGTACTGGAATCTCTAAACAAACATTACTTTAAATATTTGAGAGGCAATTCATATTCTCACCGATTTAACCCGACTATGATGTATATAATAGTGTATATCTTTATCTTAAAATACGAGATGACTGTGTCTGAACATTCCAAATTATACTGTGTCCTAAGATCGTTGACTCCATTGTTCTTTAAGAAATTATGAAGTTGATACAACAATGGTTACTGTGCTGAACTTCTTTTTTTAGGGACGTTGTTAACATTGTTTGCAAATAAAAATTCTTTGATTGCATTGGGGGTTCATGATCTTCGTGGTTATTCACATGAGCAGAGGTACTTCTTGCTCAATAGAATTCCCAAAGGGGCAAATAACGACGTTGTTTTTTGGTTGAACTTGTTCAGTTGGCAGAGTAGATGTAGTAGCTGACTGAATAAGGAGAGGAGCGGTTGGATTTGCAAAGAACTAAAGATACCCGAAGAAACGATAAGTATTGATAATTTCAGTACACTAGTAACTTATCTTGCCCGCAGAGAAACAATTTATAACAGTTACATTGAAAATAACAGGCCTCTATTTACCCAGCCTTCCATGAATAAAAAGACTTCTAGTTTAATAGTAAAATGGTGCATATCAATCATTGGCTCCATATTCTGTGCTGTTTTATCCACTATTAAGTATTTCCCAAGATTAGTTGTCATTCGATTCATGGATTTGGCCAGAGTAGGCCATCAAACCACAAAAAGGCCTTCAAAAGCTTACCAATCTTATCCTGGTTGTTATGTACAGTGCTATGCTGCTTTAAGATAATCGATGTTTGATAGATTGTGTATTTACATCGCAAAGGGTCCTTGAACAAGGTGGAGTTAATGCATACTCAGTGTGGTTTCTGACCTTCAACCATGTTATTTAACTCTGCCACATAGATCTTAAGCCTTTCTACGATCTCTTGTCTCAGCTGCAATGGCACGTGTTGAAGTCAAATGCCATCTTGCAATATAACAATAACTCAGTAATGTACAACAGAGAAAATCTCTTTATCCTGAAACACATCTAGTCCAACAACTTTAGCGTAGTGTTTAACTAGAACAATGGCTACCATCCGCCATGTTGACACAGGAAATCAAAGGTTACCCTGCAGATCAATTAGGACAATGGAGGCCTACTGGAAGCCCCCAAAAAGTCCGAACAGAATATTTAACTGTGACGTTACAATATCATGAATATCTGAATTTTGATGATACTTCGCACTTGCTGCGTCCTTCTTGCATATATAAATGAAATGTCCTAATGTGAGAATGATATCTTGAACAATCGCCAAGATACATCCCTAGAACTTTAAATGGTGCCTAGCAAAACCTTGTTATTTGAACCCATTTTATGATTTTAAGAACTGAGCAAAATTAGCAGTGTTTCCTTAAGGACGTTTACAAATTCAAAGAGCAGTTTCTCGCAGTTGATATGAAAGTTTGAACGTGATATTTTGTATCCGAGCATTTGGTTGCAGGCTTGATTTAGTTAGAATTGGGATCTCTTGAAAAAAGGCTTTGTGTTGTCTCTATGAATGGGACCGACTACAAGTGGGTTTCCTGCATAGAGTGCTGGGTGGTTTCCTGTATCCCAAGCCCGTGACAGTACTAACATGTTACTAATAAAGGATAATATTAACATTTATTGCTAGAGGATAATAGTAGCCGGATGAAGGATAGCATTAACGTTTTCGTACTCAAGGATAGTAGTAAGGTATTTGCACTGAAGGATAATGCTAACAGTTTAGTACTGAAGGATTATCCTGCAACAAAGTAAATGTTAATACTATCCACAAGTTCTATAATGTTAGGATTATCAATAAAGAAAAATACTAACATCTTAGTATTTAAGGATTATAGCAACAATTTACTGCCAAAGGTCAGTACTTAGATTGTAATATTTGAAGGACTAACACTTTAAAACTTAGAATTAACAGGTTTACTGTATCTAGTCATCGCCAAACAGATCATCCAAGTTTCCATTTTATTGAATTCTGCTACTTCAAACCCAATGCAGTTCATAATGTGTTTGTCAATCAGTTACAGTATAACACGAAAAGCTACATGACACGAGAAGTTGATCAGTTTTAGCAAAACATGTTGTTTCTATGACGAAGTATGTAGTTGAGTAAAGAAAATGATAAATTTAGAAAACGAAAAAATATCACTTACATAACAAACGAGTTGTAACCTATCTATCCCCTAAATTTTCCTAATAGTTCCCACATTTTTCCTCTTCTGGCATCTTGGCATCGAATGCCGTTGACAAATCATCGTGGTTCATTTTCCCTCCATTTACCTTTACTACCTGTCATCTTGCCCGGTTTCTTTTCACTTTCTTTGATATTTAACCTGAGCTTTATCCTGTCCAATACTTTTGTCGTTGTCTCTCTCTTGCTCTTTTCCTTTCATTTCACCTTCAATGAGTCTCTTTTCTATTCTTCCTTCTCTTTATCCACCCTCAATTGATACCCATTACCTCTTCCTAATAATAATTGACAATTTTTTTTTCACTTCTGCCTTATCTAAAAGATCTTAATTTGTCATCATTTCTTTCCATGATATCTTCAACATTCATCACAAAAATCCCATCTCCACTGCTTCAAGACATTTTCTTATATTTTTGCTTATCGTCCACTACTCAAATCCTTATAATAGTTCACAACTAGGAAGACTAGACTCCAATACCTAAGATGTTGAGTAAGATTTTGATACCCCCTAATTGTATCTTGAGATCCCCTGTTGTCGACGTTGGGAGTTCGCCAAAGCTCTCTGTTGTTGTGCGAAGGTCAGTTGTGACCAACTGCATTTGGTATGACAGGTAGAGCATGTGGCAACGGAGATCACCAGTAACCATATTCAATACTGGATGCTATTTCTTGCGAGGAAAGTAATTTGTCTTTGAGCATATATTTGAACTTTGGTAATTAAATTTGGGTTTTAGCATTTTTCCAGATATTTTAGATTAAATTAGAATTGTATAAATAGATGTAACAGAAGGCATAGGATCAGTTGCTTAGCAGGAGTTAAGTCGAGAAATGTAAAAAAAGAACTGACGCTACCCGTTATACCTAAAGAAACGTGTACTCTCTTGGATTATAAGTTATAATGTTATGGGTAGAAATGGCTATAAAAACATGACAAGTTATGTTTTGATCATAAGTAAAGATCAGTAATCTATTTTGTATTTACAATATGTCTGCCAAAGATTGGGTTAAATAACTTAACAGCCATTTACATCCGATAAGGCACAGAGATTGCTGAGACGACATTGACAAGGAACGTATTATTGCTTGGAACTCATATGCTAAAAGAAGAAGGCTGAAAGGGAACATGAGTGTAGTCACATGTCATTATATTAGTCTACTCATCCGTGAATCAGCACCTGTTCTGTGAGAACGATCTCAACGAACAGTCACATCTTCGTGTAACGAGAACCCTTTTAGTCTGGTAGATAAGGAAATGGACCCGGAAGAAATTGGTACCAAGCTATAAATTTTTATTTCTGGAAAGACTCAAGTATACTTTTTTGAAATTTAAAAACTCCTCTTTTCGACTGCTTGGGGAAAATTTTTTATTGGTCTCCAAATTTTTCTTTATTAAGAACTGGAGGAGTGATGAAACCACTTCTTTCATCATGTTGCCTCTTTAAAGCACTACAGGGCGGATTTTGTAACCATTAGTAAATGCCACAATTTATTTGAGCTTTAATAAACAAAGATACTTCCAATAATGGTTCCTGTCTGACATTCATAACGCTTGAAACGAATTGTTTAATCATTGTCAGCAGTAAAAAGAGCACAAAACTAGCTTGGTTTGAAAATAAAATGTCCATAACACACAAAACTAATGTAAAAACTAATTAACAAGCACAAAACACAGCATATAAATCATTTATGTAATCATAAAATAAAACTATTTGCAGCACAAATACATCATATTTTCATTACTATCTATATGATTGATGTTAGTTAAGTTTTATATAACTTTCTTAAAACGTTAATGCCTTGATGTATCAAACTTGTTTCATGAACTGTATAAACATTTAAAGGATGCTTCAGGGCTTACCATAAGAGGTTTAACCATACGTTGGAAATTCTTGTGAAAAACTATTCTTGAATGCTTCCAATTTCCTTTGAAATAATTTACTGCTAGTTGATCCTTTGGAACAGAAATGATACATAAATAATTCAAATATCATGACAACAGCTTTTGTTTAACATCTAAAACAATTACTTACCAATAACCAATGCAATGCCATCAAATGGCTGCAATGTCCAACATGAACTCCCAATTTAAAATCTAAGATGCATTCACAAGAATTGAGAGCATTTGTCAGAAAGACAACAACCTGCAACACATCAAAAACCATTAATGATACTTGTGATACATAAGTACGAACAACCAGCATAAAAAGAGTTTTTAACTTCTAAATACTACAATCAAGACAATATGCATGCTTTATTGACCACAAGGCAAGAATATTAGATAGGAAAGACAATGGTTTAAGATCAACTAGGGAGAAAAGCTGGGGAAAGCCTCAGTTCATCTTCATCATTTTCACGGACAATATATAGCCAACCTTCCCCTTTTTATAAGAAGTCACTTCATTGATTCAAATGTTTAGCAAATGCTGGGGTGACAAATTAACAATTGGGCATCATTTTAACAAGAAGCAAACACAATGCCTACAATAAAGCTCCATATTTTAGATGTCAGTACAGCAGCAGTGGGTCCAGGTGCTACCAAGGCCAAGGCTCCCCTACCTAAGATTGTCCATAAATTTTGGCTTTGCCATTCTGACTAAAGACAGCCTGATTTGGTAGTTAGTTCATTTTAAAATGTTAAATCATGAAAATTTACAAGTGATGTGGTGGTGAAAGAGTAAAGTAGATGAAAGGTCATGCTTCCATCTTGTAAAATTTTGACAATGACCCTTTTGAAGCTATCTCCCTCTACAATCAATTCCTGGATCTTCTACTGAAAGTACCTCAATATAAATTAGAAGCTTCCTATAAACTTATACCCTTTGACAATGGGGAAAAGGGTCACATTTACAACCGTCAATATACATATTAAATGAGTATAAGTTATATAAGTAGAGCAATTTGGTTTGAATAATCTCTTGAATGCCACTTATTATGGCTTCATGTCCTACAATGGCTTTTTTATACGTAATACCTGAAAATTTCGTACCTGCAGATATATACAGATGGGTTTGCATATCTGGCAAATTGGCAGATTCATTCATAAGTTGAGACCCTGTTTAAACATCAGCTTACATATACTCACAAGTAAAATATAGGTATTTTCCCTTTCTTTTTAAAATGATACTCCATAGATATTGCTTTCATTTTTTTTGGATAACGTAAGCAGGCTGAAACCTACAACAATGCATTTTCTGCATTAATCATAAAGCATAAGGTTAAGCCAGAAAGTCCCTAGAATTTGATACTACATACAATGCCAACATACCTGGAATTGAGCATCTATCTTGTGAATGATCATCAAATCCTCAGTTGTGCAATTCTTCCATCCTTTCTGAAGGACATCAGACAAGGCAGGTGCAATATATCCATTAAAACATTCAAAGTCAACCTGTTAAAAAATATAATATTTTAAAGGTATTTACTAAGTCTCTTAATATTACCTGAGCCTCTTTACATATTCAGATATATAGATAAATACTATTTGCAGAGGGACCTATAAATATCTTACATCCTATTTTTATACAAACAAAGTTGAAAACAAATGATTATCACTTATACCATTAAAAATAGATTTTGCTGGGAACAAGTTGTCTTAAAATTACACTTGTTAAGGAGCATAATAAATTCATGACATTGTCCATCAATATGCTTGGCATGATCCAAAGAGCTCCAAACAAGTCTTTTCCTATCATAAGAATGAACTGGGTACTGTGGGTAACAAAATAATAGAATGAAATGGACGTGAGTACCTACCTCTTCAAGAATGTCTGAAATTGCTTTAGCACATAGTTCCCTAAGATAGCTTTTCTTATCCATGAGTAACACAAGGCCCTTTATTATTGTTGTTGTAGTATCACCCTACACAAATTCAAGAAAAGGCTTCCCAAAGTTATTTTTGCAATGTAGAATTTCCATAGCTACTCCATTCCTACAGTATTTCAAAGTCATTTTCATCCTATTTCTGTCACAAATTCTTTCCATAATCTAGGTACGTTTCCTGTTGCATCTGCCAGCTTTCATCAGTTATTTCTGCCTTTGTTGCTATTTTACGTGGCATTCCCACACAGACATAGGCAGCAATAAGATGTTTCATCAATAGATATAGCTATCCTATGATAGATTCCTTGTGATAATCTTTCATATAAATCACTGTAGTAGCTAGTGTGGCACTTGCAGTTCTAAACAATTTGTTTCATGTTGTATGCTTTCATTTCCAGGCACTATATCATTGGGAGTTTACTTATTATCCCAAGGTACGTGCTGAACTAACATGTAAAACAGATAACATAACTTAAATTTTTTCATTATATTGATCCATCAGTTTCAAATATAAATCTGAAAATTTGCCCCAATATAATAGCAGTAAACAGATACAAGGAAATACCATTTGGGGCTTGGAATGTATTCTTACACTACAAATGACCTTTGTTTTACTTGTTCCAATTATAATTTTTAATTCCATTTGACATAATCTTCAATTACATTGTTAAAGTGGTGGTGGTCTAGAATTTAAAATTGAATTTAACAACTAAGAATGCTATAATACAGTCTTCTTTGCAAATTGCTTCTAACAGACTTAATGAAGATGAATGAGATTTATTCCAACACCTAATTCAAAGTTCCTCAACATAGAATTAGAATTGTTGAGCAAATATTGCAATATTGGAATCATTTACACTTACCTTTAAAGATCCTGCCTTTAATAATGCCCTTAAGACAGCTAAATGACAGAAAAGTTGTCCAAAGAATGTATTCCCTTCCTCCTGTGGCCAGTGGAGAAATATAAGTGCATATTTAATTAAGTTATAAAATAATGCTAACACAAATCTGACTGTTGACTGTTGATACAAAGGTTTTTATTGATACTAGATTGTAGAAATAGATAATAAATCAATATATATACCAAGAGAAAGGAGAACAGGTCCCATTTCTTTTCTTCTTTCTCTACTCTTAAATACTCTACACTTAATCGATTATACTTGCAAGTGACTTGTCTGACAACAATTACTAACCTTTCCCTTCATACTTTTGGATACCGTTAAACTACTGTCCATGCATTTATAGACTTCTCTTAATATTATCTCTTGAAACTGTGTCATCAGCTCTGATAAGGCTGTTGCAAAGCCTTGTCTGGCCCCTTTTCTTCCTGATGCAAGACCACGGACAAGTCTTTTGACTGAATATATAAGTTCTGATGACAATGCATTATCCTAAATAAAACAAAATAAATGAAGACAAAACTGTAATGTATGTTATGCTCTTGATATATAAATAGTCTGAGCTCCTATATACTAGGGGATAGTTCACTATCTTTTTACAATAAGGTTGACGGGTTAGATTTTAATAGATGTTATTGGTGATGAATCATTTGCATTGAGAAAGCGCTGCAGAGAAATTAATGTTTAACTCAAGATATATTCTTTAATAATCAACACATTTTGCACCAACATTACATAATGGATCTAGTTCTACAAATCTAATCAAAGTTATAATACAAAGAAATAACACACAGGCAGTGCAATCATAATACACACAACAATGCAGTGTAAACATCACACATTCTGACATGCAAGTGTGTGGGCAGGTGTGATTAGAAGTCTCTCCTGGTAGAGCCTGTTACTATATCATCTTCAAAGTCTCAAATGTAAATTTGTGAATTTCATTACACACGTTGTGATATCTTCCTGGTCTGGAGAAGGAATAATGTAAATAACTATCTAGATGTATTATATGTCATGTATGACTAAAAGACAAAGTACTGATTGTGGGCAAAAAGATATTACAATTTTGATAATATACTGCAATAGCTCAAAATTAATTACTTAACAAGCTTCCACCACATAAAAAAGATGACAAATATTTTCTTGCCATGAGTAAAACAGCTACACATGCCAGAGAAAAGTAACAACAACAGACAACATTGTTCTCTTGTAAAACAAGAATCAGTAATACATCATACTACTTAATTATAACATCAATTGAAATATACATGTTACAAAACCAGAAATTATACAGATGCCTACCAAAAGTTACCAACACCATACGATTACACCAACTATGCCTCGCAGGACACTGCTTCAGAAGTGCATAGCCTGAAGCACTCACTGTGCTGTTGAAACCATGCCATGGTCGAATAAATGTTGGGTGACCTATGCTGGACTATGCTACCCTACTCCTGAAAGAAACAGGTATTCCAACTCCTGATCTCCAGAAATTGACAAAGAACAGAGAGTCAAGGAGAATGCACCCAACTGATGATGATGAGGACGATGATGATGATAGTGATGATAATACTAAACCCCTTTTTTCATTTTTCATTTATCTTTCATTTTTTGAAACCCATTTCCTCTACCTTTTGAGTACTGAAAGTGTGCCAATATCCAGTATCTTCGAATATGTGGTAAAAAAGTTTTGTTAGTTGAATCCAAATTCACAAATTCACTTTAGAGTGTTGCATGTATCATTCATTTTCCTGTTTTCTTTTGTTTCGTTTCCTGTATGAACTTCTGTAACAGTTTTTAACCCATCCTTTATTGCTAGCTGTAATGTGCCATTTTTCTTGAATTATATAGAATGTTCAATGTTGAGGAAATAACAAAGTTGCATGGATACAAATATAAGGCATTCAAACCTGAATTAAAATATATCACAAAAGAAATAGGGCCTACTGATGTGGCGCGAGGGAATATGGTCCCTACTGCAAAGAATGATTCCTTTTTGTTGATCATTTTATTTACTTAGAATAAATAGAAATAATATTTGGTTTACTTGACATACGATCACCCCCTCTCCTGCAAACTGATCCTGGGAAACAACCAGGTTTCACCACAAATAATGTTACAGCCAATATTATCAATATGTGTACTTTTGAGAATTTAAAGGATTCACTAACAGCATGTCCCTGGTATTTGGGGATCACTACCTTGACAACACATGCCCAGGGCATAAGGCATCTTGACCAATAGAACCTAATGCAGGCACTATTAAATGGCTTTTGCAATATAGGCTTCTGACAGACAAACAAAGTGAAAAGATTTAAGTTCTTTACCTTCAATGTATTTTGCTGGCATAATTTAAGTTCTGATATGAGATCAAGAAGTGCTTTTGTTCTTATCGACACATCTAATGAGGCCAGGCTCCAGAAATGAGGCAGTATTTTCACATTGCTATCGGCTTGTGTTGTTGCTTTGTCATCCTGGTTAACATCAGTTATTGCAGTTTCATCAAGCTTCATGATGATACCTAAAAGAAAGATCATGGTATATTTTTGCATTGATGCACTTTGTGCTGAAGTTATAGAAAACGTTTGGCTGACTTCTTCAAAGGGATACATGTATAGTTAATCAAATTGTGTTACATCCTCTTATACTCGGTAGATGTCACATTAGAATGTAGGCAGAGATCCCCAAAGAAAAAGTTCCCTATAGAAAAAATTACTACAGCAAAATCACTGGAGAAAAAAAAATCCTTAATGGAAAAAAGTCACCAAAGACTATATCCCTAAAGAAATGGGAATGGAAGATATCCCCAGTGGCAGAAAATCCCTTAGGAATAATTTTTCCCTGGGAAAAATCCCTAAGGTACA
This sequence comes from Alatinidae sp. Z8VKAUB7J3, assembly GCA_010016025.2. NCBI lineage: Eukaryota > Metazoa > Cnidaria > Cubozoa > Carybdeida > Alatinidae > Alatinidae sp. Z8VKAUB7J3. Next base: position 63,266,329 of record JAAAKM020006971.1, on the reverse strand, counting down.
TATCCCTAAAGAAAAACATATCCCTACAATAACAATGAAACAACGTGTTGTTAGGTAATAATCCAGTGTAGCTAAAAATGCACCTAAGAGAGGAAAGTCTCCGATATTCAATTGTTGCCACATTATTTGATTTGGCACCACCTAAGTTGATTATTCTTTGCGAATTTATTCTATGGTGGATCTTTCCTTTAGGGATTTTATCTAAGAGGGACATTTTCTTTGGGGATTTTTTTCATGGTGGATTTCTTTTCTTTAGGAATTTCTTCCTGGTTCACTTTTTGCAATTTGGGATTTTCCGCTCTAGAGGGACTTTTTATTTAGGGATTTTTCAGTGTCAGATAACATTCTTATCAGTCCTCCAACTCTAAAGAACAATCAGATGAGTATGCAACTTTGTAATCAAATGCCACTGTAAACATATATCAAAATTACAAGTGTAAGATGTACAAGTTGTTTCTCTGTCCTTGGGTACTGTTAACAATCATGGTTAACAAGTAACTTTTGGTAGCCTAATCATGAAAGCAGCTTGGGAACAAAAATTCGAATATCCGGCTTCTGGAATTGTTGTCGTTTGATTCTATTAGTTTTAACCTTTCTTGAACACTTAGAATGTGGTAACTGTATACTAGAGGACCATGATGTACAAGGAAAACATCATGAAATAGGGTGGTCAATTAGTCACTGTTCTACTTTGGAAACATCAGATTTTGAAAAACATGTAACTAATGTAAAATCAAATGCCAGTGACTTTTTATGTAGGTATATAAATACAACCATCTTATATCATTTTGTAGCAAATTTATCATACATTAAAGTAACTTTTTAAACATTTTTGGTAGGGTTTTACATATCATTTGCATTTTCTCAGCATCCAATTTTTATCACAGCACTCAGCAATGGACTTCCTTTTTTTGTTCCGGCAAATATTGGGTAAACTTGGATCTAAATAAAGATAACCACAAATGGTACCACTGGAAAGAGGAGACCGTGGTTTCTTTGTTCATATGACTTTAAAGATGAGGGTTAAAGAACACGCTTATGAAGTTCACAAATGAAAACTTTTAATTATAGGAAATATCCTAAATGTTGGTGGATTTTCGTTAAAGTAGTAGCAAAAACTTTCTCACCATTTATAGATTACGATAGTCTTTTAAATGTTAAAAAATTATTGAGGCTTACTATTTTGTTTGTGATTGAAGAAAGGTACATCACAATAAGAATTGTACATACTGTGTTTTAACTGACCCACCTTCAATCAGCTACATGCTTTGAAATCAGTGTGATTGAGCTAGGTATTCAAGTAAGAGCTCTTTGACACATTTAGGGACATCTTAAGCGATAAACTAGGCTTTTCTTCTCATGGGATTGAACTGGAACTGTCGTCTTTAGCTCCAAGTGTTTAGTTTAGGCTGTGTCAACATAAACACCAATAATTTTTATTGATCTATGTGTTCATGTGCTCCACTTGGCTGCTAGTGGCAACCGTCTGAAAGACATGGAAAGAAATGGTTAAACCTCCATAAATAGTCATTATTGTTTCAACCGACTGCAGAAGAGAAAAGAAAATGTGTTCATATGCTCTACCATATCATACATTCAATATGTTGTGTTCAGTACATTGACAAAGTGCCCCCTTAAAAAACTGAACAATGTAAAATATTTTGCCTTGAAAAAGTACTGTTTTGGTGTTTTAAATAATAAGTATATACTTTATGTTGCAATGGCTAGAAATCATAAATAAATAAGACAAGGCTTTTAAACTTTAAGAAACTTTGGACAACAATCATTACCACAGTGCGATACATACATACATACATACATACATATATGCATACATACATACATACATATATACATACATACATATATACATACATACATACATACATACATACATGTGTACGTGTATACATGCATACATACACACACATAAATAAATACATACATACATACAAACAGACAGACAGAAAGATTGAAGCTTTTGTTATAGATGTTCTGTTACATCCTCATTACCACTACGAGGTCAACGTTTAATTTTTTGTACTCAATAAAACTCGCAAAGCACATCAAGCATGTTCGTTGCTTTGAAATAACCAGTGTAACAACATAACATACATGAAACTTTGCAAAATAGCCTCCTGCTTTCCCATATTCAATCATATTCTTATACTTTAGGGAATAAGAGCAGATACAACAAATTATGGTGATCCATCTTTTTCGTACTGCTGGCCTTCTTGCGGATTTTGCCAAAGTTTGTCTTAGTCTTTGAATTAGCTATTGCGTTGAGAGCGAAGGCAGAGCACTGTGAACGGTCAAAAAGCTCTTCGATATCCTTCTAAAACGTACTCCATAATAAACATGAGATAACCTGTTTTTTATTGTGAGCGAATACTGTTAACATTTCGTTACTATTGGTGCTGTTACTTATCAAGCAGATCGATAGACCTACTATAGCCTAATTTAGAATTTGAAACTGATGCTTTCAATGAGTATATTTTCTCGTGTCACTTTAAAATGTTGCTGTAGGATTGTAGGTCGTGTAAATATATAAGTCGTGTGATTAAAGGTACAAAAAAAAGAAGCTCAATTTAGTAATGGTGTTTCGAAATATTGAAGTACTGCACTATTAACATGTAATCACTTCACACTTGTATTTGAAAGTAAAGATGATAGCAAAGATAACATAAGTTCATAAATGCCGTCACTGTTGAAAGGTGACCCTTCAGATCCTTTTCTTTTTATCTTACGACGTGATTAAGATCGAGTGGTGGACGACTAAACAGGCTCCCCCACTTTTCTTCCCACCCAGAAACTTTAGTTAAGAGGGTGTGGTAGTCACCCAACTGTACAAAAAACAAGATCTATCCAAAGGCAGGATGAAACCCTTTAAGGTTCAACGACCATCTACTCGGTTGTAGGAGACGCGCCCACTACCATATCTGTGTCCGAAAGTTTATTATGACTAGTTTCTAAAAGGAATCTTCATGCCGCATCGTCCGTCGCACGGATAACTAAGGGGCGCGTCCTCCAATGGGCAAACGGGCTGAGAGGGTCGAAAAATACATTACTTGAAGGCAAAGACAAAAGCAAGAACTACAAAAACAGGAATACGCATTGCTTAAATGCAAAATTATTACCAGGATAGCACCACTAAACGCTAGATCACTAACTCAGAAATTCAATTCCATTAGTTGGCAATAACTGGTTACTAGTAACCACTTCTGCTGAAACGCCCCGATAAATACATATGTTAGAAAAGTTAGCATGCTACTGAGTCGGATAGCATACAAATCTTTAGTCATAGTGGATAAAATAAATTCAAGGATACTTCATGCCACCTTTAACGGAAATCCAGAAACAATATTTGTGTCTTGCTACAGGCCTACAAACACAGCATACAACAATATTAAAGAATCCCTCTACTTGACCTTATCTAAAGTTATTCGATCAATCGAAAAACACAATGTTTGACTTGTTGATAGTGTTATGAAGCCAAAACAAGACAAAACGATTGCAAGGTGGCTACGTATCACTTGATTACAAATGCAAATGGCTACATTCTTCTCAACATGTTTGACGAATGCAACCTGTTACCTTTAAAACACCATCTACAGAAATAGGCAAGGAAAGTATGGACGCATACATGTCAAGATACAACAAAAGCACAGATAGGCTATATGTTCATAAACAGAAAATGGTAAACAGCGCAAAGGACCGCCAAACGTACAATACTTTTTGCCGTGCTGGATCAGGCCATAGAATAGTGACTGATGAAATTCATCTTAGCCTGCGTGCCAACAGAAAGAAAAAAACGATAACTTAATACATCTAGCAATTTACAACGAATAACCCCAAAGCTAGGGAGAAATACTCAACGGATGTACGTAAGCGTTCCGAAATATTAAATGCTGCTGATGGTATTCAAGCAGAAGGCACCATCTTTACATCAGTGTTGGAAGCTCAAAAACAGGCAGCAGAAGTATCAGTGGTAAGACGTACTAAAAAGTAACACACAAAGAATCACTGAGAGGATTGCACTGGACAATTACAACCAAAGGGCAACAAGAGGTAACAGAAAACGTTTGAAAGAAGACGTCAAAGCAGCCTACGAATTGAACCAAGCGGGAATACATACATCAAAGGTAAAATTGCAGAGACTGAAGAGGAATATGTTCAATGCGAATCTAAATTAGCGCGGGAAATAGTTAATGAATTAACTAGAAAGGAAGCAAGGCAGAATACACGGTATCTGGGAAAAAACCAACAGAGCCTATCAGACTATGGCAAGATCATTCCCTGTACTTACTCGGTCAATCAACATCTACAGAAACCGAGTATGGACAGCCAGTTTCTCCAATAGTCATGCACATAATGCCCATTAATACCGACAATTTCAATCTATTGGAATTACAGAGAGCTAATAAAACAAGGTCTAACGACAACGCTTATGGAAACGATAATATCCCAGCGGCAATAAGGCTTACAATGGCTTAATGTCTAAACATTTGGAAAAAATCAGCTATTAAGCCCATTCCCAAAAAGGGAGACCTAAATAATCTTCAGCACTTTAGAGGAATCAGACTTATGTCAATTGTGAAAGCCAATCGCGTAAAACCACACTTCGAAAGAATATTACGAATGAACCAGAATATACTTGGAGAGGGTAGGTGATAACAGTCGGTGAAATTCTTACAACGAGACGCATAATACAGGGAGTTGAAATACACACTTTACCAGCAGTGTTGACCTTCATTGATTTTCAAAAGGCACTAGATTCCATCAAGAGACACACCCTTCTTCAAACCTTAAGGAAAGCATACCTTGTGACAGATATGATTGTTATTACTGCTGCTAAGTACGGGGGAGCTTTTGCCAAAGTTGCAACTGAAGAGGGAGATACTGATTTCTTTAAAATCCACCTAGGAGTATTACCTCTTCATCATCGTACTGGAATACGTTATGAAAACAGTAACGAGGCAAAATGAAAATCTTCAAATAACTCTAAAACCCAGAAGACGAAGAGGACACCAAGCTTAAACCTCAAACATGCACAGGGCTGAGGCACGAAGCGTATCGTTGGCTTGTATTGGACTGTGGGTTTTTTTATTTTTCGAATTCACTCACTTCAGAAATTTAGCAGAGCATTATTCACTTACTCAGTTATTGCTTCCAGTTGTAATTGCCTGCGGCACTGTCTCGTTCACTTGATGTCGCTTATCTCTCAATAGAACACATGTTCCCAAGCGCGACGTTGGTCTTATGATTTCAAAAGTGGTTCCTGACCATACTCTCTTTATGTAGATGCTTAAATTGAATTTTAATAGAAAATTAATGGTTTTGTTGAAGCACTGAAATATTTCTTGGTTTTAGTACAGTGTATTTTGTTGTGCACCCTCTTTCGTATTTTCTGTACGTGTTTGTGAACCCAAGTGCGGAATAGGAGCTTCTTTTGAGAGAGCTATAAAATCTAGCATACTTAGTTGGCTTTATTACGCAGTATTTACCTATGGTCATCTGTTAGGAAAAGGAATTGCGTGGAATGACCAGGGGCTGAATTGAAGGTAACAAATGCAATTAAGGGTAGAGGATCCGTCACATATAATTTGGATTGAGGCGTAATGAGCTGATAAGAGATAAAACATATTGCAGTAATATTATTTTGAATAGATTAGCTTTGTTTCAATGAAGTCGGAATTAAATGGTTACATTTTATGTACGGTTTACCGTTGAATAAAATTGACGTTTACTACTACTGTTTGTCCAGTTCCTTAAGATCCTGATATCCTAGTGATGATAGCTCATGTCGATGGTATTGTGCACCGATGAACTGTTAGTCGCTCACCAAGCTGGCCCTCTAAGAAAGGTAGGGCGGTTGGCATTTTCAAAATATTCAAAGGAGGGTCACAAGTTTGACCATTCTTTGGAAATAATCCTAAACATAGTATCCATTCATTTCCGCCAAGACATTAATTTCAAGTCGTAAGAGAGGTTTGTTCACTAAGCCTAAAAGACACAATTTCTGCGCAGTAAGGTTATCTTTCACAAAAAGCATTTTTGGGGAATACTTCAACGAAGATACATATGAACATACGGGCAAGAGCCATCCCATAGTCGTCTCATAGGCTTTTTGGTTTCCCCTGTCACACTTGGTGGATAAATATGGTATCGCGCTTGGGTTTTGAATCGGTAATTGCAACAAGGGTATTTATAAATCTCTGTATTTTGAATTAAACGTACGTGACAACTACCAATTAGATTTCATTAAATTGCCGATAGAATAAACTACATACTTTACTAATTTTATTTAAATACGAATACATTATCGATGATTTTATTGTAGAAAATAAAGCTGGCAGCCACTTTAGAAAGAACTTTTTAAATGGACTTTGGAGTGTCTTCACAAGATGTACACGAGCGGTATTGTACGTATAGATAGCAGAACGAGTTTTACATCAATTGATCAGCATTCAGTGGAAACCCATGCACTCAAAGAAAATTTTAGAAGTAACCACAAGCTCACTTTGATAAAGGGAATCTGCAACACGTGCGCCAACTAGTTCTTATTTCAGTTTCCTAAAGCTTACACTGAGTTGTCAAACGTGGTAGATCGTCCAGGAGGCAGAAACGCTGGAAAAACGTTTTCTTCCAAAACGAGTGACCACGTGTGAAACAGCTAATCTGTGGCCAGTAGCTAATAAGGAAAAAACATCCTCAGGTGCTCTTAAGCCGTGTTAACGCCAACGCAAGCAAACTGCAGGCCCTACATGGTCTTCTTGATAAAATTTAGTTATTCGTAATAGAACGTCTCGGTTGGTATTGTTGTTTCTTCGTCAAACTCGACTGCCAGATTGTGCAAAAAGCGGGTTAAGTTTTGTTTTATAAAGATCTTTCAAAATATAGACTTATTCCTTTTTTGTGTCTGTCATACTTTTATTTCATGGCAAATGAGAACTCTTCAGGTGCTCGAGAACAACTGACCATAGACAGATAGTATAGTATTTGATCGCAGGTCGCTCAAAAATTCCTTGCGGGCCATATTCGGCTCGCCGGCCATAAGTTACCGACGCCAGTTTTGGACATATTGTTCCGATGGCATTATCAAATAGAAAATTTCAGGCTGATGATCGATTGTTCCGCACTTATTCAAATAAATTCAATTTCTATGTTAAGATTAAAGAGTTGCAAGAGACATTGCCGATATGACATTACCAGGATTTGGAGCTAGGGACCCTTACAAAGGCGATATGTTACACTCTCAACTTAGCTAGCGTGGCCTAATAGAGAACTTTAATCCAGCTTATGGTGACTAAAGAAAATCGCATCCCGATGATGTCATATTTCATTTTCTCTTGAAACTTTCCAAACTTATAACTATAAATCCTCTCCTCTCAAGATCCCCATCTTTCAAACACAAATAAAAAGCGAGTGAAGAACAGTGGTTTAAGTAAACAAGATCCTAGTTACTGCTGATATTCAGAAATTGATAAAGACTTACATGAGCTTTTTGTCTCTTCTCATACATAGGGGGGGGGCTAGTAGGCCCGCGGCACTTTGACACATTATCATTTTATATCAGCTAATGCTATTACAAAGATGTTTGGCACTCATATAGTTTAACTCTTTTTCTACATATTGCGAAAAAAAAAGGCTATAAAATCTTGCGCATTATTTAAAAATTTCAAAACATACTTTGAAACATACTTTTGAATTACATTTCGATTTTTTAAGGGCTTTTAGTATCTCTAGGGTATTTCTGCATGTATACGTTGTATTTAGACAAGATATTTTAGATTTTGAGAAAATTATTTTCAAAAATGTATGAGTTTTGAAACTAGCTAAATGGTTTCTTACTTATATTCAACCGGTTTTTATTTATTTTGAGCAATATAGCTAAAAAATATCTCCCTAATATAAAAGATGTAACTCTTAATTCACTGTTAGTACAAACTCCATCTAAAGATGTGATTTTCGTATAATTATTTTGCATATATTGTAATATAAGGTTCTCTAGCAAACTTCACCTTATTGCACAACATATTTTTTCATTTTTTGCAAAATTTCAACAAATTTTGCATTTGTCACTTGTTACATTTGAGAATACGAAATCATCGGTACAAATTCTGGAAAGAAAATCTTAGCCTATAGATATAGCCTAAGAAAAGAAACAAATCCGAACGTTAAATAGCTCCACTAAAGGTGAACAAATCGCCAATATCGCAAAATTAAAAGAAAAATTAAAAAAAAAATTTATTCATCATAAGAATTCCCAGTAAAAATTAGGAAAAGTCACAAAATTTCATGTCAATCCGGCCAGGCTTTAAAAAGTTATGAGCTGAAACATGTAGCCGCGGGCCTACTAGCCCCCCTCTCCCCATGTAAGATAGGGGGATAGGGTTAACGTGCCAGTGAATACGAAATAATACACTGTTTGGATTCTAATTCTGCGTAGCCAGCTTAGCATCAGAGCCATATTACAATCAATTATAAAGTCCATGGGGTTTCTTTCGGTTTTATCGTTAATTCTACGTTTTTCTTTTTCGATACAAAGGTGGCAGGTAAGCGCTTTTTAATGTATCAGTCGGCTAAGTACTTACTGTACTTTAAATGCGCTGCCTGTTACTTTAATTAGGAGCAAATGGTGGTAGTTTTCAGTCTTCTCAACAAGACAGGTGGTACTTGAGCAGCTTTGTCAAAATATCAGGAAAGATTGCTTACAACCCATTTATGCAATCATCAACGCAGATAACGTGCATGCACATATACATGCACAAATACATTACATTCACCCATGAACCTATCAACTCGGTTATCCTTGCAAGAATTCATTAAAGCACCCTTCTATGCAGGGTTTTATTCTAATATCTATGAATCCTTTCCATGCATTCGTAGGTTCATCGTAGCCGTATAGCCATCAATTTATCCATAAATGCATCGATAAATACATCTATCCATGCATTCATTTAAGATCACTCTTATTTGTTGTGTTTAAAGCCGAATAAGGACAATTCTTGCCATTAAGTTACTTAGTCCCTTAAAGGAACATGATCAAACAACAAAGATTGATGAATTGATGGTTATCAATGATTACTCTTACTGTATTGACTACTCTAACAGCTAACTATAGACTGGCAAAGTGCAAAATATGCCTAAGGCACCAGTTCTTGCGTCATGATTTCCAGACTCCATTTAATTGTGTAACTAACACTCCGTTGTCTAACAAACTTGCAAAAGACTGGTCTTTCGCATATTGACTTACTCGATCCAGTCTTTTAGTAGACAAGTAGTTGTAAGTGGTGTCCGCTGATAACGCTCTATAAAGTGGTCATTAGCCTTTGTGGGGCCAGTAGCAAGGGTTTCAGAGGAAAGGATAGTGCACAGGTGATAACTCCTTTTATCAATTCAAGTTTATTCTTTTAGTATGACCCGACCTTATCAAACTGAGACATTTTGTAGTAGATAGAATAATAATAATAATAATTTTTTTTAAACTCAGTGCCTTTATTAGTGATCTCTTTACAAAAACTTTTCCCGCTGTTATCACCTGGCGTAGTACATGGGACAGCAGGATCGGTATACATGAGTGTCTAGTACGAAGAAATTTAATTTAATAATAATAATAATAAAAATAACAATAATAATATTTTTAAAACTTCATCAATCTTTTTCCTTTCCTATATCAAAGTACATCCATTACTCTCTGTACAGAATATTTTTTAACTTCATTGCCATTTATTCTTCTGTAAATTTACAGTTTCAGTACTAACGTTTACATTCTCACTGTTTTCACCCGGCTATCAATATTAGAGTTCTGTGATTAGGTTCGTACTTCCTAAAAATCTTACTGTCCCCATTTCAGGTTTTGCTGGGTGAAAACAGTAAGAATACGTTGTAAGATGGTGTGTATGTAAATATATATGAAATATACGGCAAATATGTTTTTTTTAAAAAAAGTTATTATTATTATTGTCAGGTACCCCTTTCCCTGATGGGTTCGCAGTTGGAGCTTTTAGATTGACGGCAGAGATTACGCTCGAACCACGAACATTCAGCTTGCTGGACCAGCTCTCTACCGACTGTGCTAACTCGCCCCACCCCCCTCCCCCCCTGTGACTGCATTTTTTCATGTTTCAAGCTTATGAATGACGCTGCCAGTGATACTGTGCAGCAGAAAGATATAAGCAACTTCATATCGTACAAATACGTACCGGGACCTACCTTAAATTGAATGAAAACAGTAAAAAGAAAACGGCCCCCACCCGTAATTCATGCTTACCGTACTCTGCAAGCATCCACAATTATCAGATTCATTAAAGTATCTCGATACTGCATTTCTTGGAGAAACTCTTGAGCTCTAATAGCACGGCGCAAGTCATGGGGTTCTGGCATGTCCACCGGGAATAAATAGTTTTCACCACCACTTTCACAGCCATGCCCCGAGAAATAAAATACTGCAAACACATTTGGACCTAGAGCAAAATGAAAAACAGAAGTAAAAGCCAATTAGTGCCTTTACACTTAAACACGGTTTCTAACATCTTTTCAATCGCGTACAGCTTCATTTGATCGACTCTGTTTTTCACTCAACCAAATGACTCGACTCCTTCGTCTCTTTTACATTAAGTTGAATATTTATGTAAAGCATTGCAGAGTGTGGTGGATTATTTGCTTTGATCAAAATGTCAAATGGATTTCTGCTCCTTTTCTAGAGTGCAAAAGAACTATTATTTGGCCAGCTTGTATAGTCATTCCGCTTTTGAATCATGTAAGCAGGTGTACAAAGAACATTCCAAACGTTGCAACCTTGGCACGTGCTAAAACTACATATATTTAATGAAGTGGGTCAAATTATTGAGCGGGGAGAGTTAAAGTTCAAACAATATTCAAAGGTCAATTTCATCTTAGCATGAAAATGTTGGTTGTTTAAGCGTGGAAAATTGGGTAAATTGACGCTTGAAATACCCAGTCGTGGCATCATACTCGCTCAACGTCTTAGCTAGTTGCTTTATCAAGAAATTGAATAACGAAATTAGTCTTCAGAAACTCTGGGACCCCATATCTGTGCCTACTATCTAACGTGCAGTATCGGAGTACCCAAAGGGACACGTTCCCTGTCATTTAAATAATAGTAACTTCGGACTACCCTTGATGAATGCGAGGTAGTGTTATGACTACATTAAAAAAGGATTATCATTTCAGTGTTCAACTGTTGTGCCATGTGAGTCCCAACCATACCACGTATGATTTGCAGTGGCACTTTAGTTTGGATACAGGAAATATTCTACTTACAATCCGAGGTGTTAATGGCCATGCTACAAACGAATGAACAATAGTTGGATTATCAATGAATTAAAAGAAAGGCGATGACATGATAATAATAGGGATATAACCAAAAATAAACAACTGAAAGTATCCGAGTAACACGGTGGACTTAAGTAGATTAATACAAGTGACGAAATCTCCATAAAACAATTTCACTGCAGAATACAAAACAGGAAACCAGACATGATCAATGTAATAGATACCATTCCAACCGACAAAACTACAACCATTGTACGAAATTTATGGTTGTGTTTGATGATTATCTGTCACAGTCAACACTTACTTAACAATTTGGAATAAGCCAACATCGCAGTTCTCATTTCTTCAAGGGTTAGATTGACTAGGCAAAGAACCTGTCGAGAAAAAAAGTATAAACGGAAAGAAAAAAATAGAAATGAAGCGGTAAGCGAGTATTTAAGTTTTAATTTTTACTAAAGGTCAATAACTAATCATTGAGCGAGATACAGTTGTGAGATGAAAGATTACAATGGAAAAAGTCGATAGAAAGTCGACGTCTATGATGAAAGAGCAAAGACGACTTCTGGAGCAAAGAAGAGATTCGGTTTGACTAGATCTCCTGCATAATCTACTACGAGATTGGATTTGGCGACAATAATGTGAAGGTGACCGAGAGAATTGCAGGGGCTACAAGTGTATGTGTGTGTGTGTCCGGGGAGAGACGGGGTGTGTGTGTGTGTGTGTGTGTGTGTGTGTGTGTGTGTGTGAGTGAGTGAGTGAGTGAGTGAGTGTGTGTGAGTGTATGTGCGTGTGTGTCTGTCTGTCTGTCTGTCTGTCTGTCTGTCTGTCAAGGGAGGGTGTATCTGGATCAAACAAATGAAACGGAACTTCTCTAGAGAGGAACCCATTGGCTGGGAGTAAGCGTGCGAAGTACATCGGTCCTGTTGTTAAAATATACGAAATGCTCTTTCACAATCCCTACACAGGGTCAAACAGACGTGCAGAATGGATGAAACCGATAAGGTCCTAAGGTAGTAACATTAAAACTATTACCTTGAAGCCGAGCTCTCGAAGAGCATTTGACATTTGAAATGCATCGTTTCCAGGATATGATAGGTAGGCATCGTCTTTGTAGTCCATGTTTCCAATTACTAATGCTACTTTATCCCTGGCTGTAAACGGTAATAACATTAACATCGAGTTAGAGATTGCGTGTAACACCCACATTCACATCGGCTTCCTAAACCGTGAAAAACGAGTGAACCACTACATAAGCCAATGACAGAACGAGGCAGAGTAAAGGCTGGTTTGTAGTCGTTACTTCAGGAGATTGCTGTATAGGTGTACAAAATGACGTGCAGCATACTACACGGAGACGCTGTATGGGGCATTCTTTGCTGCAAACAGCTAGTTGCCACGTCATACATTACAAATGTTTATTGTCACTTTGTTGTGCTATTTGTTATTGATTAGCATGTGCTCCACTCGATCAAAATGTAAATGTGTAGGAGATCTTTACGAGCTGTGGCTTTTATATCGTAACTATCAGATCAACAAGAACAGGAAAAGAGAGTTGATAGGACGTATGTTCTATATATGAAGAGCCCCGCGATACTTCTGAAGCGTTTTCGTCATTGGTAAAGGGAATGCGATTAAATGATCCTGAACACAATTTCGATATTTTAGGATAACTCCTGATCTCAAATGTCCGATTTCATACTGCGTAAAATCAATCCAATAACAGAGCAGGGAAGTAATCGTCGTTACCCAGTTTGGTTCATGCAGTGCTCAGCAGGTAATTTACAAATTTTAACATCATGAGACTCACAGCAAAGAGTTGCTTTTAGCTACAGATTAAGCATGACGACTGTAAATAACGTACTATTTGAAATATGCACAGCTAATAACACATGAACCATATCAGTTTGTTAAATTACCATGCCGGATTAAGAAAAGCACAATCCCAACTTCTTGAAAATCTCTCCACAAAATATAAAACCATCACGTAATCTTCACTATTTAGCTTTCGGAACTTCCTCGTGTCGTCGTAGACTAAACCTGTTAGCAAAATAATCATTAACCTAACCAATATTTTTTCTGAATACATATGGGATAGCAGTCACACGAACAATTATGAAGTCTCACTTCGATCAGTCGCTCAATCACTAGACTCTGACGCCATTTTCTCCAAGTTGCTGCACACCAAGGATTTTTTCAACACGAAAAAACTTGCTGCAACAACAATAATACTGATGGAAATTTTGGTGTATGGATGACATCATCCGGAAATGCGGGGAATGATCAAAGTTGCTGCATGAGGTAAAATCATGCTACACAGCAGGACAATAAATCGGCCTTAAAGAAGACGCGTCTGTGGCTACAAGCACATTCATAACTTTTTCTCTTCCTGCGGAAACCTACTGGGTAAGACATATTAATTACAGACTCATTAGAAGCTTAGAGGCAGACCACTCAGCAGCTTGTACACCGCGCATAATTACATAATTTACATCTTTAAGGGTCCTGTTAAGGGTCTCGTCCATAGGAATGGTATTTCTATTATTGTGCTGCTTCTTTCTACTGTGACTGGTGAAAAAATAATAATTTATTTGGTCCGATCCTCATTAGGTCACGGACCCCCAACATATGATTTGCGGACTACCGTTTCGTAAGATTACAGGGCTTTAAAGTTCACAAGGTACACCTGAGTGTTTCTGTTCTCGGCCTCTAAGATTCTAAGATTTTACGAAAAATCATATGGCATATGACGACCTTGGTATAACATGGCATACCCAGGATGGTGTTTTATTTCTGATTGCGCTAATACAGAAGCTGACTATGTACTGCCATTCTTGATATTCAACCTTATAATGATGTAGTTTATGCATTCAATCAAGCGTAGGCACTTCCAACCTCCATTTTGCAGAGTCAATCTCAGTTCCTAGCGCGTAGAAGGGAAGTTAATCAGGCACTAGATCAAAGTGGATTACTTTCTACTACAATCACTATTTTGACTAATAATATTGACAGAATACTTACGAACGACAGGCTCTACGGGACCCTGCTGCTGAGGCCCTAGAACGAAAAGAAAGCAAGTGATCTTAGAAAATAGTAATGGTGACCGTAACACAAAGATGAAGAATGAAATAAGAACTAATAAACCATCGGTAAAGATACCAAACAACACTCAATTATCATTACAGTAGTAAGTAGCATCAGTACTGCTCTGTTCCTGTGGGCAAGTTATTAATTTTGATGCACTGATGTGCATATCGTATACTGAATATTTACACGAAGTACATTAAACTTTGCCTGGGATTGAAAACATTTGTGTGTGATCTCCAAATAGCTATAACAAATAGCAAAGGTTGTGATTCTGTCATAGATTTGCTCAAAATCGTTAAAAAAACCTAGCGAAATTCACAACCTGAAATTCAAAGTCCTAAATTATTACTGGGTTCCCAGAAAAATCCACGATCGAAATTTCCTGAAATATTTAATTTTGCCGGGAAACTTTGCCAAAGAGATTCGTTGCCATCAAACTGAGGTCCACTGGGCTCTGACAACACAATAGAGGGTTGTGTGCGAATCTAAACACCTACGTATGAAAAAACGCTGAACGTATGTCACCTTCCGAGCCATATTTCTAACTTTGCAGTATATGTACCTTTGCAAACCAAATTTTTTACATGGAATTGTAATAATCAAATGTCATTACTCACGGATAATAGGCTTTGGTAAGTTTTGACGTAGTGCTGTATAAGAAAGAAATTGGTATATTCATTGATGTAGGGATAAATAATTAATAGTACAAATAGCATATGGCAATAGCATATAGCCAGTGTCGAATTATTAAGATATTTGGAGCATTAAATATTAAGGTTGACATATGGATGGACTGATAGCTGTTAGGCTGCGTGGCTGTTAGGCTGCGTGGCTGTTAGGCTGCGTGGCTGTTAGGCTGCGTGGCTGTTAGGCTGCGTGGCTGTTCGACTGCCTGGCTGTTAGGCTGACTAGTTGGCCGGATTTTTGATTGGCTTATCGGCTGAACGGCTGTTTGGCCAACTGGCAAATTGGCTGGCTATATGACTGACTGGCTGGCTGCATGGCTGGCTGTTTGCCTTGCTGTTTGCCTGAGTGGCTGGCTACCTGTTTGGGTGTTTGGTTGGATGGTGATTTATACGAATAGTTGAAAATATAAGTAGATGGGTCGGATCGGACGGACTGTCAGATGGATTAATATAAACATCCTTTATTTCTATGTATACTGTATGCCATTATCACTAACACTCGTGGCTACGTTCAATGGTCTAAATGAGAAAACATGAAACTCCGTATAAGAAATTGTTGAGCATAAAACTACTTACGATTTCGTGGGTCTGGTCTCATTGGCATTGCTACAGCAGAACCATAAAAGCAGCCATTGTTGACTGGGCCTACAATCATGGCAAAGAAAAGCAAAGAAATTCTAGTCAAAACATACTTTCCCCCTTTCTCATGGCACGGGACTCGTGTCTATTGACCACATTCTTTGATACTGCTGGGGTAATATTATCCAGTTCCTTCAATTACAAAGAGAATTTATCTCCTTTCACTTCAATAAGTTAGAATCCTATAAAGATAATACATGGTACTAATGAATGTTCTTCCTCTAGTAACATTATAATTTGTTCTTGGTGCAGAGACATGACTGATTAGTGTTAAGAAGCCTTCAATTTACTAATTAATGGCACAAGTTTTATTGTTTTCGGACTGTTGCCGCAAAATGTCTATAGTATTAGAGGTGTCATGCAAGATGTGCTAAAGATTTTTATAAATACTGTGTTAGGCACCACGATACCACCGCGCAACCAAGGCTCTTCTAGCATGTGATTTAGAGGCGTATATCACAACAGGATTGGAATTCTCACTCAAGATGATGTACACCCGCACACAGATTCAATTGCGAATCATACGTACCATCAATAAGCTTGTATTCGGTCTCCATAAAATCGCGCACGCGCCTCATGGTTTCTTGGGTATCTGTAAACAAATGAGAAAAGATAAGAGATAATGCTTGTTTCGGAAAATAATGGTTAAAATACACACACATTCCTAACAAAAAATACAAAAAATTCCAAGTTCATATAGCTTGAAAAAAATTCGCAAGGCCTCGCTTTACTTTCATAAAGCAACCGAGCTACATGCAATGGAAATCGCATAGCCTAACAGTTGTAGTGGAAACGCTAGGATAAAAATCTCGATGTGCTTTGCGAGATCTGACTTTATAAGTATGTAGTGATTCTGAACCAGTTGGCACCCGTCCAGTGATGTTATACAAGCTGGTGTGCTTCTGACGGTACACTCTGATAAGAAATAAAGTGGCACTTCAATTATTCTCATACAATATGGATTTATTTTGTCTCTCTACTTGCTACTTACTGCTCTTTGAACCCACATAACATCACTTGATGGATTGTTCAAATATTATTCTCCATTGATATCCGCCATTTGCTGTGGCAATCAAATTGCCTGGCAAGGATTTTGTACACGAGCTCCTCATAAGTTGTTTGAGCCGCATGACATTTTCTCCCTGAGTCTGGAAGTATCTCCTGGCTGTTAACGTTACCCCACCCTCCGGAATCCCTTAGAAGAGAGGTGGACACCGGGTAGCATCTCAACTTTGGCCATCCAACAATAAAATGGAGTTTGTTACCAGTTCTTGCAATGGAAACCGTCTACCAAGCACAGGCTTGCACAAACTCAAACTATCCCTATGACTCCATATCTGTAATCTAGTAATTCTTGGGGTTCTAACATTGCAGTAAATACATCTTAAAATCGTGCTGTAGTGGTGAGGTAGTAGGATGACAATATGTAAGCTATTCTGACACAGCACTATCACGTTATCACAGCCAAATATGGACAGTCACAAGGTACTATAATTAACATAAAGGAACTGGCCACTACACAATTCAACAATACATTTACTAGTATGACTGGTTTTCTGATGCTCTGAACTATTGTTGCTCTCCTTTTCTTATCATTCCCTCTATTCAGTTTTGAGCTAGGGAAGTAGTTACGTCCATCACTGCCATATCGTTTTTTAAAGTCGCTGTGCACTCTTCTTTGGCCTTCCCCTCTTTTTTGTTCCTGGCCCCCTAAATACCAGGGCTATGTGAAAGGGGTAGTTGACTCGAACATCGTCATATTTTCTTCTTTCTTCCCTAGTATATCGGGTGTACTATAACAATCATCTGAAAAGAGGGGCAAAGCCTACGAAAGAAGCTACTTACCTCTGCCCTCACCTGCCTTCTCGTTTCGCTTGGAGCGGTACATGTCGCCGTTGGTATCTTAAAGTTAGAAATAAAGAAAATCTTCGTTAGGATTCTTTATCATGAACTGTTTAATGTGTTAAAGATTTTCCAAATTGTTTGTTTGTGGCACGAAATAAGAATATTGCACGAAATAGCGAAAACATTGTGTACTTAAAAGCTTTCTTCGTCTGACACTCCTCAAAGTACTAACGGCTCTCATATACCGCTTCCGCCGGTACCGCTACGCCCCACAAACACACCGGTACGCAAACAGAACAAAGTTTTGAATGACATCGTCGAGAGCTGCATGGCAAACATCAAATGCCACCGTTTACGAGTGACATTGAACCATTTTGAGATGAATAAAAACGCCCCATTCATATCAATTGGCATCTTTTAGAAAGCCATTCCAAGGCATTTTCAGGTCAAAAACAGCGTGAGTTCCCGGGGCTTTGTCCCGGACCCACTGGGGGCTCAGAACACCCCCTGGACCCCAGTTCGATTTGTTCCAGCCGCTACACACAAATTTCTTCCCAGGGAGAACACTTGACTAGGATTCTAAACACGGAGGCAAATTTGTAAAAAGACGATATTCAACTTCAAATCCAAGTGGCTGTTCATGTATGTATCCTGCATTACCCGTTGGCCTTCATTACTTAAGTTTATTGCTTCTGATGCCAAAGCTGGCATACTGAGCTTCGCAAAGTTTGCATTTGCAAAGTTTTAACGATGTTCTGATGACCTTCGATCTTGGTTATAGCTTCCTGGTCTCCACATCACACTCGATGGTGCACATGTCAAAGTTCGGGCAAATTGAGTGAGGGGGGCACAGGGGAGCAAAAGCTAAAGCGGATGCATGACTGAGCCGTAGTGTAAAATATTCTTAGTAACCATGAACTCCAACTTACTATATTTACATTTTCATTGAGGTAAAAAGAGTTCCATTTATTAACTTCGAGATAGTTTGTATTATATTGATAGATAGACGATTCTAAGTTTAGCGGAAAGCATATTGGCTGTACGCGTAGT
Organism: Alatinidae sp. Z8VKAUB7J3; assembly: GCA_010016025.2. Classification (NCBI taxonomy): domain Eukaryota; kingdom Metazoa; phylum Cnidaria; class Cubozoa; order Carybdeida; family Alatinidae; species Alatinidae sp. Z8VKAUB7J3. Next base: position 63,247,727 of record JAAAKM020006971.1, on the reverse strand, counting down.
GTGTGCTACAGAACCGCACAAAATAGTCGTTAGTAATATTTTGTTCTTTGATTTAGTAGTAAACGGTAAAGAGCAGATACAACTTGGCCCCGTCGACCAACATGGGTAGAGAAAACTTATAGTTTTGAATAGAGCACCAGAGAAATAGAAAACATATCATCATCGGGGATCGAACCCGTGACCTACGCTGGTGTCACGGGTTCGATCCCCGATAGTGACATATTATCTATTTCTCTAGTGTTCTATTCAAAACTATAAGTTTCAAATCCTCTCTTCTCGATGATAGTAAACCTATAGCGAAAAAAACTTCAACGTTTTATTAGACTGCTACGCTTCT
>JAAAKM020006971.1:63229895-63247290 GCA_010016025.2 Alatinidae sp. Z8VKAUB7J3 | reverse complement strand
GCTGCCTCAATTTTATGTTCGCTATATTGTTGGCTTCATCTTTATCCTTCACCAGAAGCTCGTCGTCCTGTATCAGAGGTGCAGAATCCTGGGAATGTGTAAACATTTTAAAGATAGTTTGGTAAACGTAGAAATGAACGGCATACACGGGTTTTTTTCTATGCGCATATGATTTTTCCGAGACGGGTATGCTTAAGCAAGGCGCCATTTGGGGCGCAAAATATCCTTATGATATGCTTATTTAGGGTCAAATTCAAATCCAGAAAAATTCAACTCAGATACTATTCAACAATAATGTGAGGCGTCTGGTAGGTATAGGCTTTCCAAATTTTGGTATCTTGTTTTTACTTCGACTGAACGTATAGATCAAGAATAACATTAACATGCAATCCATTTTGGTACAATCACGAGAATGCCACTGCTCAGAAAAATAGGCTGGGCAATATGCTTTCTTTTTCAGCAATCTGAGCCTGTTTATGCTTATAAGCGTTATGCTTAAAAACAACAACATGTAGTTCTTCATCGTAACGCGTGAATGTGTTTAGTGACCAATTTGTTTCCGGTCAGCATGGTGCCGGTCAGTTTGGAACTAACCAGTTTGTTTCGTTGTCATTATGCAGCGAGCTAGCCAGCGTGCAGACTATCCACTTCAGCTGGGATGATCTGCACGCAGGCTAGCAGCTGGCTCGTTGACGCCAATAAATTTGTTTCTGTTCAATTGTCGTTGTACCGATACTGAAGGGAGTGTCTCTCTGTTATTTTTGATCGACTGGCTCTTTATTCAGGTGTTCCGGCGGAAAAAGTTGGTACTTCAGCTGCAGAGATGCTCTTGTCTAATTTGGCTTATAACGCATGCGTAGACGAGTACATGCAGGATCAAGTAAGACAACGTACTTTCATTAACTAATGTATTTTATTCAATCATTTTTCAATACATGAGTAAACCTGTTTTCCCAAGCTGACAGTTACTGGTTATATACTTCAACATTTATCGTTTACCAAATCTTTTTTACCAAATCTTGCGTCAATTTTCAGAAGAAACGTTGCATTAGTTGCAGCGACTTAAAAACATGGAGACACTGATAAACTGTCACAATACAATTTAACTACACTGATATTATCTGACGGACACTGGCACTGATATCTCACTAGGCCTATTCAATTAATCTTGTTTTAGCGGATGCTGATTGGTTCAAAACACAAGCTATTCAGGCAGTCCAAATTTTGATTGGCTCTTTCAAAAATACAGTTGGGTATACTCTTTCACACACTTCATTTCGGTCATTCTGACGTCAGTACTCTGGGGAGTGTCAGACGGAAAAAGCTTCTAATAACACAATGTTTTCGCTATTTCCCACAATTTTCTTGATTTGTACCACAAAGAAACTATTTGTACAATTATATTATGGGCTCTATAAGTTGTACAATTTTAGAGGATTTTATATTTCCGAGGGGTTACCCAGCAACCTGTGGCCTCTAGCAGATGTATCGATCCAAAAACAGCAGCAAGAGATTTGAGCTTTTCCCTCGATCATAGACTTAAGTGCATCAATAACCATTGCTAGAACTCCACTTTGTACTTTCCATTAATTTCCCTTCGATTTTAATATAGTGTCGAGTTTTGTATTTAGGTAATTCTTGGATTGGATTGGCTTTTGCATTGTTTGGCTTCGTCCACGAAATATAAAACTCCGCTTACTATTCCAGATTAGGAATAGTATGCGTGTGCAGTTAAATTGATAATCTAGATTGTCATCTTATCGTAAACATTTGCCACGAGATTAGTAAATTACCCCCGACTTCCTTTTAGCATTTTAGCTTCCTAAACCTGTATCCAACGATCACGTGTTCCTAAAAAATTCGCTACCATGGATCGTTCCAGTTCAAGCACTTTGAAATGCTCAGAACTGCTGCTGAGATGCTCGGAAAATTAATTATTTTCTCTTGGCTTCGTTGGGTTTATATCAATCGTTTAAAGTCTGAGGTGTACTTTGTAATACGTCTGATGCCTATTGGGGCTGCTGGAGTACAAAAACAACACCAGAAAAAGCTTAGAACTGTGAGAGAGGGATTCCAAAAGGATGCGTTTATGTCCCTGTAATACTTATGACTAGCAACAATGTGGACATTCCCCTATCGGTTAAGAACAGAGTCAAAGTACAACACTACATTACTACAACTAGATTTTAATCCCCAAGCGTCATACCTCGCTTTTACGTCAGATTAAAATTTGCGCTCGGTCTGGAGCTTAGTCCCTCCTTGGTAGACCTCACTGAAGGGAAACCAGATTCTCGCGTCTTGGTATAAACTAGGAAAATTTTAAAAGGTACACCGGTTTCCTAATAATCCTTTAATTACTGACATCCCACAACATTTAACCCTGAGTGTTCAGTGTTGTATACTTGTTCCTCATGAAACCATATTGTTAGACTTACTTACATTCGCTCTTTGCCCTATAAATCACTAAAAATCTTTCTAACCCAAAGTGTCAAGCAATTATGTTCAGGTTGCCATGCAGCAGCACTCTTACATTGTAATTACTCCCAATCGTGATTTATCATAATTACATGACGTAAATAAACTTAATTGCATAAATCGACCATGTCATACTACGAATCCTACGATATGAAAATGAACGAGAAAACAGTGTTAAGGTTAGGTAATAGTTGTTTTCTTAACATCCTTTGTGCGCAACCATGACGTAAATGTAAAGAGTCATGTGTCACGAAACATTATAAACAATGTACTCCATTTACAAGAGGTGGCCGCAGAAGACATTATACGCTTATAACTGTCGCTGAATGTTTGAATCACTCGTTTTGAAATGGAATACTCCCCTGTACTATCTTTACTTTATTATGTAGGGAAACAATAGAGTGATTATATTACTGAAGGAGCTCGCAATTTTATGTACTCTAGGACCACTAAATCTCGTTAAAATGGAGAAAGTCCGTGACCAAAGTTTATTGACTTCAAAAGATAAAGCATTACCGCTTACAGTCGCCACAGAGAATTTTCAGCACTGCTGCATGATACGGTATTTCTACTTGGCTTTATACAAATTTAAATGCATGTCACAGGAAGTACTTGCAAATGAGTAGCAATGTAGCAATAACAAATTAAAAACGTCCATGAAACATTGAAAATAAAGAAAATAGAACAATGAAAACGGCAATGTAGCAACGATTACGATTTCAGCGACGTGCTTAGTCTTATGATAATCTGAACTTTTAAAGTTCATATTCACACATACTCCTTCCTTCATGTGTTCCTTTCTGAAATGTTTGACCATTGTTAGTGGCTTTAGTGAATGCCTGTAGTATAAGGAAATTTTGGGTTGTTTGTGACAATGAATTATAGGTATCTAACTTGATATGTTTGTATGATAACTACACCTACTTTTCAACACTCAAGAGCGTATTGATGATTGGATAGAGTTGTGCATAACATCTTGGATAATCTACATCTATAATGCAATGCCATCTGGATTACAAGTTTTCCACAAACAAAAAGGCACTCTTATGATAATAAAGTCTCCCTTGGCAGGTAAAATTTAATCGTCAGGAAGTAGGCACAATCTTAGTTCCGTCGCATGTATGCCCTAGTTGTTATATCTCTGGCCAACCAGCTGCCTTCGTTTTTGAAATTGCAATCTAAATGGCTTCGGTAAGAAGGCGAGAGAATATATACCATCATCGATACTCGGTAGCTTTTCACCAGGAGGGCTTATCAAGTCGAAATGTAGAAGCAGGTTAGAGAGAAACTCAAAGAATATGGTCCTTGCCAGGTTTTCCCCGAGACAGCTTCGTTTTCCGAGCCCAAATGCCATGACGTTCTTGGTTTTTTCTAGATCCAATGTACCGTTCTTTTTAAGGAAGCGGTCTACGTTAAATTGATTTGGATTATCCCAGTAGAGGGGGTTCATGTTGACGCCATAAAAGTTAAATACCACCATCGTGTCTTTAGGTATAATATAAGATTGGAGCTTGGCGTCTTTCATGGTCTTATGTGGTACTGACAGCGGAGCCAGTGGACATATTCGCAGTATTTCATATATCAGGGCGTTAAGCATCGGCAAGTGTTCGCGGTCCGCAATGCTGATATGCAAAGGCGGGGAGCCGTTGTTATTGTTGTTGTTGTTTTTGTTGTTGTTGTGATTATATGTGGGCGTCCCCTGAGCATTGTTGCTAGCAGTTGTTTTTCTACTGACGAAGGTGTCAAGCTCCCTTTGCACTCTTTCCTTGGTGTCAGGATTTCTGAGAAGTAAAAGTAAACACCACAGTAATGTACCATGGGTCGCCTCGGTACCTGCAAATATCAGATTCGAAGCTAGGAGTCGAATGTTAGTTCGTGATAAGACTTCCTCTGAGGGATTGGTTTTGTCGAGTTCCTTCTTTGCTTGGATCATCATGTCCGTCAAATCACGAATGTTATTCTCGTTAAAAGTTTCTTCGTGTTCACGTAAATAGGTTTCGTGAAGGCTTTTAGAAAGTTCGCAAGACTCGTTGTACAACCGTCTAGTGTAAGGTTTGAAGCGTGCGAGAAAAGGAAAAACCTCTGTTATTAATCCACCAATCGTTCCTTCAGATGTAATCTGCTGCAGTCGTTCCCATTTCTTATATATCGGGTCCCCTGCCTCATACCGGGTGCCATAGATGAACATCATGATGTTGTTTTTCACTACACGGGAGATGAGTTCAGAGGGATCCCACATCGATCCAGACTTCTTCTCTACATCTGCTAAGAAATGGCGTACTTCTTGCTGCACGATCGTTGTCATATTTAATCTGCTTCCCATTGTGGATTTCATGGCAGAAAGAGCAACCTTCCTCATGAGTTTAGCCTTTTCGTCCAGTGGTCTAGTCACCAAATCGCGATTATTTTCTGTTACTATCTTTGTGAATGGACTTCTGAAATTCCTGCCAGCAAATGAAGCATCGTTCATTGCGTCCTTACTAAGCTGTAAACCCGAGATGACGACCGTGGGGTCGTTTCCCATCCACAAAGTGAAAACAGGGCCATACTGTTTGGAGAGTCGGGTGAAGGCATGGTGTGTAACCCCCGAGAGCAGATGCAGATTCCCAATAATAGGTAAAGGCCAAGGCCCAGCCGGATACTGGGATCTCTTGCGTAGAATGTAAATGTAGAATACGATAACCAGAAAGAGCAATAGAGTCAGCATTGGCGATGGATAGTCAAGATCCATTCTTGCTCTGAAATACCAAATAATAGTTCATATAGTCAATTAAGAAATTGGCACATAAATTTCAAAAGTGAAAATGAGTAGCGTACAAGAAAATATTACATCTACATAAAAAAATAATGCTAGTACATATGCGTGTCTGTTTCTTTGTCTGTCTCATCCTTCACCTGACCAAATCGTTAGTCTATTAAGCAGAAATTGGGCGTGGTGGTAAACCCCCACTTAGGAAAGAACCCCCACTAAATCACAAAACCATCCCCTCGGGGATTGGGAGGGGGGAGATAAAAGTCCATGTTACTCGTCCACGTATTAAGACCAGAAATGTGGTTTATCCTGATTCCCCTCAATAAGAGTCATTGTTATAAGACGTAAATTGATTACGATGATAGCAAAAATACATTTCAAATTGAATTGAGACTTACTAACGATCTTATTTTTTGTCAACAAATACTGTAGAGATGTGCTTACGAGCCACATCTGAAAAATCATCCTGAGAATTTTACTTCTAGGGCAAGGAGTATTATCAGATCTAAGACTGGAAGAAATCAGTTTGGTTTCGTGGAAAACTCTGGAAGCAAGAGTGCTATCTTTGCATTAAGAATCATAACGGAAAGAGGGTAAAAAATGCAGAAAGATATATACGTATGTTTCGTTGACTATGCTAAAGTATTTGATCAAGTACAACACAATGGACTGTTAAAGGATTTAAACATTAAGAGACTGTAAAAGGATTTAAACATTAAGGGACTGTTAAAGGATTTACTGTAAGGAGTGTCAGACGAAAGAAGCTCTTAAGTACACAATGTTTTCGCTGTTTCGTGCAATATTCTTGTTTTGTACCACAAACAAACTATTTTTAAGGATTTAAGTAAAATTGATTTGCATGAAAAGATATTTGTTTACTAGCAAGTCTATCTTAGAATTGAACTGCATTCATAAGAAAGGACGAAGAGTATAGTACGTTTATAAAGATAGAGAGGGAAAGGGCTAAGAAAAGGGTGTTTATTTAGGGTAATTTCAATGCCGGGCCCACTGCTCATCAGGGGTCTTTGATTGAGAGACTTCGAACCAAAGGGTGTGTAATGTCCCCAGATCTATTCAACTACTACAGCGAATTAGTCCTAAGAAACCTTGGTGAAGGAAAGGGCTCAAAAGTTGGTTAACAGTACATATGTAATTTATGGTACGCCGACGATTCAGTATTACTAGCCGAATAAGAGAGAATCTACAAGAACACGCAGACGTAATAGTCAGAGACAGTGAGAAAAAGGGGTTGTAAATTGATTGTAAGGAATGGAATGTATGGTAGACTCTAAGATCAAAGAGATTTCGAAATTACCTTATTCCTTTCAAATTTCGCCTCCCTACGATTTTCGCTCCCTTTAATTTTCGTCCCTTTAAATTTCGCCCCTTGATCCTTCGTTTGGCCCCCTTTAATTTTCGCCCCCCCTCATCCTGGGCGAAAATTAGAGGCAGACAAAACTCCGGGGTACCTTGTATTTCTTTCCTTTTTGCTTACGTTTTTTGAATTTTCCTTCAGTGCGTTTTAACCGGTCCAAAGTTTCTGCTATGTTCTTTGAAGCGGGTCTGTAAATGTCGAGTCGTCTGTCCGATATATACATTGCAGCATGGACATGTTATTTCATATACAACTCTGCTCCGTAACATTTTCTCCACTGGTGGTTTCAGTGAAGGCATTGTGGTTTAAAGCTTTCTGAGGGTCATGATGATCATACACGGTGCACTACAGCGGTGAAAAGCTCGTACGTAGTCCTCAGTGCATTTCCTTCTGTATTGAATTATGAGGGGATATTTCTTTGATGACTCTAATCTATCTTTGATAATTGGATCATAGAAACTAGGGGGTATTGATTTGCCTCTAATGTTCGTGTTGCTTTTTCTAGACTTTCATGAAAAAGGTTTCATGAACTACAGGCAAGGTGTATTCTAAACACAAAACCAGACACTACCGATCTCTTGTATTTCTTGTGAACAAGGGCGTGGTGGTTCATCATAAGACCCGTGTCCGTGGGTTTACTGTACCAGATGGAGGAACCAGGAGGCAATCATTATGATGCAAGACCCTCATATCCAAGAATGGTATGAAAGTCCTTTTTCAAAACATAGTGTCCAAAGATGCAAAATTATCTTCGGTTATTGAATGGGATACAATAACGGAAAAGTTTTATTATAGTACAGCCTCCCATCATGGACGTGGTGGCGCTGCCCTTGTAAGTGGTCAGAGATCGTTGTAAAATTGTTCTATGATCAAGGCATGGATCTTTACTTTTACAACGACACTGAAACTAGCAAAGCAAGTAAATTTCCAATTTTTTTCTTCTCCTTATGTGTCATTTGCAAACTGGAAATTACCGATCTGCCATTTGGCCAACCGAACTGACAAACAAATTGTAATTATTGGAAAGAAGTATAAATTTATTACAACAAGAAATCTGGGGATTTTCTTGGGACGTAAAGAAATTGTAGGGGGGGGGGATTTTGAGCAAGAAATCAGCTTTGGAGGGGCAATGACCCCTTGCCCCCCCATAGCTCCGTGCCTGCTTTCCAACCGCTTTAATTACATTGTAGCTCCATATTTAATGGCAACAATTCATTACATTAAGTATAATATATCGATTTAATTTTATTTCTTGTATATTAAACCAGTGAATCGAGGCATAGTTTTGTTCTAGATCTGTATGCAAAAATTCTAGAGCCACTGTTTCCATGCAGAAAGCTTCCTCAATCTTTTCGCCCATTTGGACAATATGAAATTCTGTATATTCTAAATAATCAATTACTCCATATTGTATTCGTTTGAGTAGTTTATGCAATAAAAAGGTCATTCCGCTGACAAAAATGCAAACGGAAATGGCAAGGGTGCTCAGTTTTGAAGGAATCAGCTGGTCCTTTGACGTGGCACCTAATAAACATGCAATGCAGGCCTTGATCTCGAAAAGCCTCTGCATATTGAAGTCTGATATTCTTCAGTGAACAAAGATGGCTTCAGTGCCAGTAAGTTATCTCTCTTGAACCTCCTATCCTATATTCTGCCTTGGAAACTTTGATCGCGCGTTCTTCTGGTGTTCATTGTTACGATTTGCGTGTACCATGGATTTTCCCCCTAATGCCCGTAAGGCTGATAGCTAACGTTACACCAAGCAATGTAAATTTCTATTACTTGTTTTTGGAGAGGCAATCACCTTCACAATGGAACTTTTTACACTGAATTGAGTAGAACAAATAATTTTCCGTACTTTTCTGGACTTGAAATTTAGTTATTTAACCGTACAACTCACCCCACCTAAGCGTGCTTTATCAGGGATCTTTGACGTAGGTTGAAGTTCTATGGTTCTATATATTCCTTATACAGGGACTCATTCCCTTCAAATTCGTACCCAGGTTTTGTTAAAATTGACCTATCCACTATTAGATATTACGTTTGCTTTCTGCTCAACATTTTAGGCTTAAGAACTTTTTCCCTTTTAAGGATCAGATTCCAGATGTTTTCAGATGGAGTCACGTATTTAAATGTAAGTGTAAAAGTTGTAATGCTTTCTATTTAGGGCAAACCCGTAGCCATCTGCATACTCGTATCTGTGAGCATCTGGTAATTTCTGATTTCACAGGGAAACTTCTTAGCAGCCCATCATTTTCAGCTGTTTTGGGAAATAGTAAAACTGCTGGACATGATGTTTCTTCAGACGATTTCGATATCTTGTCGCAATGTTATTCTAATTTGGAACTTTCCACTCATGAAAGTCTCCTAATTTCTAAATTAAGCCCTATTTTTAATTCCCAATTGTAGGCTTCTTTTTTCTACAGTTTTAATGCACTTACTTGTTACCATCTACTTAACTACCTCACACCTTTATTATAATTTTGTTCTTTTTGTTTCTTTCTGTTCGTTTTATTCATATTAGACCCATTTTGGATCACTTTATAATTCCCATCTTCTTATAAATATTCTTTTGTATAATTGTACAACTCCTCCGTGGATGATGCAAGATAGCATCGAAAGCTTTGATATCGTATAACGAGATGTCTCTCAAATCACCTGTCATTTCCTGGGTTTTATATTTCTTATTCGAATAGCAAAAATATTTGCAGTTTTCTGTTCGACATCATACTCCCTTTCCAGATTTTGTATTTAAGTTAACGAGAACTTTTCGTAACTGTGACAAAAAATAGGGGGGATATTGATCATTTTGTTCGGCGTTTGGTATCCGGCCGAATACCCCGGACACTTGCAAGACAAGAGTGGCAGATTAATAGGATGTAATTCCCGCGGGTCCTTTACACGCTATAATTCTATATACGCTGAAGCTATTACGAGGAGATTTGGCAGGATTTTAGTTTAACTCTTTTCCAACAAATTGCAAACGAACTTTTTAAATTAGGAATCAATGACATCATATATGGCTATCTGACGTTGTGCAATATTTCAAAATTTATTAAATTTTGTTAAAAGACGTTAAAACAAAATTTTTGAACTGAATATTTACTTTTTAGTGATTTTAGTATCTTTATGGTATTTCTGCAATCATAGGTAGTATTTTGACAAGATAGATTTCGTTTTGGGGGCAATTTATTTTAGAAAATATATGAGTTTTTGTAAGTACTGAAATGATTTGTCATTATAATCTAGTGGATTGTATGTCTTTTGAGACTAACAGGCTATCTAAAAAATAACAACAAAAATGCAAAAAAAACCTCTTAATTCACTTTTGGTGCAACATTTACCTAAAAATATCATTCTCTCACAATTCTTTGACATATATTCTTGTAAAAGTTTCTCTCACGAATTTCGCCTCTACAAATTCAAGAAAGAAAATCTAAGCTTAAAGATATGATAACCATGTTTTCCAAAGAAAATTGACAAAATAGAAAGGCTCAAAACTCTATGATGATACAACAAATTAATTAGCTAAACGAATCCTCATTAAAAGTTAGGAAACGTCAGAAAATTTCATTATCATACGCTAAGTCGTTAAAGAGTTATAAACACAACTATGTAGCCGCGGGCCTACTAGCCCCCTCCCCTCACCATTTAAGGTAAGGTTAAGTATCATCGACGTAATGACACGTACTTGGATCAAGTGATCCTTCAATATCCTACACGCCTCTCGAATCATCTGCGAGATCTTTGGCTGGGGAAAACCCTCCAATCTCCCTGTTTCTACTATTCGTTCTTATGGCATTGACTGTAACATACACTTTTCAATTTTAAACTTTACCTTCCTTGCTTCAGTCTCTACCGAGTACTGTCCTTCCCAAAGAAAGCCTCCTATTGTCTACAATTAAGCCCAGCTTGAACTTAACAGCTTCTTTGAAAAGTCTTCCTCTATTCTAACACATACAGCCTTTCCCCTTGCTCTCCCTTTATCACTTATTTTCATCCTTAGTCTAACTTTATTAAGTCGATTTATCACCCTTGTAACATACCTTTGAAAATGATGTGAGAAACGTCGAAAGATTGGGGTCAAATAATTTTTTAACATTTTATGGCGTTCGCATCATGTTGGTTTTGCTGCGGTATTACTAGTGTTATTTCTATAATATGATCACGTTTTCCGTCTGGCTCATCTATCGCAGATATTCCCCATGCAAGGGAAACCTGATAAGTGTATAACGCAAGTAGGATAGGGTAGAAAAAACAAACAGAAGAAGCAACCCTTTTTGTGTAATAATCTACACATTTCATATTTCTCTTTTATATCTACTTACATCTAATCGATGAATTACAAATTGTGACTACAATTTTTACACTTTAAAATATTTTGGGGCTTGCCGAGTACAAAAGGGTATCAAGTTCTATGAATGAAGCTTAAATTATCAGGAGAAAGTATGCAAATATCTTATAAATGACACATAACTGAACGGGCACAGGGAAGGAGTTAAAGAATACAATCAAAGCAGCAGTTAATGTTGCATCAGACCCAAGCCTACCATAATATAAGAAAGATGTATCGTTTTTAAGTTGCATGATATCACCTAAGTTTATTACAAGCTTTCAACATCTGTCTAATCTAGAGTAATACGCCTTTTATTCTTCCAGATCTTTTCCCTCGTCTACAAATACTATTTCCAGTGTGCAGTTCCTTGGAAGCGGATAAAAAGATGAAACTTAGTTAAAATTTGTAAGGTGAGGTTTGAGACGGCGTGTACGACATGTTAAGTGGCCTTATAACAATCTAGTTCACTGGAAGCACGGTAGTCAGAGGACGAAGCTGAACAAGCAACAGTGTCAGTCTTGGATATCCGTTGAGGAGAAGACACACACAGAATAAGTGAAAATATTAACCTGTAAAAAGATGGTCGCGAATATCGCAAATGAGAAAGTGAACAATGATTTCATTTAGCTGTTTCTACTCCGACACTCAACTCAAACTCAGCTATTTTACATGATAATAACTACTTAAAACTTGAATAAAACACGCTGTGAGAATCTGATACTCGTTCTCAGAACCCTAAGTAAACTTACAATGATTATGCAACACTACCAATGGTTTCCGACCTTATTGTGAAATACGTATTATTAGTATGTTTCCGAGACATGGGCCTTGCTACAACAGGAAACAAAAGATCTGGAACTGAGACGTCGAGAAGTATCCAATCGTGAGCAATGTCACCATATAAGTAGAAATCTTGCAGAAAAAAAGTAACGGAATCTGAAAGGGAATAAATGGCTACAAGAAAGGCTTGGTTGGGCGTGGTGGCGCGCGCCTGTAAATCAGCTACTTGGGGACTTGGATGGGATTTCGACTATCTTTAGATCTTGGATCCACCCATGGATCCCTTTAACCTATGCAGCTACGTGGGTATCACTTTCAAATGTCTCGCTAGGTTTAAATTTGCATTTTGCTACTTAATAAGTGCTTCCGCACCAAATTAGACTTGTCAAGTACCAGAGGTTGGTACTTTTTTTACCTGTTTGCTGTAGATCTGAGTCATGTACCGAACACTTAAGTTTTTGATGCAATAGAAATATATTTCTTTTAATATAGATATATTAATAATCATATTAACCACTTACATGCATTGCTGTATACTTCCACCTCACAAAGTTGTAAAGTCTCTGTTTTGTCAGAAATGCGGATGAAGACATAACGCCCTTTTACTGGTTTCTTGCATATTACTGTTTTGCTTGCTCCTTTGGAGATACGCTCTCGTAAAACGCACCTACAAAAGTAATCAAACCAACACTGTTAATAAATATCTATCCTTTAAAACAAACACATTACGTCCTCTGCTATCTTCAGACTATTGTTATTCTCTCAAGGAAGCTTTAGCCACTTTCGTCAGTCTCCACCCCCAGAGCCATCTGTGCTACTTATCTTCCTTCTAAGGGCCTTGTTCCATCATTTGTACCTCAAAACAGTCTTGCTATGGCTTATTCAAGACTCCATCGACTTCGACTTCCTTGCAGGTGCATTTACTGATTTTCTAATTCAGCTATGATTCCTACTGATGTGGCCATATCCTTTTTCCCTATCCGTTACCATAGGGAGAGGGGGCTAGTAGGCCTCGGCAACACTCTTCTGTTCATAACTTTTAACAAATTGACAGATGGTTTTTACTGCGGATTCTTATGACCAATTAATTGTTGTCAAAAAAAGTTTGAAATTTGGCAATATCGGCGTTCTGTTGCATCATTACAGAATTTTCGGGCTTTCTCTTTTGCCACTTATCTTTGGAACATTTGGTACTTACATCTTGAATTCAGATATTCTTTCTCAAATTTGTAACAACTTATTCCTTTATCGAATAAGATCAGAAGCTAAAGAAAACGTTTTTCGCAAAAATGAAAAATATGTTGTGCAATGAAGTGAAACATGTTAGAGAAACGTATATAACAATATATGCAAGATAATTATGAGAAAATCACATTTTTAGATGAATTTTACACAAGCAGTGAATTGAATTATGTATTTTGCATGTTTTGTGGGTTTTTTTGTAAGTTATAATACTCAAAAGAAAGAAAAAATAGCTAGATTAGTAGTAACAACTCGTTTCAGTAGCTACAAAGCTTTAAAGTTTGGAAATATTACTTGCCAAGCACAACACTTTTCTTGCCTAATCAATACGCATTCATGTAGGAAATGCCATAAAGATACTACAGACTTTACCACAATTGAATATGATATTTTAAGGGCTTTTTACAATCTTTTGCAATATTGCGTGAGATTTAATAGCTATACATGAAGTCATTGACGCCAGGTTAAAAATGTCTTTTGTAATTTCTTGTAAAAGAGTTCATCTGTAATGCTGCCACCAATGTTTTTAATAGCACGTGTGAATGCAAAGTTATAGTACGTGAAAGTGCTGAGAATACTAATATTTTTGCCTCTGCTCTACCAATTCTTATTCCCATAGAAAATTACGGGCGGAATCAACGTGTTGGACAGCTTGGCTTCAGTTTTAATCGTGTTCAATTCTCACATATGACTTGGGTAATTTACTTCCACTTTTTAAAAGCCCCTTTCATCTGCATTGCAACATCCATTCCACACATAAAAATTTTATCAACCACTTTTCAATGTAATGTAACCCTCTAGTGCTTCGTCAATTCTATGTCAAAGTAATAAAAACACATTTAAATGAACACATTAAAAACATACCAAGAAAACTACTCTCCGTTATTCTTTACATAATAACCGTCGCATAGACATTTAATACACAGCTTGCAAATATCATTTCTTACAAAATGCATACTTACGGTTGGTTTCCATTACCACCATGAAGATGATCGTTGCCTACGAAAACGTCAAAAGGATCCAGACGTTCACCGTATCCTAGTCGATTTGTCACTATTAAACGACGTACTACGTGTTCTCTATCAAGATCAACAAGCCACCAGGGTATTTTTTGGTGTTTTGTCTGAGTACACGACTTCGACCTGGCAATATTTGCTCTGTTGCCATCAACTGCTCTTGACGGTAATCCTCCAAAATTTACGCTAGACTGCCTTGTTGGTTTGCCATACGCCAAATTATCTGACAAATAAACAAACGTCAACATCAGCAAAATATATCATTTCAAGTCTCCCTTTTAACCTTGTAGCGACGTCATCCATTGTCTAAAGACAATTAATTTACTAATTACGTTGAGAACAATAGAGCACTTAACTTAGCCACGATTTTTAGTTAGTGAAAAATGGAAGTTGAAGAGAACATGACGGCGTAGCCAGAAAAGCAAACTTGGTCGGGTTCCTTTCGTCTCCACCTTTGCTGGTGAGTTTATAGCCTTTTGATGTTATGATGATTACTTAGCAACACGCTAAAGCCTTTCAATAAATTGATTGATTGATTGATTGATTGATTTATTTGCTGACTGATTGATGATATGAGTTAGTGAGTGAATGGGTGGTAAGTCACCTTTATAAGTGGTCTGATAACGTCATATTGAAACCGATGGGCGTGGGAGTTTGCATTATATTTCGTTTAGCGTATTAGGCCGCCGGCTGAAGGACTCTACGAGGCCTAGAAAATGAATTCCGTTGCACATCTCGTGGAACTAAGTAAATTTGTGCGGAAGGACTTTCCTCTTTCGAAACTTTCTACAAAGCAGCCAACCCAAAAATCCAATAATGTATCCACAAACAACCAATACAATGGACCCAACAAAAAGCTGTTGAAAATTCTCGCTTTCCGGGTTAAATATATTCACTTGGGCGGCAGAGTCCATTTTAAACTAAAAATAACAATATACAGGGACAGAAAATTTAAAAATTGAGAGTGATTAATTGTTGCAAATAAAAAAAATCAAACACAAATTCTAATCAGGACATAATAAAAGTGTCCGGTTTCAGTTTATTGTTCAGTGATCAAAACTGGACAATGCAGGTATCTTTCGAGCGTACATTATTTGTTATTCAGACTGTTATTTGGCATATTTGATGCTGATTTAAGAATTAAATTCACTATCTGAAGCTACAGCAAACTGGCTTGAGGCTTGTCAAAGCAGAAAGCGATCTGACTTTCAATCTTATTCGCTGTGAACACACGGTAGTTACTCGATGTATCATTTGAGTCAAATTGACAATTTTGGAATCACATTAGAAATAAAAATTGGATTACAAACTGGGCATGAAAATTACCTGTTTCCACGAACCAGTTGCTCACCATCTAACCTGTAGGCTCGCATTGCACTATGGTATATGCCTTAGCCACTGGTCGGTTTACAAGTACTGGTGATCACAGATTGGTCGTCTGAGCCTCCCAACCAAATACGAGCAAAGTAGGTATCACTTTTCAGTTTGTTATCAATTTGTTTATTTCTGCCACAAGCTATACGTTTTTAAGTGTATAAAGCTTGTAATTAGTTATTGTATCTTTCTATAGACCTTAGCGAAGTATTTACTGAAAGCTGGCCGGCAAGAATATAGGCTGCCAACGCAAAACATAGAATGTGTCTTCTGAAGCTTCTTGTATCTTCGAGCTAGAAGATAACAAACTTGTAAATTTTATTGATTCCGACAATGAGTTGCACAATATTTGGCAAGTGAGAAGCTTGCCTTTTAAGGTTTGGAAATAGTTTATGGGAAAATTCCATCGGGTTCCTCCAGAGCCACCAATTATGCGCTTGAGCTTTGCAATACCGAAAGTGCAGTTGATGGATTTCGTAAAGAAACCAAACCATTGCAATACACCATTATTATAGATGCAAATTCTTTGAGCATAGAGGCAACTATTCATTCCAAAACAATAATTGCAAAGTCTATAGCGCTTACCTCCAGCTCTTTAGTATTATTTAGAACATATTTATCGATCCAGAATTGATGTAAAGCCACATATCGACGTACTTCCGTTGTCAATTTCTTCATTTCAGCTGACAGAACCAGTCCATAGCCAGCGAGACTAGGCACCATTCTTGGCATTAGTAAACCCATCTTTTCCACTTCCTTTGAGTGTGAAGCAACCACGTTGACATCAAGTAATGCAGCATCTACTTTACGTGCCACAAGAGCATTAAGGATTTCCTGTACTGTGTGGTACTCTTTATTGTCATGTCAAAAGTAACAAGAAATTTATAATCGAAAAGGCAATAAAATTGAAACAATACTCAAGTATTATTAATGCACATCTACTGTTAACCTCGCATCAATCTATTACTAAGTGTATTAACAGAGGGGGGGGGGGGTACCGTAGGCCACCAACTACAACGCAGCTGTTAAGAATGACACCTTGATGAAAACTAATAGATCAGATCAGAGCAAAACCCTATTTATTACAGCTAGACTAATGATTGAACGGCTTATTTTTTTCCGTAAAGCTAGCAATTGTTTGCCAAGTAAAAAAACTTTAAAAGAAACTGTAATCGTTGGTGGCATATATGGTTTTTAGAGATTCATACCTCCCTTCAAAACAATTGGATTCAGCAAATTTAGTTCTCTCTAATCCTAGATATTTATGAATGGTACCTTTTCACAGATAGTTAAACTTATACTCTGTCAAGAAATGTATGCATACTTCACCAGGAGTAAAAAAGTTCTGGGAAGCAAATGTGCGAGCCCCCATGTTATGATATGATCTGAGTCTATGGTGGGCAACAACTTCTTTTGAATTTCTGGATCAGGCCATTTGTATGGTGTTTAATAGTAAGGGATTGATAAAACCTTAAGACGGCCGAACGATGGAAACTAATAATAGTAATTACAGTGCTTTTGATATTCTTTCCGATAATAAAATAGATTTCCAAATATTTGTAATACAAGTCCTTTGTAATGATTTTAGTTCACTGCAACTATTGGAATCGTCTTCATCTAACTGGTGACGACTTGGAATTTTTTATATTTCTCTTTGCCGTGTTGTTCAAACAACGAGAGATATTAGGTTTCAGCGGTCTTCCGATACTGGCCTATGATGGAAACTTTACCCTGAGAGAAAATCGCTTAAATGATAAGGCGCCTCCTGCCATGCGATCAATGAAGACGTTTCTAATAACCACGTCATTGCTACCATAAAAGCATTAAAATACCACGCAAGAATAAAAACATAGTGAGCCGATTTACCTTGAGTTACTTCAGCATTGCGTCGTATTGCTAGTTCACTCTCGTAGCTGAGGGGGAGGGCTGCAGTCTGCATTAAATGTAATCAAATAAAATTTCAGTTAAATTGAAAAGTCACTATTAAAATGCTGTTTTAGATTAAGTAACGGAGTAGACAAATTTTGTTCAGAGTAAAGCAATGG
>JAAAKM020006971.1:63203321-63218102 GCA_010016025.2 Alatinidae sp. Z8VKAUB7J3 | reverse complement strand
CATCAAAGAAGTCTCTCTAATAAGTTAACGCTAGAGAAAGTCTGTGGAAGTTGTAAGCTGCGTTAATGAGAAAGCACCTAGCAAGCAAATTTCAAATGGGTTTCCAGATTGGAACTCTACAACTAAAATCTCAAAAGGCAGGTTCATGATGTCAAAAACTGCTGCTCTGTGCAGGTACTGGAATGATCACAGGCTGAAATCGTACAAATAAGTTGAGAAGAAAAAAACTGTTCCAACAACTGCAAGTTTTGACAGAAGCTGACAGAAATAGCAACAAAAAAAACTAATATGAAGATAATCTATGTGCTCTCAGGAAAACGGAATCATCAGACCAAGTTTAAACACCTAGATGGCTCTATCCCCCAAAACAATATACGTTCGCTAGTTAACCAGGGCAGATATTTCATAGAGCCCCTCAACAATAACAACTAAAGCAATGGAGCACAAACTGTCCATGGAGTTTTCTACGGCATTAGGAGCTCTATTATTTGAGAGGATGATAAAAGCATTGAAAGGTTTCCTCGTTTTGTATGTTGGCAAGTGTGTCTTTAGTCACTTATGCTAGTCCCTGCCTTCTGACAGCAAAGGCGTTATAATTTTTCAGGGTTTTAAGAAGCTTTTAGTGAGGCCGTAAATCTTTTGTCCCACATCCAATAAAAGAATTGCTGATACTTCCGCTGCAGTGCCACTGCAGCCATTTCAATTACTTTTTATAAATCACAAAGTGGAGGGGCCATCGTCCCCAAGTCCCAATGAAGGTGGCCTTGTATATACTGTGTTATGTGTACGGCATCAAAACAGAGTGGCCAAGATCTTAAAGGCAGAAGCAATTGCGTCATCTCTAACTTGTTATATCAGTGCTGTTTCTGAAGCGAATCGTTATCCAGTCAGACGAAAGTCTTGTGTGTAACATTACGCTAACATCTCACACATTTATAATGAATAATGGCCACGGAGGCCTCGAGATGGTATTACTGTCGCGGTTGGTGGTGTCACAATTAAATTGATAAAGAAATTTAAGAAGTCTATGTGGAAATTTGACGAAAGAACAAAGCTAGAACAAGGTAAAAGTATAAGATAGGGTAATATTTCTTCTCGCTATTTACATCTGCTGCAATCTAAGAAGCAAGACAATTGACTCACGCTTAGCCACTAAGAGCGAACAGTTGATCTATAACGAGATGTGTGATCTTGTTAATCAGGGAAGGACAAATGTGGCAAAGTCTCTTTCTTGCAATGCCGTGCGAAAGTTGGCTACAAATCCGTGAGTAAATTTCTGTCGCCAACGTCAATAATACCATGCAATTAAAATTCTCCTTTTTTCCATGCATTTTTCTATTGTACATAATTTCTCTGGCCTAAGTACTGCTGCTTTCGCATTTTCAAATAGTTCAGATTTCACATTCATAAAGTAAACGAACTCTTTTTGTCTGCATAGTAAAGGTTTTCTTGCTCTTATGTGGACTGACTCCAGAACGGCCAAATGAAATGCAGACCTGGCCTTTCCTATGATACGGAAGCAATTGTCCGTGGTAACATGCCTTATTTGCTCAATTTAACTCAACCCTCCCACTATTTTTTCAGTAGCAATGTTGAAGTTATTAGTTCACTTTGGTAGAAAACATCAAATAAGCTCCAAAATCTGCCAAAGTTACCTTGGTTTACGGTATTTCACAAACATGAATACATTGTTATACAACTCTTACAACCTATAACATTTCCATACTTTACAAAATTTAAGTACCACAGTTCATCAGATATTTCTTGGGCCAATCTAGTATATAGAAAATCCGTTTCCATATACTCTCAAAGGAAATTAATCAAAGAACACTGCACAAAAAGTAGGCCTATAACACAAGAATACTGAATCAAATAACCAAAACATATACTTCAAAGTGTCTTCATCTGACACCCTTTCAAGTACAATTGCAAGAAAAGATCCAAGTAAATCATAAAAAACACAGTATCCAACATTTTGTCATAAAACTTCAATTAAAATTGGGCATGCCTCAATAATTTTGTGTTTTGGGACCAATCACATACAACTGTAGACCAATTGAATATTGTTAGTGAGAAAACAAATTCTTTTTACCTGCACAGCATAGATTTTCTTGATTTTATGTGGACTGACTCCAGAACGGCCAAATGAAATGCTGATCTGACCTTGACTATGATATGGAAGCAATCGTGCATTTTGGCACAGTCTGGGTTCTCAAGCAAGTGCTGCCCAATGGGTTATTCCATGCCAAATAAACAAGCACGGTGGGATATTGACACGACACGTCTCAATTTTCTAAAAACTTTTACAGCAAGTAGAGATATTTGGGATATGTTAACATTCAAAATACCTGTATAGTTGTGAGTGTCTAAACTTTTAACTTCCCAAATTTGTAGCAGTGGTCATTTTGGATTTGCTCCTAGGAAAAGCACTTTGATTACTTACATTGTAAAAATGCTGTGATTCATGGATTAACTTAAACTTTGTAGGTAGATCCAATTTTGTGTAGTAATTTCAAAATTGTAATTAAATGCTGGACCCCTACTCTTTTATGCTGAATTGTAGGAGGGGGGGGTCATATTGCATTTTTTGAAAAGTTACACCCTCACAGCATTTTATAATGAGCCTGGGCCTCATTTTATGGAAATGTCAAAGTATGACGTACCCCATCATTTTATTATCACCCCCACCCCCATATTAGGCTTTTTCAACATTTCTGAGAATCATTTAGTGTCAGAGAGAGCTCTTTCAGAGAACAAAAATTACAAATAGATATCAAGTAGAAGAAATTGTCACTAATTAAAAATATCTAAATCAAATTGTCACTTATCATCAAAAATGTCAAAAGTGTTATTGTTATCATCCATATTGGCATTATTATCAACTCAGTTGGTTTTCTTGCTTTTCTTTCAAGCTTTACGACTCTGTTGCTCACCAGTTAACATGTTATGAACTTTGGCCAAGCACGGTAGAAGGTTGGCAAAGCTACCCTTTTTCTCAGAGTTAACAGCAGATTCAATTCTACTTAAACATACTAAGTCAGCTTTATGTTCTTGATCAACAGGAACTGATTTATTTCCTTGCACAGGTTCATCCTCTGGTGGTAGCACATCACCCTCAGGCAATACATTCTCTCCTTCACCATCATTGTCAGTAACATTTCATTGTCATTTTCATCTCATTCTACAGTAAATATGAGTGTAAAAACAAATGTCCACATCCCCATTTTATTTTCACTCTCCACTCCCCTCCCCCATTTTAAGGGTTTATTTGCAATTTTCCCTGTAGACCATTTTATTATGACCCCCACTTTATGAAAATCTGAAAAATATCCACACACATACACCCTGCTTATTCGACCCCAGCCTCCTAAAATTAAGCACAAAAGAGTATCCTTTACTCAAAGCCATACAAGGAAATGCTTATCTCTTCATGCATCATAGCTATATATAATGTTCATGCCATTTATGAACTTTTATGATTTTTGATAGAGATAATGTTGACATATTGAATCATATTATATCAAAAAGTTGAAGTGGTACTTTTCCTCATTTTGGATTTATTTAACATCAAAAATGAGAAAAAAATGGCAGGAAATAGTTGTCTCACTGGAAGTTGATCTACCCAATTATTACAGTCCCTCCCAACTATAATGTATTTTTAATACCCTGAATTATAGCACATTATGGATCAAAAGTAGTATAAGAAACATGTAAATTTTGTAGCAGACAGTATGTAGGTAGCACAAATACAAAGTTTAGAAACAGGTTCAACAACTATAAATGTTTGAGTAAAAAATTTGATTGGGTTATTTGTGTACTGTAAAGGGATTTTTTTCTACGATTTCAGGAGGAGAGTCATAGTAATTTCTTAGATATACTTTATATGCTCTTGAACTAGCTACACCAATTTGCGAGTGGTTGTGTAAGAGGGGATGGTGTAGTTGGGGACTGTGTAACTAGGAATGGTGCAGGTGGGAACCATGAAAGTGGGGATGGTGTAGGTGTAACTTTTGTAAGAAGATGGTGTAGGTTTTGACTGTGTCAGTAGGGACTACATAAGTGGGGATGGTGTGGGTAGGAACCATTAGTGCAACTATTTTTACCAGTTTTTGTTCATTATTGATGTTAAATAAATCTAAAATGAGGAAAAATACCATCTAAATTTTCTGATATAATATGATTCAATATATATGTCAACATTATCTCTACCAAAATCATAATCATAAAAACTGTTGTGCAACTGAAAAATGAATTGCATGAAAATTATAGCTACGACACACGAAGAGGTAAGCATTACCTGGGGTGGTTTGGAGTAAAGGATAATTAGGGTTCCAAGGTTACATTTTGTGACATATCTATTAACATTTTTGAAATCACCACACAAAACTTGATCTACCTACAAAGTTTTAAGTCAATCCAGGCCAGCCCCCTGAACAGAATATTTCTATATTCAATATGAACGAAGTTGCATTTTCTAAATGACTGTCCTTAGTCACCCAAAGAGGAAAGGCCAAACACACCAAACTTACTGTTGTTAGTAGTAAGTGTTTCTTTTCCTTGTTTGATTAAGTCAGTTATGAAGGCACCTGCATCGTAGTGAGTTGAGTTTTTATTAGTTTTATCCAAAACACAGTACAGATACTGGATGTATGGTTTTTATATGGTGACACTCATGTTTTGATATAGTCTAAACTTTCTCATATGTTACCATTTTGTGAGTCTGTTCTTTGATCATTTTCTATGTTTTGTTCTGGTCTGGGAGCCACACATTCAACAACTTGATATTATTGTTAATTTTCCAGGAGTGACATCCATGAATTTTTTACAATGTTGTTTAAGAAAGTGCTTTTCCTTTGGATAAATGTGGTAATTGTGCATATTAACATCTCAAGTATCTCTACTTGCTATAAAAGTTTAAAGAAAAGCTGTGACTGAGGGTGTCCAGGCCTTGTCGATTTGGCATGAAATGATCCCTTTGACATTCAAATTGCTTAACAGTGATTTTTTGAATTATTTTTACATTACAGAGCTGATGTTTGGTAAATGGAAAACTGGCCATGCTTAATTCTGTAGACCAACCTCAAAGTTGTGTAGCGAACATCACCAGCCTCACACTGGGACAAAGAATTAGTATACTACTAAGCTATGATTTGTGAAAGGCATATGATTGTTGTGTTTAGTTGATAGTACTTTTCAGTGGTATAAACTATGCCTGGAGAAACAGTGCCAAGATACTTAACAAACAGTTCACTATGGCCATTTGTATCTGTGTTTTTTTAAATTAAAGTAAAACACTCCCATGCTGTTGTAGTTTTTAAGTACATGGAGAGCTATTTCGGTCTGAATCATTTTTGTTTGTAGAGTTGCAAATATTTGGTTTAATAGAAACATCAATAACATCTTCCAGATAGCCATTGGGAAGAGATGCTTGTTTTGGGAAATTGAGTTCCTGTGCTAATTCGGTATCTGTCTGAATTATAAGGTATATATTCAGTAAGAATCCCTACAGAAAAAATTTAGATCCTTTCAGTGGCAGGATTGCTAACACAGAAATTTCTGTTGTGTCCATGTCTTCATAGTGGGGTGCAAAGACTAAACAAAGTCACAACACTTTCTGTTTCTTCTCTGTTAAGCTGCAGTGATGCTGCTGATAGAGCATATCATACAGATAGTGGTACTCATGATACTGTATAAAATGGTCATTGGCCAAACTCAGAGCAGTGCCTGCAAAAATGCATGATTGATCTCAATGGTTACACCCACCCTAGTGAAGCACATGTAACTTGTTACTGTATTGGAAAGTAGCCTCCCTGTGGAGGGGCTCCACTACTTATTAGGGATTGCACACATCTAAGAGATAGCAAGTGAAGCATCTCACACAAGCTGTCTTGTCAGTTATTCTTAATGTAGCACCTCCAAAACAGTTATAATTTTCACCAACCAGCATAATATGTAGCATACGTACAAATAAAGGCTTCTTGTGTCTTTCAAGAATGTGCATGTTTAGTAAGATTTTACCTGGCAACCACACAGGTAGATTTTTTCGGTAGGAATTATTTCCATGGTGGATATTTTCTTTAGGAATTTTATCTTAGGAGGGTATTTTATCTAAGGTTTTGTCATGGTTGATTCCTTCTTAGGGGTTTTATCCTCGGGGGATACTTTCTTTCAGGATTTTTCCATGGTGGATATTTTCTTTGGGTATACTTTCCTAGGTGGCTCTTTTCCAGTGGGGATTTTTTTCTGTGAGGACTTTTCCTTTCAGGATTTTTACTTACATTTGATTCATAAGTGTACAATGAACTATGGTTTTGATAAAACTTGCTTTATGTGCTTTATGGAAGAATTAATTCTTGGAGAAATACTGATCAGAAAATGTAGGCTTTCTATACACATGGGTCGGGAATTTAGTACCCTCTTTCTCAACAATGGTAGTGAGTTGTTTGTTCCTTCTCAAAGAAAAGTTTTAAAGCTTGGTGCAGGCCATTTTGATTTCCTAGAAAATTGTCACACACAGAATCCCTTTTACTTATTGCAAATGTAATTAGAAGGATTTTGATAAATGCATGTTCTTTTAATAATGCTCCACTCACTGAGAAATATATAACATTAAATAAAGGTATACATACATTTGCAAATATTTAATACTATGTAAGTCATGTCTTACCTTGCAGTCCCTAATAATAAACTGCTGACCATTAATAGTCCCTGGTTTTCGCCCACATTCTTCATCTGTCTTATCTGCTATAGTAAAATCTGCTGGATTGGGCCTGTCACCTCTGTCCCTACCAGTTGATATAATTAATATAAAAACTATACAATATTTACATAAAAGTTAAAAATATTTTAACACTACTTCAATGCCTGGTTTCTGATTTCAAATATTAAACTGCACCATAGATACTATACTACGTCAAATGTGCATCCCTTTACAAACTAATAAGTCATAGGGGTGTAAACATCTTCACTCATGTATCATCATATACTGCCCCCTTTGTTTTATATAGGCCTATATATAGGAGAATGGGTCACTTTCCCTTTTTGAAAAAAAGTTGTATCTGTACTTCCAATGATGGCCTTTTGTTTCTAATCCTGCAAATGTCTAAGTTTGAACTGGAATATATATATGTGTTTTTTTTTCAAACTTCAATCCTATTTACTTTTATATTGAAATTGTACAACTGACTGTTACAAACTAATAACATTCTCATTGTTTTCTCCTGTCAAGTTTAGTGGGCACAACAAAATTCTCGTTGTAGATACATATATGATAACTAATATACAATGAACTAGAATTTATGAAGTACAGGAACAGCATAATTAATAAACATAGCAACAAACAATAATAATAATAACTGAAAGAAAAAAAACATGGAGAAGGGGGTTGAAGAAACAGAAATTAGTGGTAGCTCATCATGGGACAGCAGGATTGATATGTGAAGTAGATGATGATAAACAGGAAGTTTTCAAAATTAAAATTTCTTATTTTCCCACACAGCAGTACCAGAAACTCATCAACAACTACAAACATTATGAGGAAGGGAATCCACATTACATATGATCTGTACAATGTTTCCTATTAGCCTAGAGTATTTAATTGTGTAAGGGATCTTTTCTTAAAATAGCCACAATAAAATAGCTCCTTCTCCATTTTGTTAACTACAGTTTTCTGTTTTCATTGAGCTCTTTCCCTATTCCACTTTGCCATTGTGATCAGTGTGAACTCATCAAAGTGCCCCAACGGCCACCAGGCCATGGGAGTGATGTGATGTCATTGCATACAAATTCTCAAGTCTCCCATTTTTACTTGACTCTTTACAATGTTTTGTGTTACTTAAAATTCTTACTTTCATATTTCTAAGTTGGGCAAACGTGAACCAAGATCATTCTAAATTCTCTCCTACTGACTAGAAAACAGAAGTGCAACAAAACTGATGAAATCTCCATGTGTGACAGGCAAGTAGAACATCACATTTTGGTTTTATGGAAAAAATTTAGAAAACATAGTTTAATTTGGCCACACACTCAAGGGCACAACAGCACCACTAAACTAGTGAGAAGCAATTAAAACACACTATTGATTTCATGAATCAGTTATTTGTGCTATTATCAGAAGAATATGCTGTAAACATGAATTATACAGTTATCAACACAAGGGGGAAAAGTCGGTGTCAATCGCAGCTTAACCTATGCTAACTTTAACAAACCTGGCTTATCCTGCGACTACAGCGCCGCAACATATGCTACCGTACACTGTGAAGAAACTTTGTTGTTCACCTTTCAAGTTCTTATTCGACAGTTTAAGTCCATCTCTGAGCTGATGAACAAATGAGCACGGCGTTCGCATTAGTCCAAAGCGAGTCGTGATAATTGCATCCGAATCGTATTAAAACCTTGTTAGTACGTTAGGCAGCTGCCGATTACTGTAGATTTTCAGATGTTTGATCTTAACACCTACAGTACTTCACTGATTATGAATTAAGTGCAAATTGAAAAGCAACGTACGCGTAAGGTCAGATCAATGAATAACATTCTCAATCTACCGAAGAATTATGCCGAAATCATGTACAAACAAATAATGTAACATACATTTCCCCACTTTCAACGGTAATCAGCAACGTGTGCGGCATCCGAGAGATAAAAACAAGTCATTTCGCATTTTATGTCCGTAGGCCACCATCGATGTTTGTTACAGCCTACATAAATCTCAGACCTCCAATGAACGCCCTTAAGCAACCGGTGCTCAACATGATATTCTGGACACGTACTATGATTCTCCTTAAAATTCTAAACCTGGTAGGCGGATTTTTAGCTACATTTGCGTATACATCTGCTTCCAAGCTAACCTCGAGCCAGGCAACAAAGTACAGTCTCTCAACGGTTGTTGTAAATGCATCAAGTGAACACTGGCAGAGTTGAAGGAACGTAAATTCACACATACCAGCTATAAACTGTCTGCTTTTCCTCCTTTGTCTTGTCTTCTCTCGTCTCTTTTGATTCAAGACAGCCCATGATGAAAGTTACGATTGGTTATTTAAGTGAAATAAAGAATAACTTTTTAGTCCATTAAAATTCAACTTCGAGCGTCGGACATTTTCAGCTTGGAGACGAAAGGCGCGTCTTGTTTTGCAGCCTCGTTTTGAAGTGATATTCTTGAAGACAATACTGTCGCCATGGTAATTAAGATAAGCACGAGACTGTGGAGTTATGACGCTATTCTTTCCGTGTTAAATAGAGTAAAAATGCCATTTGACCATATTCTACATTTTTGTTCGTGATTTTAGTGTCAATCTTGACGTTTTCGAAGGATGTGAGCCAAAAAGGTGTTTTTCACATATGCAAGTGATCATGCAATTATATTCTTTTGCTTGCCAAACCTTTCATAATTTGACAACTTAAAAACAAATTCTTTCCGTCTACATAAACTAGGCTTAAGACGTGAGATAAAGACCGATTCTAAAACAGCTAAATGAAACTTAGATCGTCCCTTCCCTAAAACTGAGAAATGTTCGTTACTATAATTCGTAATTTTACATGTGTTTAGATGATCCAGTTCTACCACGTTGTTGCTTTCATAATTATGAAATAGAAATAGATGCAAAGTGCAATTTGCCAAACAACTCGCAATTGACGTAATAATTCATTCCTTTTAAGTACGACAGGTGGAGTTACGGCCCAAGCCCTTCTCACAAGAAAGCGTAGGGATCCTTTTTTATTTATTTCCACTCGTGCATCTTAAAAAAAACTAAGGTCGTAATTCAAACTTACAACAAAATATCATCGAGAAGAGAGGATTTGAAGTATCACTATTGAAATGATGTGGCAACTAGAGAAATAGAATATGTTAACGTTGGAAAATACCTAGCTCAGTTGGTATGGAGACAGCGTGGCTCACGGGTTTGAGCCCCTTTGGTGACACATTTTCTATTTCTCTAGAGTCATTTTAATTTTATATTAAAATAATCGTTTTAGTTCTGAAGCCATTTAATACGTAGAGTTTGACCATAGGACATAATATTTCTGTTTGGACAAAGATACCTTTTTCCCTGTTCATGGAGAATGGCATTCGTACTGTGCATTATTTGTGTGCGTTGAAGTCAAATCTGTTTTGACTACTAAAGCCACGCTGTCACAAAGGTGTTCTTTGAAGGAAACATATTTCCAATTTGTAATCTTGTAGCGGACGCTGGTTTGTCCAAAAAACACGAACCATTCAAGCAGTCCAATTCTGATTGGCTCTTTCAAAATTACATTTTGGTTTAATGTTTCTTACCATTCATTTTAATCACTTCTGGCGATTGTACTCTGAGGAGTGTCAGGTAAAAGAAGCTTTTAAATACAAAATGTTTTCGATACTTCGTCTAATGTATTGTTATTTGTGTCAAACGAGCTATTCAAATTTTTAAGTAAACCTAACCATCAAATCTCAGTAAACAAAGTTTCACGCTCATGACTCATTGCAACTGCCATTTTAATCTACTCGAAGGCTTTCAAGAAACACTGTTAACCTTGCTCAGTTTATAAGATTATAAACTGTTTTTAAATAACTGGGTTTTGATAGTCACAATTTAAACTTTGGAGAGACGTATTCAAACAATTGTCAAAGATAGCGTTCTCATATTTGGGCAGAATACCTATACAACAAGTGAAACTTACCTACGGCAAGATTTGTGGAACTTCTAAAGTCACACTTAAGTACTCTTTTAAGTCTATAACTATACATATGTAATTTTAAATTACCTACAGGCAGGTACAAGTAAGATTTATTAATTGGCAAAATCTTCAAAAACGTAAGTGACAATAGAGGTATGTTAGGTCGTCCTGTGAAATAGCTGTCAAATGTATACTATACTAACGGAACACTAGTAGTCATTTGAGTAAGTCATGTATCTGACCTTTTATGATCTTCCACGCGTTACTGATGGCTCCAAGTAGCTGAAAGATTCCAGCAAACATACCTTGGTACGATAATTCCATAACTGGACTAAGGAATTTAAAGTGAAAGTATTTCCGAAAATTGTGTCTTCCAAATTTGCAAATTTGAGCCTTACAAGGGTTTGGAATTCGGCAAGATCATGAATTTAATATTTCTAATGCTACTTATCTCATGGCACAATTTCACAAATGATACTATTGGCCAGAAGATTCATCATATTACGGTTCAAATGCCACAGAATAGTTACGAGTTAAGTACTGGAAAAGATGGCAAGACAGGTAATTTAAGTATAAGACCTGCCAGGAAGAAACGCATTACAATGGTTATTTAATTACCCGACCCCTCATTTATCCGCACTTCGGTTCTCTGGCCTTGCAGAATCGCTCTTCTGAAAAAGTTCAATGCAAAAAATCAGCAAAACGACCGTCACAATTTGACTTGCCAACCATCACAGTACCGTCACAAATCCATGCTGTGGCAAACCCATTAAAGAAATTACCATTCTGGTCCCATTTAATAATTCCTGCAATCAGAAATTTGTAAGTAAAACAAATATCTTGTTGACAAGCTAGACGGACCTTATATGGGCATGAGTTTCGACGGACGTGCAAGTTTTTGTAAAGAGGAAATAAGACAAAGTGCATGTTGTGATTTTCTCAAGACGCGATTTCCTTTCTGAAGCCGATTAAAACCCAAATAAACATATTTCTATAATTTTTGTCCACAGTATCATAATGCATTTGGATAACCTAACATTTCATTCTGGTATATTTTTTGTTTTCTATTATACGAAATTTTGGATTATCCGTAACTATTTTGAAATTCTTTGTACCACGCAGATTAGATAAGCGAATAACCACTAAACTAAGAGCCTTGAAATGATTACGAATATACTATATATCAGTAACCAAGATGAAGTTAGAGAATCCTAGAAAGTATCAGATGGAGGAAAAATTCATGGTCTAAGTGGAAATCCTGCACTTGAAAACCTTAACAGTGAATGGGTAAACTTCAAAACAAATATTATTCTCGGTTCTTTAGACCATTTTACGTGAGCACAAGGAATTTTATGTGACCAAGCAAGTACAAATCTTGCTTTGGGAAACAGCGGCCGCGAAAAGTATTTCTTGTTGAAGGGCTAAAGTTTTTAGGGCACTGCAGTCCACTTAGTACCACTTTCCATTCGTGAAAAATATTTGTACTTTTTTATCATTGATCCTCTTTTCTTTTCATAAAGGCACGGTTTCCATTCTTCCATTCTTTTCATAAAGGCACGATTTCCATTCTTCCATTCCTTTCATAAAAGCACGATTTCCATTTTTCCATTCTTTTCATAACGGCACAATTTCCATTCTTCCATTCTTTTCAAATAGGCACGATTTCCATTCTTCCATTCTTTTCGTAAAGGCACGATTTCCATTCTTCCATTCTTTTCGTAAAGGCACGATTTCCATTCTTCTGTATTGTGCTACTGTCTTTTAACAAATCATAATGTTAACAACACATTGTGCAGATATTTCATTTCAGAATTAGTTAAAGGGTTGTTATCCCTTAAAGCATTCTCTCTGTGTCCCTTGGGAATCCAATTAGCTAAAGGAACAAGTAAAATCTCATGTAAACCGCGTTTCACAAAGTTACACAACAAGACACCTAAGATTTGTTCGCTGTGTGAGACACGCAGGGTGCACTGACTACTATCCTTTTACAAAACCTTCGAATGCTTGCAGATAGCGATCTTGTCAGCCATCCATTTAGGGCACAAAGTGTTAAGGTAACAGTGCGAAGTGTTTTACTAGCAGAAATTATCATATTTTCGTTCCCATCTTTGACAGGTTCCTCACCGCTAAAATATAATTCGAGAACCCCAGGTTGCGGACCATTGACTCAAATTATAGGTAACCATATTAACTAAAGCCTGCAAGTTTTTTGGAAAAGTTAACAGACGTTTTCTTGTAGATAGTGACTTTTCTTATGTCCAAAAGTTTCTAGTAACGTTATACTCTCTGGAAATACTTTACGGTTATTCAAAATGTTGGTGGGGAAATTATTTTATGCCCCTGCTAATCCGAAAGTGTGATCTGGGTAGAATTCGCATGCTTTCCGGGCAGAATGAATGGCGTAAGGTTAAATAGCGCAAGAATGAAACACGTCTGTATTCTCAAGTACAACAGTAGTAAGGAAGAAATGATTTAGTCACGCTTCGTACTGGCTTCATATATGGAAAGACCGCTTACTAGTTAGTAGTAATAGAACCTAATAATTCAGAACATGTAAGAACAGGTATTTTCCATTTCCCACTGAATGACAACCATAACCTATTCAGATAAGTAATACTTATCGACTTGAGGTCTTTAACACTAACGAGCGTTGACTCATTTCTGCGAAATTATCTGTGAACTGTTTTCCGATTTTTAAAATGTCACGATACATGTTTACTGTCCCGACAGACCTACGGCAATCTGAATTATGTCATACTTTGTGTTTTCTCTAGTCGCCACATGGTTTCCAATCCTGCACAGGTGGACACCGATACCAAGCTATACATAGTTTTTACGTCAGCTTCTATGCAAGTTGTGAATAGACAAAGATAGCAAGGCAATCAGTTTATCTAAATCTCGTATTGAAAGGATTTCAGATGTTAAGTCTGAGAAATCAGTATTTCCTCTTCCTGTTCATTCATACTCTTCAATGTCAGTAATTCTACCCTACTTTCTGAAATGTAACTGTAAACAAAAAGCATTTGTAGTCAGGCATGGTTGCTCTGTGTATTTTGATTAATTTCTCACATTGTAAGAGAAAAGAACAGTTCGTAGCTTGATTTACTTTTTTTAAAAGTTGCGACAAACGTTAAGGCATGAAAAAATCTCATAACAGGTACCCTGAGGTACATATTTGCGGTATGCCCTTTTCTTTCACTTAACTAGTTTCTTTTTGTTTTGCAGTTATCTCCCATCACCTAATAGAAATTATCCTCATTATTGACTTTCCACCCCTTCCCTACTATTTCAGAACTCCAAACAAAAAGCCACCACAGACTAGTGACTGTAGAATGTTGTCAATAATGCATAATGCATGTAGAAAGCTTGAAAAAATGATATGAAGATGTAGTCACACAATTCCGTGTTCAGGATCACTTTGATTACCCCAAGTTATCTGAAGTAAGGATATCACTAATGTTTTGTAGATGCCATTCGAAGTAAGATATTCACACTATAAAACTATTAAAAATAGGGACACCTAGCATCCGACGTTTTCTGAAGCAAGACCAAATATATTTCACATATCAAAACCCTGCACAACGATTGTGTTCGATTTTCAAATACCACATAAAATCATGCCCATATGTTCTATTCAGCGGCCTCTTAACGATCGCATTTTTCAATCTCATTTCGAGAAACGAACTATCTATACTTGTCATTGCCAACGCCGCTAGAGATTGATATTGTAGTACAGCATAAATGGCCAATAAAAAATTACCTGCTTTAATTCATCCCTGTTTGGACTTTAAAATCTTGCAAGTTGGCACGGTTCAAATTATTAACATTATGTCAAGCTTAAGTGACTAAACACCGGCGCAACCGATTTCTTTGCAGCACGAGCTGAAAAACAAATTGCATGTTATAACCTAATGTTTCTCTAGGACATTGTATTACGCTCAAGGTAATTATGCAACTGTAAACGTATTGAGATTTTAACCAGTTTTCTTTAGAGAAATGTTGTTTATGTTGTTGTTTAGTGCGTTTTGTAACAGAAGAAAGTGTATTGCATGGAAAACATCTCTAGTAAAGTTTTGGAAATTTGTGCAGTTTCAAGGCATTATAAGTTTAACCAAAAACTAAGACGAG
>JAAAKM020006971.1:63185849-63203221 GCA_010016025.2 Alatinidae sp. Z8VKAUB7J3 | reverse complement strand
GGAAAACATCTCTAGTAAAGTTTTGGAAATTTGTGCAGTTTCAAGGCATTATAAGTTTAACCAAAAACTAAGACGAGCGCCTTGTCTCAAGCCATTCCCTGCCTCGTTTCCAAAGCTAAACTCTTTTCAGGCCGAATTTGGCATTGATTAGGACTAGCGCTGCAAAGGTGAAAGGGGGAGATATTGGGACCTCATATTAAATAGAAGTTTTTAAAAGACAAATCCATTCATAATCCTCGTATCTTTCTCTTCTAAAATTTGAAGAAAGCCATAAACCCTGGATGATTTAAACACGAATTTCTTCAACAAGTTGTTTGTCGGTATATTCCTTACAAACAGTGGTCAGACTGTTTCTTGCCTTTCTAACTATGTAGACGTTCTTGTCTTTATACAAGAATATGGCGCTAAAATCTGCGTAAGCGATCACAATATAATGTAAACTGCAATATCTAACTATGTAGACGTTCTGGTCTTTATACAAGACTATGGCGCTAAAATCTGCGTAAACAATCACTATATGATTTAAACTGCAATATGAGTTGTTAATAATACTGTTTATTTTCCACTACGAAGAAATGAATGTGTACCTACCTGGTATGCAAAGTTCAACCACAACCGCAACACATTTTGCCTGGTACTAAACAAGTTATTCACGCGCTTATTACGGGATCGCCTGATCAACTGTGTTAAAATTGCAGTCCTGGTTGGAACTCATAAATTGTTTTCTTGCGCTTACCGGGTAGATCGAAAATTCTCAACTACAATTTACCTCAATTTTAGTTTTAAACAACGTTGGAAGGAGCATGATTTCAGCGTCTGAACGAATTTGTTACTTCTGTAGGTCTTAGTCGTAAAGTTTGTCTAGTATAGGCAAGGGAAATTGGGCAAAGGAATTTTTATAAGATCAGAGAGCGCATTGTGACAGCTTCCAAAGTTCGTCTACATCATACGGTGGCGTTGTAGAGACTGTATGCCTGCAAAACGCGAGAGACCTCCGAGTGACTGATCTCATCATCGTTTGTACAAGCCAAGCGGTAACGGCAAATCTCTCCCCCCCCCCCATTAGCTTTGTTTCGTGAAGGTCATCCACAACTTTTAGTATTCGGCTTTTTTGATACATGGTCTAGAACTTAGATTTTTGCTTTGGTCCCTGTGGTTCTTAGATGGGTATTATTGTTTAACAGTACCAGTTTTTCAGAATAATATAAAAATAGAAAATATGTTACCATCCAAATTTATATTCAGGACAACCGCATTCGTAGCGTATGCTCTACCCAATGAGCGAAGGGGGGGGGGGGGGTTCTACGCAATTTTGAGCCTCTCTACACAATTTGACTTTACTGTGGAAGGACTGTCACCACTCCAAGTAAACGTTCAGTACCATCGAGAAGATTGGATTCGAAAGAAAGCAGTTTTAGCTAGTCATTTCAAGTCCTGCCTCCTCTATGATAATTTTGAAATACAGTGTGACGTTGTAAATGGTCTCCAGTGAATTTCCATTGGGTCAGCGACAAGACGGCTCAGAGCTGAAACGGAAACCATTGAAACTATGTACTCAAGTACCTAAAAGTTTTAATGACTGTTTTGTTTTAATGTACACTCCTCCTCTTTCGGAATTTTATTTTCAACATCGTGCGAGCATAGCTTGTAACTAATGCCTTATCATTTCACATACTTCGAAAATGAAACGCTATAAACAACACTGCAATTGTTAACGTTATTATCGTTTTATCCTTATGAGGAATTTCTGCTAGGTTTTAAACCTCGTTTATCGATTACACGGCAATATGCTCGTGTGTTTTACTGAATTGTATAATAAACAACAAAAATGAACGAAACGCAGCTTTCTATCATATAAAATTGTAATTAATCGCCGCCACCACAATAATAGTACCTCGATAATTGTGCGCCTTCTCATGCGGGTTGACGTCGCTACAGCAAAGACACTTCTTTCTATATTTGATACTAAAAACTACCGCTGTTGATCAGAGTCCGTGGCCGCGGGCCACGTGCCGCCCCATTCCCGAGTGTCCAGCTTTTGTTTCAGACGACAGAGCAGGCAAAGCCGATACTTCATGGGACTGATTTCAATACTTCGTTGTTTCGTTTTTTATCGTGAGGTGTAGCACCAGGCTGCTGCTTCTAATCCCTTTTCAAATTTATGCATGTAATTTTTATTAACTTGCGTTGCATTTGAAACTTCTCTACCCTCTCCTTATCGACCGCGCTATGTTCCGGCTAAGTGTCTCAGCTTTTCCATGTGGCCAAATCGAACCTTTATTGAATATCCCTATCCTCGGGTGTCTCTTTTGTTTAGTGCGCCGTACTTCAAATTCTTGGTCTTTTTCCCAGATCGAAGGTTACACGATGACATGCTTTTAAATTCAATTACTCTGGAGTGCCGAATAAACGGGGGGAGGGTATCATTACAGTCTAAAGTTAATAAACGGGGGGTCCAAATAAACGGTGAGGTCTGAACTCCAATCTCAATTTTGTAAAAGTTTTAAATAAGGATGACACACATGAAGACAAAACCGTACTAATTGACTAACAAGCAACTGCTTCAGGGTCAAATGTTGCATGGGAAGTTATTCAAGTGTTTTCAGACATCATTTACATTTTGAGTACTGGGAAAATTCAATCAACCATTACAGTTTACTAGCTTGTTGTAATCTGTTTTATAAGTTGCATGATATTATATACAGAAATTATATATATATTATATAAACCCAGAGTTTGAACATTTAAATGGCTGCTCAAGAAGTGTAAGATTACAGGAAGCATATTGCTAACTACATATAAATATAATTCTCAAAGAGTGGAGCATTACCACAATAGCTTGCAATTTAACGGCACTGACCAGATTCGAACCCACTACCTCATGATTACTAAATCAGCACCTCAACCATTGACCCATCAAGGCCATTGAGTTTTCTTCACAGGTACTCCAAATTTAACCTGAAAATATTTTGGGTGAAAATAAAGCAGCTGTACTTAAAACGAAGGAAGCATATTGCTAACTACCATTCTCTTACAAAACAAAATTAAAAATTGCATGTTTGCAAAGGTATAGACAATGGAGAAGATCTCAGCTCCATGTACCATTACCCAGAAGAAAGGGAGACTGAATGCCCTAGAGTCCAAAATGCTTATGGAACTCATCCTGACAGCCCCCTACCCTTCTGGCCTTGTGTTGGTTGTCCTGATAGTTGTTACAGTAATCTTTTTATAGTTGTAATAATTTTGCTTTGTAAGGGAATGGTGGCTAGGAACTTACTTCTTTTGTTACAATGACAATTTTTAACATATTTTCATACAAGAACTTTTTCAGTTTAAATTTGAAGGACCTGTAAAGAAAGTCAATAAGAAATTTGAAGGGGAAACATAATATACAGAGATCTGCTTCTTGTAATTTATATGTATTATTTATATATATACCTTTTATTTTCAACCCATAATGTGGAGCCAACTTTGCTGCTATGTCATCTAACAACATGAGATTACAATGCGCTATGATACACTGCATGGCATACCTACAAAAGCAGAACACTTTCTCTCTGAATAAGATATGATAGAAAACAACATTCCTACATAAACAATATGCAAAGACAACAATCGTAACCTTGGACTTGGTCATAATTCATGCCATGCTCATTCCCTTACAAGGAAGCCATAAAGGACTTCAAATTTATGCCAGAGAGCCTGACTTTATAATAATCATGATTGATCTGAACTAAGTTGAAAGTTCTGGTCATGCCTAAGATTTTGAATATGTACTTATTTTTATGTTAAGCTATAGTTATAATTCTGTATTTCAGGCTGTCATCCTTGATGGTAAGTATTGGAAAAGGAGGTTGGATACAGTATCAAGAGAGTACAAAAAATGGAGGAGATTCTATACAGTAAAAGTAAGTCATGGACCGATAGATTGTAGTTGAAGCCTATTTAATTCTCCAAGTGCTTTTGAATGCAATTGGTGTATGTGTGTTTGTGTGTGTGTGTGTGTGTGTGTGTGTGTGTGTGTGTGTGTGTGTTTGTGTGTGTGTGTGTGTGTGTGTGTGTGTGTGTGTGTGTGTGTGTGTGTGTGTGTGTGTGTGTGTGTGTGTGTGTGTGGTTGGGTAGGTGTGTTGGAGCTTTTGGGGCCTCCTTTGTAACTCTGCAACTGTAAGTCTCTAGCCAGTGCAGTTTAGCACACTTTTGTTACTGAACTAGTGGAGTATATAAATAAGAACTTAAAGATATCTAACAACACAATAAATGATTATAATTAATGAGTTTCCCCTTGCCCGCTGAGTGGAAGAGAAAACATTGACTTGCAAATTTTTCACCTTAATTATTGGACTTGATGGTCCAACGGTTAAGTTTTTGGTTTTCAAATCAATGCCAGTCGAATCCCCTCACACCCCTTAGTGAAAAAGGCAAGCTATTGTGTTAATGCTTTATAATCTTCATCATCATCATCATCAGCAAGGGTAGCAGCTTGTTGAACTTGCTCCAACCATTTCTGGTTCGTGCAGTTTCACTGTCTTCAGCTCTGGCTTCGATAGTGCCACCAAGATAACAGAATTTGTCTAACACATCTATTATTTTGCCATCACAATGTATCTCAATGTCTTCTTCATCTTCTCGTAAGTCAATTGTGGAACACTTGATACACTTGAACACTTGGCCTGCTACCCGAGCTCCTTTTATGCTACTGCATTTCCTATGAATCCAGTGCTGGCAAGTAGATAGAATTACTGCTAACACCTTTCCTGCAAACAGCACATGGATGTTGTCCTTGTTCTCTGGGTTCTCCAGCAGTACAACTGGTCACCATGACTTAAGTCTTTGTAAGGTTAACTCTTAGACCATTTGACTCAATTCCACCCTCCCATCTTACGAGCTTTGAAGTCAAGCCATCAAGTATTTCACTTACTAAAGCTAAATAATCAGCATAGAGCAACTTGCTCGGGCAGCCCTGTTCTGAACCCCACTGACAAAGCCTCTAACACCATGATAAAGAGCTGAGGACTCAAGTCTGACCCCTGATGAAGACCCACATTTACAGAGATCCTCACAGAAGGTACCATTGATTTGTACTGGACTTCTTGCATTTGTGTGAAGAGACTGTATTACTCTAACTAGCCACTCTTCTACACCTAGATCCCTAAGTGCCCAACACACAACATCTCTTAGTAGGCAGTCAAACATTCTCTCTTAATCTACAAAAGCAAAATATAAACTTTTCTTTTTTCTTGCAAATGCATTAAAATAAAGATTGCATCAGTGGTTCCACAACCATGCATGAAACCAAATTGCATTTTATCTATGTCTATTCGCTCACTCTATAACTTTTCATCCATTCTTCAAAGAATCGTCAAAACGTGATCTGTTAGCTTGAAACCTCTTTAATTGTCACTCTCTAGAG
Source organism: Alatinidae sp. Z8VKAUB7J3 (assembly GCA_010016025.2). Lineage (NCBI taxonomy): Eukaryota > Metazoa > Cnidaria > Cubozoa > Carybdeida > Alatinidae > Alatinidae sp. Z8VKAUB7J3. The sequence goes on along the minus strand of JAAAKM020006971.1, from coordinate 63,197,811 downwards.
CATCCCCTTTACCTTTATAACCGTTAACAATAGTGATAAGCTCCCAGCCAGAAGGACTGGCGCCAGCCACTACAATCTGATTCAAATAGTTTGTAACCATCTCAATATCTTAATATCCTAAGCGATTTCAGAGACAACTCCTGATGGCCCAGCAGCCTTTCCATTCTTCATTTTATGCACAGCGTTTCTAACCATGTCTTTAGTAATATAGATAGCTGAGCTGCTCACAGCATGTTCTTGTGACAAACTGTTTCTCTCCCTAGGGAACTCTGTATTTGATAGCTTCTCATAGTAGTTTTCCACCCTTCCTTTTTGTGTGTATCATTTACTACCAACTTCCCTTCATCATTTCTGATACATTGTTCATCAATGATGTCTTGATTAGTCTTTAGCATTGCCTTAGGTATCTTAAACACTTCATTTCTCTGATTATCTCTTCTCGCAGCATCTGTGAATCTCTTCTTTTCAGCTTCACAATTTGCTTCATACACTGCTTTTTTCGATTTCCTTTTAGCTTCGAGGTACAAACTTTTATTTACCTTTCCCAGCTTCCAATCCTTCCACAATCTACGTTTTTCTTTGACAGCACAGTCTACATCATCGTTCCACCACCAGGTGTCTTTGTGATGAGGTGGACCTCTCGTCCATCCACACACTCTATCTGCTGCAGTCAGCAAGGAGCCTTTCGGAACATTTCAACAACCTTTAACATCTGATGGACTATCACAAGCTTTCCTGAACTCTTTGGCATACAAAATAAAGTTTTCTTTCGCTTTCTCATTTTGCAGCTTCCATATCTTTCTCTGTTGCCAAAACCTTCTCTTCGTAGGTTTCTTCCATTTAATCTTTAGGTCACATATCAATGGCTTATGTTATGCAGCACACACTTCACGAAGTATTACTTTCACATCTTTTATTAGCTTTCTGTCACTTCTTCTGACTAGACAGTAGTCAATCTGGGTCTTCATGGGACCCGACTCATAGGTGACAAGGTGGTTATCTCTATTCCGAAAAAAGATGTTGGTTACAATCATTTCATAGCTGCACTGAACTCCAGACCTCTTTCCCCTTCCCTGTTTCGCTGTCATATCCTAAACCACCATGTAAACTTTCATAACCATTTGTGATTTTCCCTACATGGCCGTTGAACTTTCCTGCTATAATCAAAATTTGTTTTTCCGACTTTTGCAAAACATCTTATCAAGCTGTCGTAAAAGCTGTCTATCAGATTCAGCTAACCCAACCTGAGGAGCATAGACTGGAATTACTATGAGAATTCTCATTTGTACTAATAACGTAGCCAGGATTGTTCAATCACTCACACAGTTCACATCTATGACCTCATTTATCCACTTTTCTTCCAAGAAACACCAACCCCTCCACTGCCATCCTCATTTCCTCTCCAGAACAGCTTGTACCTGGTTTTCTTACCTTCAATCATTCTTGTTGATCTTCCTCACCACTGCTAATACTGTTTGTATTGTTGATTGTTGATTACTTAATGTAGACACATTTTTTGACATTTAGCAAAAGTCACAAGAGACTTTTTAAAATATGGATATAGTCAGTTGTAAAAGGGGTTGTAATTTGTTGTTCACTTTGATTGATTGGGCTATTTTTGGTGGATTATTTTAGCAACATGTAGTTTGGAGAAGGGGGTTCCGTATACTTTACCTTTTTGTTTTTGTTTCGATGTCCATACTGATATCTGTACTTGGACTTTCCTTTACGACTGGGTCTTGAATTGTGTTTTGCTGCATAATGATTGGCTGCAGAGCTATACAACGAGCATGGTTATAAAATGAAATGAGAGATTTAACGGCTAACCAGTTTTATGCTTGAAGACACTCATAACTCATATAAATTGTTGATCATTCCTATTGCTATGCATGACTAGGTCTTGGAAGATTATTCATCAAGCAAACCTTGTTTTGACATGTGTTCATTAGAATCTGTTTTATACTAACTTAGCGAGCAGGTTAATGGTCAATGGAGATTAGGTGATAAGGGTAACTTTGCATAGTCCTTTTGTCTTTTAAAGCCTTTTATGGAGCATTTAAAACATCTCTGAGCTGGTACACCCTAGCTTGATGTTGATGCTTTTGATAGCTTCCATAAAAGTTTTAGTTGTATTATTATTGTATTATTGTATTCTCTTACCTTTTCCACTTCTGGCTTATTTTGTGGATACGGTTTAGGTAACTCTTGAGGTAAACTGTTACTTCACCACTGCCTTCGCCCCCCCCCCCCCCCCCCCCAAGAAAACAACTAGAGTAGTAACAACTAGTAAGGGGTATACATTTTATCGTAAATTTTATTTCGGGCAATGTCACAGGTTGTGAGGAAGGGACGACAAAAGATTAATAAAATTATTGGTCATAGTTTTAAGGATGCTTTTGTTAGTTTTGTACTTGTTCTTTCTTTTGATCTACGCCTTTCGATGTACAGTTTAAGATATTGCAAGATAAATGCCAATCAATACCTTTTTTATAGTTATCCTATTCATAGCTCTTGAATTGATCTTACACGAAGCGTCCACACCTTTGCTTCTTATTTTCATAACAAGAACCACAGCAAATGGTAACATACAGAACTGACTAGTTAAGAAAACACGTATCCGGACTAAATTTACAAGAGTGACATTGATTCTATTCTGCTTGGAAATGGGGTTTTCAGAACCCAATTGCAACCTTTTGGTTGCCATTTTTCTTACGTAGATGTCTGAGAGTTGAAATCCAGTCCCTCACGCCGCTCTTCTAATGGACAGAATTGTGTGTAAGAAAGACCGGTCAGACTCGTTAATAGTGATCAATGCTTACCAATTAAAGTGAAGCTAATTGAAAATCGATCAAGCTTCACTTACTTTGAGATGCCTAGATATATCTACATGAATTGATTGTTATAAGTCCGTTCCTTTGTAAGGCCATGGAGGCAAGGCCGGTACATTTCTAGTAGGATTATGAAATACCTACTTACTTAATTTTTTTATTGGATCCATATCGTACGATAATTTGAATTCTACTCATTCTTTTAACCTGCTAGTTTGTAAGTGTGACAGATCCTGCTGATGATGCATCCAACGACGTCGATCCGTTAAACGAGGTGAGATTATTTGCAACAACTTACTGATAATAATTTGTTCATTGTGTAATTGTATCAGTCACTCCATTGTTATAAAACGCCTAAATTATCTTTTGGGATTCTTTTGTTTGTGCAGTGGGTAGATTTAGTCAAAAGTGACAGTTTGTTAAGAAGAAATTAGTAAATTTTGTCAAAATGCTTTGAAGATTGAGATCTTAGTTATGAACAAACTGTTTGGTTGTACAGTGAAGTATTGTATTGTTTTTAGAGCTTTGATGACGAAGATAAAGATGAAGATGAAGCATCCCTCAAGTAAGATTAAGATTACTCTGTCGGCGATGATTGACCAAATGTTATTACTGTAATACCACTGAGTACCTTGATGTTGAGCTATAAACTGTTTATGAACAGGTCAAATGTGCTCCTACTGTCTATGTTTTATAAGAAATTTTTTGAAAATAGCGCCAGCTGGTAAGTAAGACTTCTCCTAAGCTATCTTCCAATATTATGATTTTCTCAAGAAACCATGACCACATAGCTTTGAATTTGTTAAGTGAACTCAAGTTTTCCTCTTATTAACGAATGTTTGCGCGTGCTCGACAGTAATTATTCTGAAGACTTAAAAAATGTCCAAATGATGCCATGAAGCAATTAATCTTCAGGATAGATCGTAAACTATTATATGTTGCTAAGGAAAATTACAAAGCGGAAAGATGGACCAATATAGTCACAAATAGGTACCAGAGGATGTTTAATGCCAATCAGTATTGTGCGAAAAAGTGGAGCGTTGGATGAATATTTAATAAGTTGAAATCTTTATTACGCAACGTAGTAGTAACATGTAAAATATAGCGGGAGGGGGGGGGGGTAAGGGGAGAAGAACACTGTGGATGACCGACTGAATAGCTGGTTAAAAGGAATGCGGTGAAAGGACAAAGAAGGAAAAGAACTATCTGCCAACGTTGTGCGCACCTAAGTATTTGACATCAAGGAAAGAAGTATAACGTCATGATGTTAGTTTTAAACAAAGGATCTGAACGAGGGAGGAAAATTTAAGATAATAAATGTTTTCTGCTAAAAGTTATTGATGTTAAACAACCGTAGGATTTAAAGTAATGACTTAAAGCGCTGCAAAGATATTCGCGTATGTATATAATCCCTTTTTTCAATGTTAGTAGGAATTGACCTGAGAAACGTTTTAAAACCTGGGAGTACTAGGTTTGTGAAGTTAGCCACTGGAGATCTGTGTCGAGTTTGAACCCCAAAACTGGCCAATATATTTTAGAAAGGCTTTATTGAAAGTCGCCGAAAACAATTTTTTTGCAATTTGCTGATTTGAAATTCTATACGGGATAAGTTTACCCCATCCCCCTTGCCGAGAAGGTAAAAACGTGGATCAATTGAGGTGCCGAGGATACCACTTGGGATTCGGATAATTTATGGAAACCTATCTGCTTTCAAACTGCAAGGGTGCTGCCAATACCACCTCTTACATTTTCATCCGGCAACTCTACTATTTATCACAGGAATGAATTGTCTTGGCCATCTGTTGAAGACATCTTTTTGTTCAGTGGGGGGACTGTAATGTGTGCAACTTATCGCGCACTTGCGACATGCTTTGCATGCTGTCTTAGAGTTCTGATTGGATTTTAGACTCCACCAAAGTGACATCAATATAACCTAAAATAGAATTGCAATTCTTTGTCATTCCGTGTTTCATTGCTTCGACGCTCCACAGACTGATATTTACATTTTCCAGCTTGACATCATTTCTCTGACACTAATTGTGGTATAGGTAATGTTTGATAGTACAGCTACTAAGTTAGTGTTAATGGCTTGATTTGAATCCAGTGCCCATTCAAAATGCTTAACGAGGTATTTATTCTACGGCAGTGGTTCTCAACCCGAGGTACCACCATGTGGAACGCATACGGAACTCATTCATTTCGAAGTGCCATGGGTTTCTCAAAGCGTCCCCCCCAGGAAGTTAGGGGGGGAATACAATTTTCAGCTCAGGGGGGACTGCGAATTTGGAGCTAAAATGGTGGGGGAAAGGCAGATGGTTGGGGAATGCATTTGTTCAACAGATGGGGGGAATGGCATTTTCTGGCCATCTAGAATTGCCAATTTTCAAAATTTTTCGAAAGCGTGGGTCACGGGTTCGATCCCCGGTGGTGACATACTTTTCTATTTCTCTAGTGTTCTATTCAAAAATAACAGTCTTTTATAATTTTGCTGCCTTGGCACCTACACTTTGACAAGTGGAAGCTTATATAATCTTCAGCACTGAATTGTAGGGGATTCAAATCCTTTCTTTTAAAGATTTCACCCCCATTCCCCCATCGTATCTTAAGTCCCAAATTTAAGAAAGTCACGGAAAAGTTCCTCTCCTATTAAGTTATAGCTTCCCCCATTGTATGAATGTGACCATATTATATATTGACTATTTTACATTCAAAATGCTTTTTTTCATATGCCCCACTAAATTTCTTTCAGGAGACACAAAAGCTTGTGGCATTTGTATTTGGATTCGTGTCACATCAAATTGCGGATGTTAACTGGCATAGTCTTGGAATTGACCAAGGATTCCTGAGGACAATGGGATACATGAATTTCCATGCAAACTATGGTGCAGCACACAGTACAGGTGATGCAGGAGGTGATATGGTGTCACAGCTTGAAGGTGATGATGATCCCATCTCAACAATGAAATGGTAAGATTTGTATATACATTTCATTGTTTCAGGGTTGTCTGGTGAAACTTGAATATATTTTATCAAACATATGTGTTAAACCTTAGTGTTCCATATATATTATCTATTTTAGTCACATTGTTGACAAGCTCCTCTTCACTCATTACTGAATTTGATAAGATAGCTAGAGAAGGTGAAGGGTTTTCCTACCATGGATGACATATCTCAGCTTGTAGAGCACCATGCTGCAGTAGTGTTGTCCACAGATTAGAATTCCTGTGATTACTGAATTCATTCTGTTTTGCAAATTTTCATTATATATTATAGACTTTGCATATATCCATTTTTCAATTTCTACAAATCTTACTTCAACAAAAGATACAGTTTATACAATAATCATGTTAAATGCAGACACCCAAAACCCTGGATTCCTCTCCCTTCACTCATGCTCTGGGGCGGCCTGTGTAGTATTACACCCCCTTTTCGTAGGGGTGTAGGAACATGGATATGTGAGTGTAGCACATACCTGGTAGTCAGTATTTTGCCAGGATAAATATCCCAGGCAAAAAGGATAAATTATATATCTTTCAGTTTTATGAATAATCTGCAGTCACCTTGTTTTAGACATAACACGGTACTGTATTGGCCATAATGATATTGATAATGTCAAGAGTTTTCATTTAGAGGATAATATTGGTTACGAGCTAAGTCGTTTTCTGTAGAGATTTGTTTTCCTTTTCTCTTTTGCAGATGCCCTTTCCTTTTTGTTTGTTGTTGTCAATTGCACTGGTAATGAGCTTTAAAATATAACCTACTCTGGCTTACACCGGCCAAGATCAAGATTCTATTGTGCATGTGTGCTTATATTGGATGCCCTTTAGAGATGGAACCTGATCTCAGCAGACAATAATGTGGCATTCTAGAGTTAGTCTTATGTTGCAGTTACTAATAGATAAATATTTGGTCTAAATTTACTTCATGGACCACAGATGAGTTTTATTTTGGACCAAAATATAAGCACTGTGATTACATTGACTACTTCCAGGCCTAATGTATTTCTTGTCGGGTAGTTCTTTCATAACTTCTTGTCTTTGTAGGTATGTACCATCCAAAGACCTTGAAAATATTTATAATAGTTATTATGGTGATCAGAAGGTCTCAGTTAAGGTCATAGAGGACTGTTCCTTGCTTTTATATATTGAATGGCTTGCAGAAAAAGCAGGTGGTGCAAAGCTTTTCCCGTTTTTTGCAGGGAAGTCACCTTTCTTGGTGGAGCAACTTCATAGCTACTACCTAGGTCAGTATAGAATACACACGTAAATAAAATTGTTTTTAAGAATTTATCAATAATAACCCTCCTTGAAAGGGTTTTGTGAATATCCAGTAACTTTGTATGCCAGATCCGTCCTGTTTGAAACCAATGTTGCAAATTTTATTCAGGTGATGAAATGGCTCATTATGTTCTTTGTAAATCAAAGTAGTGTAATTTCATTATGGTTGGCAATCATTTCAGTTTTTGTCAGTAGATTTGATTGCTTTCTTGCGAGAGGAACTGGCTTTACAATTTAGAGGCCAAGAGTTGATACCCTATTCAGGGTTTTAAAGCCATAATAAGCCCGATCATATCCCTCTGGAAAGTGTTGAACAATGTGAATGTCAGTGAAAAGGCAGCAAATTTTTGCCATTACAATAATTTGCCCCACCTTCAGGAAAAGCTCCTGTGGATGCCCATTGCCACTTTTTCAGTCTTCTTATTTTAAGTAGTTACGAAATAGGTATTAAAGATGGCTGATACTATAATATTTTGTGGCTGTGACCCTTCATCAGCACAGGCAAATACTGTATCCCCCACTACCACAGACAGTTGCTTGACTATTACTTTATTATGAAGCTACAAACGTACCTCCCAATCAATTTATATCTCCATTGACCTACCCCCCTAATGTAACTTTGGTCCAGACAAACTGCCCGTGGCATCCTTCAGGGTCAGCCCCCCCCCCCCCATCTGGCACCTGTTTCCCCTATATGGTCTTCTTGTCGGTCTCACTTGAAGGAAATCCCCCACCTGCCCAAAGCCCAATCCATTAAGGTATCTGTGCTTTTTCTATAATAAAACAGACTCAAGTTACATTTGAAATTAAAGAGACTAAAATTGAAAAAAAAGAAAGCAATAGTTGAAGTTGATAGTAGTAGAGCTATGCCTTACAAAAACTTTCAAAGAAAGAAAAAGAGATGGTTTCTTTGCAAAACATCTTATTTTTCTATACGAAACTGTGTTACTTCTATCCCCCACCCCCCCAATCTATAGAAGACTGTAGTTTTCATCTCCCAGCCTGGTCCCAGCAACATTCCCCTAATTTCCCGGACCATTTTGTAGGTCCATATTTGTCCACCCCCCCACCCCCGAGCCAAAGTTTTTATTCCCTACCAACTTCCTGGGGAGGGTGTGTGTAGGACACTATCCTGACTAATCAACCAACAAACTGATTTACTCAGTGCCCCCTACATTGGTTAAAAGAAGACTTTAATATTTGTGAAGGTATTTATTTTCTTGCCTTATGTATCTATCTGCCATAGCGTTTTGGGCTGGTGGCCAAGCACAATGCCATGGCGGCTACAGATAAGAACTGCCCCCCCCCCCCTGAACAAATAAATTTGCCTTATTTTAAGTATAGATGTACAGAATATACCTTGATCATGTAGATTAACAATGAATATGAATTCACCCAGACCACAACCAAATTTTAGACTTCACATAACTCTGACCCCACCCCTCCCACAAGAGATTTGGGCTACCTTTATTCGTGCAGATGGCTAGAGGACAGAGGTTTATATAACTATATACACTTGCTACTTTGTAGGCCAAAATGTAAAGCATTTGTTATTACATCCTAGTTTGCGATGTATATATGTTAAATACTTAATGAAAATTTTTGTTGAGAATAGCAGGTACATAATGATTCTGTATAAATTATTGTGTTGAAGGTGGTATCCATGACATGGCAGGCTGGACAACATTGTTGTGGAATACAACAGCCTTAATGCTAGAAGAAGGGACCGACGTATGTAGCATCCCAAAGAATCCTCTATACATAAACTGCAAGGGAAAGAACAGTGTAAAGAAAAATAAAAAATACTATCACAACCCAGGAAAGCCGCATCTTTACACTGGTGATTTAAAAGTGACAGATGCAGTTGCTGTGAAGACAGACAGAGGAGTTTATTTCCATCCATCTCCACAATTACGACATAAATTAGAAATGGAATTGACCAAAAGGAACAGGTTAGAGCAAAGAACACAATTGCAAATAGATCAACTGTCTTCGAATTCTGGGAACATTCAATGCATCTCGGTTGTCACTACGCGAGGTTTTTACTCAGAAATTGGAAGGTAATTCATTCTTTAGTATTCTGTCTTTAGATTTCTAGAAAAGAAAATAATTCCCAGATTTTTTTCTTCTCCTTATGTCTTTTTTGCAAACAGGAAATCACTCATACTCACAAATTGGAAATATAAAGCAAGGATGAATCACTACAACATTGCCAAAATGAATATTTCTGAAGAAAATTTTATTACGACAAGAAATCTGAGGATTTCCTGGGGATGTCAATAAATTGTATGGGGGCAATTTGGGGCAAGAAATCAGTTATCAGCTTTGGAGGGGCAATGCCCCCTCCCCCCCCATAGCTCCGTGCCTGGGGACACGTTATGCATTCGAATTTGATACACATGACATTTAAGACGAATCATTCCTTCCTTTGCCACAAAATGCGTAGTACGACATGTTGATTCGACAAACTCGCTTCGCATCGAAGATACAGTAGGCCTAACAAGAACGCACTCCCACCGCCTTTTGAAACAATTTTCTTATTCAGTGTACAATTCATGCAGTAAGTCAATTACCTTTAACGTTGAGCTGTAAAAGATATCTGTGTTTCATTTTAAGTCTATTGCCCATCATTGTATCTTACTATGCCAATTTTCTACTGATTTATAATAATTTTTTCTTTATTACGAACATATTGACCACTCCTTCGGTTTTTTCGTCACGGTTTCTACATTTACAGAGCTTTTATGACGTGGAAAATTGCCTCGGCTCAACAATTTTTTGTCGTGGGAGCACCATATGCTGGTTCGCCAGGTAATCCATCAACTGGTAAGGTTTATCTGGTTCCAGAATCAAAGTTTGCACAGCAGCAAATGCAAAGCACCATGGACTATGTTGAAGACATTGCTGTCAAAGTCCTTGAAGGGAGAGAAAGAATGCAGAGATTTGGATCATCAATGACAGTTCTAGATTTCAACCAGGATGGCATTGACGATCTTGTTGTTGGTGCTCCAACCTCAGGTAATAGAAGTGGTTTGTGGTGAGAAGGTATATAATGGAGCAGTAAGGCGTGTTGAGTAGAAAACTCTTCATTGAAATTGTAGCTAGATAGTGATGCAACACGTTTATGCCCAAATTACTTTGGCTGAGAAAACAGGAGTATAGTAAACCGTGGGAAACGTGAACATAAATTAACAGGGGTAGTGTTTCCTAGCGTGGCGTTTATTTTGAGTATCTAATTTACTTTTTTCTGTTTTGTTGTCTTATTTTTATATTTTTTTGTTTTATGGAATTGTTTATTTATTAATACATGTTTTAACACAAGGGGTCCGGAACGTTTAAACGATAGTGTTAGCTTTCTTATCGGCGCATTGAGCTAAAACAAAGCATATTTTTGGGCGCCCACATTCCTTTTTACCTGGAAATACCCATATCAATCGTTTGGTAACACTAATGTAGTTTTACCCGTGGAACTCCCCAATGGTAGGGGCTACAGTGATGCCCACATATATTGGACGTTTATTGGAGGATAGAGCACTTTAAGATCGCATGGGGTTCCTTACATCACCGATGGTACATAGGGGAATTTAACCAGACTTCTAGCATAGAAGACAAGGGAACTATCCACGACTTAATGGCTGCTCTGGACTTAACATGCATAAGAGTTGGGATTAAATTGAAGAGTATAGGCGTTCTCCTTACTTACTTTAAAGACCCCCTGAGTACCCACAATTATCGAACAGAGTATTTCTTCTTCCCTTTTTTTGGTCTTGTGAACGCCGTCTTTTACTGCTTTGAACGAACGATTTGTTGCCCAAACTGTGCTGCTACTAAACTATGAAACCCCTACCCTTCTTAATGTCCATAACGGCTAATGAAGTAGCTCACCAAAGCCTTCCAATGGCTCCCCCAATGTGGCATTTGCCTCCACTTTTTGGTGTATTGTCTATCTTGCTTAGACTCTCTCCATATCTTACGTACTAATTGTTAGTGCGTAGTAATCGAAAGCTCGTTTGCATATATCTAGTCTTTATGTAGCTGCGGTTTTGGCCGAATTTTGTCTTTTTTTCTTCTTCTTTTCGTATTTAATTGGAATTTTATTGTTTAAAGTTCCGTGTGAATACTCTAAGCGACAACACCTTTTTATTTTAAGGACAATGAATTAGTGCGTTTATGTCTCCTTTCCATGCAAGTGAGACAAATCATTCAAACAGAATCTACAATTGCACTTGAGACCGAGAAATACGATGAAACGAGAGGAAGAAAATACTCTGCTAGTCACAAGAATCTTAAAGCGACTTTCAAACAGCTTATTAGGAACGTGTTAAATGTCAACTAAAACGTGAATTTTTCTTACTAAACATATTTGCCAGAACTATATTTGCAATTGATAATCCGCATGAGAATCGCATACGAATTATATGTATAGAAACCCAGGAAATGGCATGTAATTTGAGAGACTTCTCGATAATATATTTATCGTAGCTTTCGATACTAACTTGCATCGTCTACAGACAAAAATTAACAATCATAAATTATACAGTAATGCAAAATTGGTCTATTGAAAATAATTTATGAAACAAAGAGAAAAAAATTACGATAAATATGCGAAGTAGTTAAGTAGCTGTTGACAAGTAGTTGCACTAAAATGATCAACGATACAGTGCTGACACTTATTGCCGGACACTGATCACGGCAGGTCTTATAGATTAAATAAAGAAATCAGTATTTGTATTCTGTTTTGTTGAGCAAAGTGAATCCGTTGTTTAACCAGATGTTTACGTGTGTACCACAAACCATCAATTTATTCTCAGGTGCAGAAGAGATAACGTATGTCGGGGCGGTGTATATTTACTTTGG
>JAAAKM020006971.1:63171849-63185749 GCA_010016025.2 Alatinidae sp. Z8VKAUB7J3 | reverse complement strand
TGTGTACCACAAACCATCAATTTATTCTCAGGTGCAGAAGAGATAACGTATGTCGGGGCGGTGTATATTTACTTTGGGAGAAAGGACATCAAAGATACACCAGATGTGATCATACACGGAACGGAAACATACGATAATTTTGGCTACAATGTCAACGCTTGTGATTTTAACGGAGATGGATTTTCTGACTTGATAGTGGCCTCACCATTTGCACCAGGTGGGGGAAAGCAGAGAGGAAGCGCTTATATCTACCTAAGCAAGCATGGTATGCGACCGGGGAGTGTTTTAAGATCAAAAGATGCGTTTGCCATCATGACTGGACAGCATGACTATGACTGGTTTGGTTATTCTGTGACGCCTGCTGCGATGGAGGGGTTGCAGTTGATTGCCATTGGAAGCCCTGGGTCGAGGTATGATAGTCTTTATACTTGAATTAACGAATTATGGTACTGCCAGGGAGTGCAGAATACTGTTTAGACCACGGTTCCTCCACATCGGAGGGTATAGTACGCCCTCGAGCTACGAAAGTTTCTAAGTACCCCTCAGAGGTCCGTAGAAAGTCGGTTTTGTTTCTCTTCATCGATATTTAGTGAGTGCACCATGAAATAGACAGTCAATAATGTTTCTTAACTTACTTACCTGCTGTAAAACAAAAATATGTGCAATGTTGGAGCAAACGTATACAATACGTATCAATCCATGTCTCAATTTTACTCCATTTAAAATGTCAAATACCCCCTAAGGGGGTCCCAGGACCCTCGTTGTGAAACACTGGTTTAGACCAAGTAATATAATTCAAAGAAAATGTAAATATTTTAAAAGTTTTAGTCGTGTTTCGTTACATGTAATTACACTGTTTACGTAATATCCGTGTTTAAAAGCTCTCGATTTTGAAAAACCACAATATCTTTGAATATGCCCTGATTCCAAGTCGTTAGATTTTTCTCAGATTACATTTCTTTTCAATAGGAAACTTAGATATCCCTATAAATATTTACAAGTGCACGGCCTCCTGTGGCTATTTTCCCTGACTGTTGCTTAATTATCCTGCATGAGAAACCATTTCTTCACTTTGGTATGCATTTTGACACCTCGACAATGCGAGTGTGTAGTCGCGTAATTATATTAACTTGCTGAAGTTATGTTGTGGCTCTATTTCAACTTCATCGGAACTATCACAGACACAAACATTTGAACCCTGATTCTGCATTCTATTATTGCGAAAGAAGGATACATGTTTTTAATTTCTCCAAGCGTGTACCTTACTGGGATTATCTGCCGCAGACATGTTTTTGAAACTTCGGCATGAAAAGGATTCTGAAGGTTGAGTGGAACAACAATAAGCTTGACTACAAAACTACCTAAAGAAGCTACTGCTGCGTGAGAATTCTATTCTGTTTTGAAAGATGATAAAGACTGATCTAAAATTAGAAAGGGTTCATAAACTAAGACTAAATTAGCAAATCTTTGAACCACTAACTAAAGTTAAGTTTCATCAAGTAGGAGGAGGAAAGAAAAAAAGTATTCCCGATGTTCATAAGGCTATGCAAGATTAGAGTTCGGGGTTTTGAATGTTTTGATTTGAGTGTTGAAAGAGGACTGTACTGCGTCTCTTTAAATATAAATGTGAAAGCTTGAGATTGGCTAGAAATATTTAAACTTGCTATTTCCCCAACCCTCTTTTACACACACACATAAACACACATTCACATGCGCGATTTGTAGTCTTTTAACAATGTCCACCCCCTTACCGAAACTGGTAGGGCTCCCCGTTAATGCGAGACTCAAAGGTAAGGTTGTTTAAGATTCTTAGCATTCTTTGCGATTTGAAGTAATTGCTTTTACTATCTTGTCCTCAAAATAATGAGAATGGTTGCGGAAAATGGGATGGTGGGGCTTGGGGGGGCGTTCGATCAACCCCGAAGCCTTTAAGGGGGCGGCGGCGCTAAAAAGGTTGAGAACCATTGGTGTAGATGAATATGGCAATTTTTTTTAATGACCCTTAATCCCCAGTTGCCAGTTTTCCCCGATCAATAAGAGCACTTTGCCTGCTTTTTCATTGAATTTATGTTTAGCTCCTTTCGGAACAATTACGTCATATTCGAGTTTCCTTTATGTAAGCATTCCTCGAATCTTTCATGGGGTTACTCGAGATATATTTTCAGCAACAACTGCTTAAATTGTTATCCTTTTATATGGAAAAATAATCATTGTGGTAGTTAATAGCTTTATTGCTAATTGTATTAAAGGATGACCTGACCAGAGTTAGATGTATTCATGGACATATTTACCATTCTGAGCACGTACATCCTCACTGACAAACTGACTCTTTTACAGGCTGATTGGAATGAGTGCTTTATCACTGACGACAGAAACGTACGAAATTTATGTTGAATAGGATTTGTCACGGGTTTTGAGAGGGGCGTGTCTAATTCATCTACAAAGGCTTATGGATGATACAGTTTCCAGTTGGTGTTTTCTCTCCGATTTCTGTTACACTTTACAATAAGTTTGTAAGGAAGTATCGCTTGGACTAGCAGCAGTTCCCAAAACTGTGGAAGGGAATAAGCGGGGTAGAGCTTCTTTCATAAAAGATTGCCTCCTCCTAAAATATTGCCAAAGAACGTTTCCTATTTAGTTTTCCTTATTATTAGTGTATTAATGATGTCGGTTATGGCAAATGATTATTTAAATATCATTGTCCTCCTACACTGTCATACGTGGCCCACAAAGATCGTCATTGCCCTTTCTTGTAGTTCATTGGTCCTCACTGATGTATGTGGCTGGTAATGGGTCTGCAGACCAGACGTTTTATTTTAAAATGAGACTTAGTGGTTTTAAAGTTTGAAAGCGACCTAATGATAGTGCATATGAGTTATTTTGTAATATCTAGTAGTTATTTCTTATGTGACCTCGTTCAGCAATTTGTACTTTTCTTTTCGTGAGACCCATGTGGAGGTTACACTCACTGCTGTGCTAATCTTACTGAATTATTGCTTCTCAGAATTCAATATACTAAAAAATTTGCATAAGTAAATCGACTCCAAATATTTTGAACTTAGAAATTCTTGATTTTCATCTCTGAAGCAAAACATGGACATCTCTCGTTAACTTTGCAATGCCTTATTGGCCTGTTTAATGCCGGCCGTGATTGGCGTTGATATTTGTGAAGCGGCGTTAGAATAGCCGGTATTAAAAGGGCCCTCACAAAAAAGTCCGGGATTGTGTTGAAAGGTAAGAGACTCAAAGTTGTAAAAAATACATCTTAGTAGTTGTAATTGATTAGAAAATAACTAAGAATGCGAAGAAAGGTGCGAATGTCACTTATTAATTTTTTACCTTTTAAATGGCGTAAAATGGGACCAAAATTGGCAATAAATCGAAATTTGCTATTGGCGTGATAAGGGCTATGGCAAAAAAGGCCGACGTAGTATTAGCACCGGCGTAGAATGAGCCGATACAGTGCACAATTTTTTTTACCATTAATTACGATTTCTCGATTTTTATCAACAGTAGTACACCAAACGTTTTTTAACTTATTCACAATTCCCGTAGTTATTTTTCAGTTAGTTAGACAACATTTAAAGGTAGCATCACTGGAAGATCTTTTCCCGATCAATTAGTAACTGAGTATCTTTTTGTAATAATGTAAAGAATTGCTAATTCACATTTGAAAAAGCAAAAGCTTGCATCATATGCTTGAAGACGGCTCAACGCCTTGGATTCTGTGCTCCTAGGGTTATGGAACACTGTATTCTCTACTTATTATTTTTGAAGGTCATTTTTGTGTACGGTAATTTTGAGACCCAAGGGCACTTTGGAAACACAATTAGCCACAAATCTTGAAGAGTTTACGAACATCAACAAAAATTATGCAATTATTTGTTGAAAAGGAGTTATGTATATAAATTAGAAGTCTTAGGTTCCTTTGTGCTTTATTAAGCGCTCAGAATAACATGCATACTATGACAGAATTGACATTTTATTACCATTATGCTCTTTTAATCCCAAAGACCGTCAAGGGTCATTAAAAGCAAAGCGTTTGGAGTCAACAAGTCATCACTGACCCCTTGTGCAACTTCTAAACTTCCTTCTTTGCCTGCTGAAGGATGGCTTTAGAGTATACTAATTCCATGCCGTGTAGCATCATCTATTCAAACTGCAGTTTCACCATTTTATAATGCTACAATTATTGCCGATAACATCTTATCAAAGACTATTAATCAAGGCTCAAATTTCACAGTGCTTCAGTAAAAACTTCCTTTTTAAATAGTCAGTAGGAAGTGGTAGTCTGAACAACACATTACAATTCCTTACGCGGTTCATCTTCTAGACAATAAACAGACTGACCCTTCATTACAGATCAGAGTAGGTTGTCTGATATCGTCATTTAATGTTGTCTTATCAGTAAAGAAGCCAGGGTCATCAGACGTCAATAAAAGCTAACAACTGTTTATAACCAAACTTGAATGGAAAGCCATTTTTACTTAGCCAAGCCTGTAATCTAGTTAGCTTGTGTATTTGCTTTCTCTTCATCCTCGAAAGATTGAGAGTAGAGAAGCTACGTTTGTTTTCTTGAAAATGGAAACAAAGAATAATTCTTTATCTTTTGGAATCATTATAAGGAGGAAATTGTCTTTACTATAAACGGCAATAAAAAAGATATGAACAAATTTTGTGACCAATAAAGGAACAGGAGTCATTTTAGAAATAGCTAAGCTATCATCCCACTTAGCTTGGTGGGTGTCACTAATTGGTATGTATGTTGGCGATTAGTTACAATACGTTGAACACATTCAGCACTGACGGGAAAAGATAGGCTGATTTGACGTGTGTCTTACGTATTCTTTCTCGAGACGAAGCCTCTCAAATAGTACAAGGGTCATCCGGTTCAAGGTATCAGCAATACTTGTGGAATGCATATTGGGTTCAATGCACTCCCTTTCTGCTTGGATTACAAAGAAGTCTTATTAACTTAACGGAAACAAAAACAGTCGTGATCTTTGAGGAAAGTAATGCGGGCGCAAGGGAAAATGCTTGAAAGATAGACAGTTGCATGGTAATGCAGTTATTTCTTTACCAATTAACTTGTCTCTACAACTACCATATGATCGCGGTAGAAACAAAGGAGACTATTTTCCAGACTTCTTGTATTGGTCTGAAAAAGCAGACCAAAAGACTCACACAAGACTCACACAAGTACATGGTGGTTAGCGTTGTCTTGTAGCCTACCCGACGTTGCAAGGCAATGTTGCTGTTTTCCCTACTTCTTCTTTATTGTGACCTCACTTATACGTTCTGTTGCGTTCTTGCATGGATTGTTAGGTCAATTTTTCTTCAAAAAAGTCCTGCAAAACATCCTGGCCCTTGTTTGTTATGTTCCTCTTTCTCCGTGCTTTCGCATTTCTTTGTGCATCATGGTATCGTGCCCCGACATTAATTTTGTGCCAACATTTAGGTCCTTTACCTGGTTTAGTTTGCTAGTGATTTTTTTGCTGTAAAACGCTTTATTGAGCTATTCAGTGATATTTTAAGCTTTAATTCCTGGCCCTGATAGCTTGCTTTTGGCTACCTCTCCATGCAGGAGCTACTAAGGTGTTTGTATTTCTGATACTTGTAGTTTGACTTAAGACTGAGTACTACATCTATTTCATTAGCAGTGTATGACCAATTCATATTGTTAAAAAGAAAGTTATTGGAACTGTTGTTCCATTGAAGATTAAAAAAACCTGGATAACTAGCTGTCAGTGCATATTATGGGGTAACAAATCTCAGATTTAAACTATAATGCGTTGGTTATCTCTATGGATCTCTTATAAAAAATAAATCCTAATACTGCTACTCACGCTGCCACTTCTCCTTCTCTTCGCCCTCTACTCCTCATCGTTATAATGATGATCGAGACTTTTTTAAATTAGATTAAAAGCATGGGATCAACCGATGAATGTTTAATGTCTTTTGTGGGTCCAGGAGCTAAAAATATTTGCGACCTCTTTTATCAATCTATTATTACTTATATAAAGAAAGTAACTCATCAGAAGGAATTATTCTGCTGCTTAAAACGTTACTGCTTCTATATTTTTAAATTTAAAAAGCTATTGTTATATATTTTACCAGTTGTAATGTAATTGTCTTTCTGCCAATTATCGATAAAGTGAGCTAACAACATATAACCATTAAAAGCATAATATAAATCAATAAAGAAAAAATTAATGGCTGTTTCCTCAAATACATTTTGAGATTAATAACTTTTTAGTGGATTTAAGTATAAATTTGTACTTTGCTTTTAATTAAATATTGTTACATTGTTAAATAAAACTTGTTACATGAGTCCTCTTCGAAAATCACTGAGAAGAGAGAGCTTCTCTGTTACAAAAAATATAATCAGAAGAATTTTATTCATGTTATCAGAGAGGTTGCATAGTAACAATCGTGTCAACATGCCCTCTATTGAAAAGCTCATTTTAAAATACTTTTGCATGTCCCCTTTATTGCTGTACCTCTCTTCAGTTCAAACAGTTACAGTCTTTACCACGAGGTGTAACTTTCCCCACGTGACAGGTTGTCACAACTTTTCATGGCCATATTTGGCCCTCCTCTATGATCCAAACACCACAGTCACTTGTGGAATGTGTCATGTTGACATAAATAACTCTTAAATTTATAACCTTTCTCGTATCTTCTATATATTTAGGAAATAGTAAACAATTTTTGCCTGTGTGTTCAACCTCTGGTTAACCAATATTAATTAGGTAATTAGTTGTTGGAATGTCTGTTCCCAAAGCAAAACATGATATCATGAGAGGTAGCCCATTTTTCGATCGTATTGTTATTGCCCGCTATTCAAACTTAAACGTAGGGCTGTCAAAGAATCTGTGATCTTATTAATTTTGTGATATTTGCATACTTCGTGGGATATGACATTGTATTAGAAATCCTTATAAGGCAGCATAAAGTTACACAATCATATCGATGACCACCTGTGAAGCTAATACCTAAAAATTGTTTCTCTATTTATAGATTTGTCTAAAATTGTCCCTTCGAAATGCTACATAATTTACATTCTGTCCCTCCTCCTCTCACTCCGGCATGTTGCAAAAGTATACTAAACTTTCTAAAACTCATCACAAATAATTCAGTTGAATAATTTTATTTTAAGAAATACAAAAGTTCTGAATATACTACAGACTCACCCAATTAAAGGCGAGAACTAGATCTGAAATTTGGAATGAATTCCTCCCGATACAACATACATGAGGATAGAAACATCGTAAACAAAATGTCCATATAAATTAATGTTAAGTGATTATTTGTTTTCAAGCTATTAGACATTCGCTGCTTCAATATCATAGGTTTAAGAAGAATCGGAGTGTAAATACATTATACGATGATGCGGTTTTACGCCTTGTACTCCACTTTACAGGGGCTAGGGCAGTGCCCATATGTATGGGACCTTTGTTGGAGCTTAGAGCACATTAAGACCGGATGCCACTCCTGCCGTCACCAATGGCCCTTCCGGAAATCGAACCCGTACTCTCTAGCATAGAAGGCAAGTGAACTATCCTCTGGACCACGGCAGCTGTAAATACGCTATATGTTCAAGCAAATGAGTACTAGCTATTCAATGCCCTGCGGTTCCACATTCCTAGAAATCCTAAACTGCTGAATTCAAAGTTTCTTTACTTTTAGAAAGTATAACAAATTGAGTAAACATGAATACTCATATTGAATTTTTTAAACTAGGTGTTTTTAAGAAATTTGTAGAAGCTTTCGTTATCTCAGAAATTAGTATAAGAGCTTTGTTTAATGCAAAATATAAATTTAAAGTAACAATTGGAATACTCCAATGATCGAGTGAACCAATGGAGATACTTTGTACCCTTAAACAATTTACAGTAAAAAGATATATGTATTAATTGTCTGACTAAGAAGTGCTGCTACATATTCTTGTTTTGAGCCACATCTCACTTGATATAAGTTGCGATTTACATTTCGTAGTATAGTAAAGGTGCTGAAATTTATCTAATGACAAGCTTTCGATGTTCAGTACTCTTCCTTGGGTCCTTATGAGCAACACTAACAGTAAAGCTTGGAAGGGTAGGATTTTCTTGTCTTGTTTTGGTTTTGGGGAACCAATCTTTTATAAGACCTTGCTTTTTAATCAATATCTATTTATCTGTCTATGTATTTATCAACGTTCATATATACACATATATTATATGGCAAAATATAAAATGTAATATAATAGCTATGCATGATTACAGATATATCTAGTGATCGGAAATGCAGCAGTTGTAATAAATGGATCAAGGGCCACGTGGAAAACAGTTTGGGGAACATCACTGTTCAGGAGTACACAAATCTAAAATATTTTGCTGGTAGCACATAATTTGTTAGTTGTGATGCAGTAGAGGCATCTAGACGTTGGAAAAAGTAAGAGCATAGACTTAGATGCTCAACAGATTTGAATAGATTTTTCTTCAGCCGTTTCCCTACGTGTTTTGATATCACTGTTTATGGTTAGAAGTGATTCAATGTCATCTGATACAATAGGCATTTATGCTGGAGCCACGTCAGATAATTTGTTACGATCAGTATCTTATCTGGGTTGAAATATACACCTTAAGGATATAATATAGAAGTAACTGGTTTTTTGTTCTGTAAGATAGTTGTGGAATTTGTAGAATGCACAGGTCATTTACTTTTGCATTCACGAGGGGCGTCGTGAATCAACAAGTGAAAGTAGTCAGGCAGCACATTCTATCTAGCTCAGAGTGAAGCCTCAGAGATTTCAGGACTGCCAATTCCGTCTGAAAGAGGTAGACCATGTAGTGTATAGAATCTGTCAAAAACGGGAAGTGTCAAAAAAGTGACTACGAAGCCCTCTTACAACACCCTTCTTTCATCCACTCCTCATTCGCTCTTCTTTTTTTCTTGATTTTTCCTCTTTCTTCATTTCCTTCTAAATTTTGCGCTTTCATTGTTCCTGTATTTACCTCTTTTCTGTCTTTATTTTCTATTTGTCTCCTTCCTTATATTCTTCTCTCTCTCAATTTTTCTGTTGATGTTCGGGCAGTTTCTTAATTAGCTTTATCTAAGACCTGTGATATACAAAATTTCTTGTTCTTCTCTGTCTCGTGGTACTGACATTTGATAATAAAACCTAAATTATTCCAAAAACTTACCAATAGTCGTTTATGTAGACTAAATCCAAAACCATCTGTAAGAAGAGTGCTCAGGTAGGTCATATCCAGACAGAAGAAAGGACTGCTTTTTACATTTCCACGTTGACATACTACGAGAGAAGAAAGAAACTTAAGAAACAACACTCATTTTTCTGATGCGATTTGAGGAAGAAAGACCATTTCTCATTCAAAATTATTTTTGCAGTTAAATCTCTTGAAGGAATGGTGTTACATCAGAACACTCAGCTCTCAATAAATTTCTGGTTCTAGCCTTTATAAAAGCCACTTTTTCAGTACTTTAACTTAATTGGAAGTGCGTACTTGTAAAATAATCGGTTTCAAGTTAAAAAAGCTCCTCCTTACACGAGCCACGAGAACTACTACAAGTTAAACCTGAGTATCTATTGATACATTAGCACTGCATGAAAATATCATCTAGAATTACATAACAAATAAGAATCCATACTTTTCGTCTGAGAAACGACCCCCAATGTCCAACAAAGCGCCAGTCCGTAACAAAACCACTCCAAGTACCAAAGTTTAAATACTAGTACCAAAATAATTGAAGTTACATCAGAACAATGTTTGCTTCCTTAACTGTCCTTTCCGTTTCGAAAGCGCAAGGTATTGCCGAATACCAACAAATATCAATGGTTCTTATGGTTCTTATGATCTCATTTTGGTCTTTATCTGATCGTAAATGTTCGCTAAATATAATTTTATTCATTCTTTCCCTTCACACATTTAAACGTGATCGGTGTGTGGCACACAGTAGTACAAAAGAATGTGACATTATCACCTTCTTCGAGTTCTGTGCCATTAACTCTGTTTTGAATTTTTGGTCAATAGGTGTACCAGCATCTGTTAATAATACTAAATGCAATGTTCTTTCTGCAAATTTTCTCATATTGCAATGGGCGCCAGTTGACACACCACTGAACAACGGGGTGCCGCCCCCCGTCAAAACCACTCTACTTTCTGACAACAAATCAATATAACCTTTCTTCAGGTCCACGGGTTTGTTTCTCTTTTTGGTATTACCATTTCTGAACATCTTTACACGGCTAGGGCCTCCCATTGTAAGAAATTTTCCGATGTCACTTGCGTAACACAACTTAAACATGACGCAGTACGGTAACACGAACAAAACGTCTCTTCTTCTACAAATATATTCACGTAAAATAACAGCACTACTTATGTTGTAACTTATTTTCAATGACAGTAAAAGAAGAAGGTGACCTACTACAACCAAGCGCAGCACAACCCCTGCTCTTTCATGAGAAGAGATTGCATTTATTTATACGGGAAGGTACCCCTTAATTCTCTGTCACTTAAAGACCACAACTCTGCCGATTACAGCTGCCTATTTTTTCCAAACGTAAACGGAAGTAACACTCGATGAACATTAGTTCTTTACGGGGGTCGAACGCCGGTCTAAGAACATTTCCAACCCTGACCAGGACCAGTGGTTTAACACGCTACCAACGCAGTACAAGAAAACATCCATTTATATATGTAATTCAGCTAACTTTCCGAATCCGCCCGGTCCTAAAACTGGCTGGTCCGGCCATCAGATTAAATATCAGCGCACACTAAATATATACTAGGAAAAGCGACTTACTTGTCTGAGCAGAATCGATGTAGTCTTCCACATGAAGTTCGCCTCCACTTTTAGCATCTAAGGGAAGGAAACCACATACTCGTTAGAACATCCCTGAGTTAATAATAGTAATAATATTTTTGGTTGCGGTGTCAAACAAAGCTACAGCGTCAATAACTATAAACTTAGAATTACTAAATTTCGTGGCTTTCGTAATGCTGAGTTTTCGAGTCATGTTTATAGAAAATGCCTGTTTTCTTTCTGTATACTCTCAATCCGCGAAAATTGTTAACATTTCTATCGACAGCTCCTCTCCTAGTTGCTATGGTTGCATCAAACGCTGCTCTTCAAACTAACTCGCGCTACAGAATCCAGTATTTACACAAGGCGTAGTCTGATTCCTTTCTGTATAATGCGTTATACCTGCATCTCTTCAAGGCGCGTGCTTGCGCGGTAAGAGAGAATGGTTCATGTTCCAATTTGGTAAGATTCAGAGGTCCAATTCGCCGTGCTACTATTATATCCTTAAGCAATAACTCTATTGTGCTCCATCATACCGAGATGTAAAATTGGGGTAGCTGTTATGGCAAAACCCCATAGGCGAAGGGGGTGCACGCTCTGTGTCTTGATTCCTCGGAGAGTGGATCAGAAAACAATTGGTAAGAGCAGTCATTTGCTGCTTGGAAAGTGACGGCCGTAAAACGTCTCGCAAAGGTCTTGCTTAGAATCGGCGTTACATAAAGTCACGTATCTCAGAATTGAGACGTGGAGGACATTACATAATACATTTGTCAGATTATCATAATGACACACTTTGCCACTATTTCCTTCTCACGGGAATGTTTCTATTAAAACCATCTACTTAGTTAAAGTTACTTCGGCACCAAAAAGCAAAAGCGTGTTTACACGACGAGCAACAAAAACAGACCCATTTCAGACCTCATAACGTTTCGCTTCTACACTTCACATTACAATTAGACACAGTACTACTCTCGGGCCGATTGGCAGTTGACCTAAATACTGTTTCTTTTTTGCAAAGTTCTTTTCTATTTTTCTAACAAAAAAAACAAGGCCCTTACTCTTCCGACGACAAGTACGTCCCAGTTTACAGTAAGTGAAGGAATTCCTTTCAATGTGTTAGCAGTTAGCATTCGTAAGCGATTGTGTTCTGTTTTCTAAACTTAGCAGCCCTCCCTCTTGGGCAGAACTCTCTCTCAGAAGAACCAATCACCATCTCCGCACCGATGCATATTCTTGAATGAAAGCGTCTTACTTCCTGAGTACGAAACGTCCATGCTTGTGCCTTATATTTTGGGTTCATGTTCTTCTTTACACTTATCGTGTCGACTGTAATCGCCTACAGTAAGTTTGTTTGTTTGTACGCGTATCCTTTGTAAATACTACAAAATTGCCACAAAAAAAACTATCAAACATCGTATAACAAATCCTACCCGATCCCATCATATTACGAAACACAATCCCTAAGGAGGCATCCTCTTGGTTTACTATGATATTCTTACGACTATAAATTACAGTAAGATCGAATAATTTGTTACTCATACCTAACAAACCAGCCTCTACAGCTCTGTCAAAGAAGTAAGAGAGAAGAAAGACTTCGGACTTGTCAATTGACTCTGCAGTTGAGAAAAAGAGATCAGATAAAATTCGTAAATCCTGTTTATGGAATCAAGAAATGATAGGTCTAATGGTTGATAAACTGATCTTGTAACAGCATTTCATTAAGTTCTGAATACAAGCCACTCTTTCGTAGATAAATGATAACCTTCGATAATAGCCCATCGTATGAAAGACATACACACGCTATAAGGGCATGCGCTCATATATGTGCCCACCGCTCTAAAGGGGAGTGCAAGGCGTCAAACCACATCATCATCATGCTAGGCATACATTCAAAGGGTCCTCGACAAATCGTAAAACATAGTACATCTGTGTGCTATTAAGGTAGGTAGAACATTACTATACAAAACGTTACACGTGTGCGTAAATAGTGACAAGATAAACCCTAGATCGGTCATTCGCCAGAGTTTTATTTCATTTGAATGACACTTAAGATCACTCTACATGTTACCTTCAGAATGTAAACCTACCCCAAAAGCTCCAAAATGAACATAAACCAACGCTTATATTATAGATTTTGCGGCAACTGTATAGTCAGGTACCTCAGCCTGGGTTAATGGAACTTTTCATGACACTTTGCTGATCTCACGCTTGAAAAAGAGTTGAAAGATGGGCCAGCAACTGGTCCCGGTAAAAACAGCTTGCTACAAAACTTCAATGACTGAACACATGAACCCGCAACAGGTATTAACAAAACCTTACACCTTTGAAGCAAGAAGCTTCATTTCGAGGACAGATGACTGCAGTAGCATTTTGGAATGTGCTTATGCGTATATGAGGGAAACTACAGATAAGTATGATTCCAGATGATCAAATGATGTACTTTTGTAGTAAACTGCAAAATAAACTGGAGATGGGATACACCCGCGTGGCAAGGTATTACGGGTTTTCAGCAGAGCACAACCGATAAGTAACCACAATGTTCTCTTCAAGTCCCAATCTAACAACCGTAACTTGCCTAACCCCCCAAAACTGAATAATGGATGCAAACACCCGTGAAAAGGCAGGGTTTAGTATAAAATGTTGGGACCCTAATCAGACCCTTCGCCTCATTTTCGTAAAAAATGACGTATTTAGCCAACCGCTAATGGGACTATTTGCGGAAATCTACAGGCATGTTGAGAGCCAGGACTATGAAAAAAGCTGACTAATGTTGTGGACACCAACAACTGAGTCCAGATAAAAGTAAGCCAGTCCCTACCACAACCAATGGATATCTGCCCAGGAGCAATCAACGGCGCATCACCTCAACAACAATTTTGCTCTAACTTGAATGGATTTTATTTTGTCTAATGCCGTGGCTCGGCATGCCTATAATGCCTCAGAAATTCAAATGCCTTTGGGACGGCCAGTGTGGTTTGCCAGTCAAATTGGCTTCATGAATCATACTAACTGTTGTCAAAACCAAAGTTATATTTCTATGCGCCACTGTCCTTACTGAATCCTCTAAACGGGCATACAGTAGAGTTGATTAAAA
>JAAAKM020006971.1:63148676-63171749 GCA_010016025.2 Alatinidae sp. Z8VKAUB7J3 | reverse complement strand
AAAACCAAAGTTATATTTCTATGCGCCACTGTCCTTACTGAATCCTCTAAACGGGCATACAGTAGAGTTGATTAAAAATTGAGGCGTACCCCCTGAAAGGTGTGCTTCATGACCCCTTCATGACCGTAAGGACAAACACAAATATCTTCATATGACAGATGTAGAGCATCCTTTTGTACGCTCAGAGACTTCTCTTGTATGCTAATGGCTGTTAACTTGGCGTGGCGGTGTAGGGGATGGAGTGGTCGCTCGTGGGTTCAAATTATTTGGTATTTCATATCGCCCAAAGCTATAGGGACACAAGGAATGAAGAGAATGTGCAGCACGCGTTAATGTTAATTCCCAAAACCAAAACATACAAACAAAAATAGTCACTGGAAAGGTACCAAAGACATAATTAAAGCTGAAGTTCTATAAATATATATAGAGGAAATATTACATACTTGGTCGAGCCACACGAGATATAACTCTTTTAACTACTTCTCTACAGCTATCGAAGCTGCATTGATCGCTTCCACTAAAAAGAAACAACAGAGAAAGTTTTTTTGTGAAAAGTGATCGTATACACTTGGTCACGCTGTTGCCTCTGCACACAACATACATAACATCATCAGTTGTGTAACCTCTAATTACTTTGTCTAACTGGTAATGTTAGGACACAACCAATGGGAAGGTATAAGGGTTGCCGCGTCTTCCTTCTTACCTCAACACTACGTCAGTCTCTCAATCTAAAACCCCAAATGAGCAGTGGGCCCGACATTAAAACTACGATAAATAAACAAAAAAAACACCAAAGAGGCACACCTTTAAATAAAGGCAGCTGGAGCGTCTATGAGCTACACCCATCAATTTAGGCTACCGGACAGACAAGCAAGCCATGAGGCAGGCTCAACCGCCTAGTGGATTATGGAAAGCATCTGTCAAAGCAACCGCCCGCGGATTATGGAAAGCATCTGTCATCAATTAAAACAGTTACTGCATCCATTGCTGCAAATCTAGGAACGGGGGAATCATCACTATCTTTGTGTGTGAGCATGGTATTCTAAAGATTTTTTTAAAAAAAACCAAAACTCAGCTTGTTTT
Organism: Alatinidae sp. Z8VKAUB7J3; assembly: GCA_010016025.2. Lineage (NCBI taxonomy): Eukaryota > Metazoa > Cnidaria > Cubozoa > Carybdeida > Alatinidae > Alatinidae sp. Z8VKAUB7J3. The sequence continues at coordinate 63,170,666 of JAAAKM020006971.1, read as the reverse complement.
ACACCAGGTACGTTAAGAGGAGAGGAGGTATAAAGAGGAGGGCCAATCGATAGGAGTATCCTCCGAAACGCACCGTCACGGTGAGAAAAATAAAATTAAAAATTGTTTAAAATTCACTCTTTACCTTTACACAACTCAAAACCGAAGTTTACACCCCATTCATCGACTGTGTAGGTTAAATACAAATGTTAGGGGGCCTTAGAGACAAAATGTCGCGACTTGTGCTATCAAGCAGAAACCTCTCTCAAGTAAATCTTCAGCTAAATAGGAGCTGCCATGGGAGCTTACGCTTTTAGGCTTTCCGGCTGCAAATCAAAACTCCGAAAAGTTGATGACTTTCTCAACTTTATTGGTATTTAATCACGTGGCCTTTCGCATAGCACTCGAAACGTTTTCTCAGCAGCATCAGGGAACGCATGCTACACCTACTGTCCCGTGGCGTGGTGTCACGTTATGTAGTTACGTGACACTTTCAAGTCCTAAATCTCACCTTGCCACTACAAATGGCTACCTATACGTTTAATGAGAATATGCTCCTACGAAATAAAATATAAACTGGCGCACTCAAACACATGCTTCCCTACGTTTCGTATGTAAATGAAGTCTCATACAAACCTGATGATAAATTCCACTCCATTAAATTTCCATGGTTTAGAAAACCCTCGAGGGAAACACGGACTAACTACTTTGATTCTACCCGGGCCTGAAGAGAAGGAAAGAAAGAGAGCGATATAAAATATTCTGAAACAATTGGCGTTACCATACTGGCATATATCCGAATCCTCGGGCACAAGTTGCAAGCTCACATGTTTGATATAAGGCAGTACTGAAAATTCTGTAGGTCCTGTATCTAACAAGAACTATGCATAAATCGTTGTAAAAATTCAAGTATGATTGGGTTGTTTTCTGAAATTCATAACTTTTTAATGCCACCGATGAGGCGTATCGCAGGCCCATAGAAACGGAGTTTACAAACTACATGACTTAATCAGAGACATCAATCGTCTTTCTCTAAACTGGGTCACTTGCATGTTTCACCTAACCGTGGATTCATCGCCTTTTCCGGTAGATACTTTTAATTATCTGCAGCGTTCCACCTGTATGTGACTCTCGTGTAACCCATCCGGAATACGGTCTAAACACAGACCATCAGTTTCCCTAAATACCGCCAAAGACTTCTGTCAACGCCTGCTGCTAGCAGTTGCATGTTAAACCTTTATTTGTTTTTGGGAGTTTCCACGCACTTTCTCCATTTTCAAGCTGAACGTGATATTTAAGAGGAAAACTCGTACTCGGACTTAAACTCTACAGGAATCTTTGGCTCGTATGATCAAACAGAGTCATCAACCAGAATTAAATTTTAAACATCAGTCGATAATGGCAACTATGAGTGTCGACTTGAATTGCATAGATAATGACAGATTGTGGCATTTTACAAAAAAGTGGTTTTCTTTTGTTGTGTTACGTAGATTAGCGAATGGTAAAACAGCATAGAAAGCTAGGGAGCTAGAGAAAGTTGCATAGGGAGCATAGGGAGCTAGAGCTAGAGCTAGAGCTAGAGCTAGAGCTAGAGCTAGAGCTAGAGCTAGAGCTAGAGCTAGAGCAAAAAGCATAGGGAGCTAGAGAAAGTTGCAACTCAGCTCATCAAAATTAAGTGCGATATGAAGTTAAACGAACTTTGTCACAGAGTTAGGAATATTCCAGTACCCTTTCCAACACAGGCTAAAAAGTGACGCAATGGTCAACAAACTTAGGAATTCGATCTGTTAAGCTACCACAGAAGAAGAAAGCAGCAATGATTCAGAACTCGTAAATCAAAAACTGCCATTTTACGCCAAAGCGATCCACCTTAAGAGTACGACTGACACATACGTTGGGCTTGTATCATCATACAGAGTTTGGAATATTCCAGTAAACTCTCCAACACAAGATGAAAAGTTATGCAACGGTCGACCAATTTAGGACTCAATGCTCTCCGACGTTACGAAAGGTGCATTACAGCACTAATCGCTAAACCAAGCGTCTGAAAGTTTGAATATTACTGAAAATCAAATACTTACAAAAGACCCCTAGCTGCAGTTACTCGCGAATTCGTCGCTTCATACAAATATATATGAGAAAATATTGCCCTAATTCTGATAAAGCTCCCCTGCCCTCAAAAAGTTCTAGTTGCGCCCCTGAACGTATCCGGTGAGGCCGTTGGTGCTCCCATCGCAGTACATCCATTTTCTGCCCCTCCAAATAAAAAGTTTGATAACTCATATCTGCAAATGATTATTGCCAATGATACGTTTTTGGCTTGCGTAGCATGAGCATTTATATAATACATCCTTGCTAAAAGTTAAACGTTTTCAGATATATAGAATGGTTTTTACGTTTGGTATTTTGGAATTCTGTATGCTAGTTGTAAAGTGTACCTTAGAGTAGAACGTCCTGTTTTCACAAAATTACTCATGATATCTTACTTCAATTTCTTTAGTTTGTTTATAGAAAAGTTTTAAAAAAGTAATTAACCAAACCAGTTAGTGAACACTGTTATCTTCTGTGATATGATGTCATATCTTAAATACCGAATAATACCATATTATAATAATTATGAGTGGTTAATGAAGTCTTGCCAGGATGTTCTTTGGAGAATCTGAAAAACATATACAATAACAAAAGCTTGTACAGTACTTATGAAACACAAACATTTAATTTGAAAGTCTGAAATTTCAATTTATGTATATATATTGCTCAAATGAGAATCCCCTTCATTGAATGTTTTCAAAATTTTGGATTTTTATCATTGTTGTTAAACCACATAAATTTGTGAAAAAGATATAAACAGTCTAAGCCCAAACGTACTAGTAATCAAAAGTTATTACACTTCAAAAATACCGCTGGTAGTTAATACTCTTTTCGAAACAGTATGTATGTATGTATGTAAGCATGTATGTATGTATGTATGTATGTATGTATGTATGTATGTATGTATGTATGTATGTATGTATGTATTTATTAATTCATTTATTTATTTTGCCATTTAGAAGAAAAATAGTTACAAAACAAAACAAAATAATAAGTCAAAATTACAATTTTTTTAGGATATTAATTACTTTACAAAATTAAACAAAAATATTTAAGTCACTCTAAAGAATAAAATACAAAATATAAGTAATGAAAAACAAAGAAATTATGCTCAATAAACCCCTACTGATAAAGTTGGCATGGATGGCATTAAAAAGGTTCAGAAGACCTTGTTTCCATAATGGTCCCTTAACAGGGCTAAAAATAGTTGTCAGAGTACTTGATATGATATTTTAGTGGAAAACAGTAAGGTCTTGAGTTTACGCCCTGGGCTTATAAGTGGTTTGAATGTAGTTATATCAGGGGAGGCTCATGTACGCGAGGAAGAGGGCAGCTCATAGTATATACAGCGGGCATTTTGTCTCTAACTGATTTAATGAAAAGTTAGTCGGTTGCACGATAATTACCAGCAGAATTTCTTAGCATAAAATGTCCTCAGTATGTGTAATGGTGACAAGAAAAGCCAAAAAATGACAGAAAAGACAGATGCTCGAATGGGAGCCTTTACGTGTAATGTACCTATCTAATCAGTACTTCTTGTCAGAGCCTTGAGTGACGTCTTGTCCGATCCCTTTTTTAAGTTTCTTTGAATGTAATTGCTACTATTGTCAATTTCTTAATCCTCAGGAATAAAGATAACTTTGTCATCATCGTTGAAGTTTCTAACATAATCGTCCATAATGTTTTACGGTTTCTCTCAAGCTCTGGGCTTGTATTCGGAGGGGCTTCTAGTAGAGATTTTACGAAGCACAAAGACATTTGTAAGTTGCAAATTTTCTCATTAATTTCGAAATATTTTTCCCTCGACAAACTCGTATTCGTCCCCCCCGTCCCTCCCTACAATAACCTGGTATGTAAATAAATACACACCAAGTTCGATTTTATCACCTAGTCAGGGATAGAGCAGCACGATGTAAAGTTGTTATTGACTTGCCACACAGCCGAAGGGGTGATGCCTTCAATGATAATGATGAAGATGGTAATAATGGTCTAAAATTAAATACTCTGGTGTCTACATGATAAAAATTGAAAAGAAAAACGTGCATAATTGTAAGGAAAGTTATGGGAGGTGAATGAGTTAAGGTTAGGATAAAAAAGACATAAGTTACAGGTAGTATGTCAATAATCAGAAGGCATGGTAAATATTGTGTATCGTTCACATTCCTGTTTAAGATCTCCATGAAAGAATGCCATACGCTTCTACAATGATTTTCATGATTTTAATGACATTTGATGTTTACATTGTGCCACTGTAATCACCAGGTTTTACAAACTGAGTACATTTTATAAATTCTTGATCATCCAACTTTTGCATTTAATTCACACAATTGATCTACTTTACAAAAGGGAGAAAGGAAGGGAAAACCTTAATAATAATTTTCTTAAGATAATCGTCAACTCTTTTTAATGCAGCAACCTTTCTTATTAAACAATAATCCTTTTTTATTGATCAATTACAGTAGAACCCATATGTTCTAGTATAAGCAAAGAGTATTGAATGTTTAAATTTTAGGGTCATTTAAAAGAGTTTTTCATTAACTTTGGCACAATAAAGAGATGTTTTATTTACTTTAAGCTCCTGGCTGTGACAATTTAGTGATCTTGAAGTCATGATGGTATATTCAACTCCCATAGAGTACACATAAAGCATGAAGTTGAGCACATGTTCCTGCAAATACACAGATGGTCTGGCCGTTATTAGAAAGGGTTCGTACTATTTGGTGGCTTAATCAAAATAAAAACGGTTGACATGGGGCTGAAGTGGCATTTAATACTAATGAAGCTTCTTGTAGTGTATCTTGGAGCAGATTACAACAGTGTATGCAGCACTGGGACTGATGATGTCATATTTACTACTGGTTCCTTGTATCTGCTTCCCAAGGGCTATGTAGAATCAGGAGAGAATGCTTTTCGGGATGTTAGCTCTGTTGAAAATAAGCTTCAATTCATAAACAGCGATTGGGGTAAGTTGTTGTAATTCAGTTCTTTTACCTCTATGCTTTCTCGCGCTATTTTATGTATTGCATAAAATATTTTATTGCTACTGTAATCAAGGCAGAGAAAACGGTGACAGTTGTTACTGCCGTTTCATGTCTTTCAATCATCAGGCAACTAATGCTACGTACTCACAATACCATTATTTAACAATTTCTGTCTTTAGAGTTATTGGCAAGACATGGCTCGACTTTTAGACAATAGTTTGGCTTGTAGTGACACCAACCAAAAGAAATGACATCGCAAATTTCTATGCCTCAATGTTAAGGACCATGGTGTAATGGCAGCACATCACGTTGCAGCACTGAAGGAGGGGGTTCGATTCCTCGTAGTCCTACGTTTTCACCATTGAGGTTTGCATCCTGTAACATCATAAACACACGCCAGGCTCTTCTATCTAGTACTTTGCTTTTACACGCGTTAATTATCGCTAATTTTTCTTCTTAAAAATTCTCCTTTTTATTCTTAAATTTAAATACTACATGTATATTACATATATTACTGTATTATAAAAAGTGTAATTTAGATAAACTTATTGGCAGTTTCTTTAATATTTAAGATAATTTATGTTTTGTATTTCACATTTACTGCCTGTCATATATTTTTTTAGTTCACAACCTTTTCTTAGTATCATATAGATGACTAACAATGATGTTAACGAGGCTGAGTAGATACTCACCACAACAACGTTGAGATGAAAATGAACGTAAACGGACAGGGTCGTGACAAGCGAATGAGCTACTGTTTTGCAACACAAAAGTTAAAAAGTATAATTGCATAAATAAATTTTTAAATTTGCTACATTATAGGAGGTTGTTGCTTCAAGTAAAACTATTACCTGGTTGGAAACAGATAATCATCTTGTTCCTTGTCAATTTTCAGGAAAGTTTCAAACAAGTCGACTTTACATTTCCTGCAAAGGACAACAATATTTACAAAAAACAGAAGGCTTTTGGAAGGAAAATCATGAAGGGCCGAGTGGAGAAACGTTCAAATTGATCCCCTAGTTTGAAGTCATATAGATAACATTGGGTCTGAATTACAGAAGAATTAATGCATGACCCCAATGACTTCCATACGCATATTTGCCTTAAGTTAAAACAGGGGATCATAGCGGGAGGAACTAATTGCCAATTCAAATGAGTGGACACAGCTGTAAGAAGTTTTTTAGATCAGGGTTATGTTGTTTGTCGCTCCCTAGATGAACAGAAATTGTGCTAAGACGACACCAAATATTGTTAATACCAAAGACAGGATGCAAAGAAAAATCAGAAACATTATAGGAATAGAGCTGGCCTCTACGATAGCAATGCCCCTCCTGTAGAATACCCATGGGCTAGAAACCAAGGCTCTTGGGTGTTTCCTCTGCCACAAAAACTAAATACTATGCAGTGTCTGCAGATGTGTTGGATGTAGTTAAATCGAAGTAGTTTTATCCTGTTTTGTTACGCGCTTTTGATTTTTCAGATGATGATATCTACACTTGAAACTCTTCTTTTTTGGGTGGAAAAGAAGAGAAATAAAATGAGAGGCAAACAGACACCAATTTTGTATGCAAAGTGTATAGTGTATACAACTTGACGCATTTTCTTTAAATTTTAATGAAAACTTTAGCTTTTCATCACATTTGTCAATTATTGCATAGGCTGCACAAAATTGAAAACAATACTTCACCAAAATTCACGTACGACACTAGCAATTTAGAAACAAAATTAGTAACAGAGTAAAAAGGGGAATTTAGTTATCTACTGCGTAAAATGTAGTACCGCAAGAATGCATAAATTTCTGAAACCCGAAGCTTCGACGAAGGAGAATATGAACTACAGAATTTTTGGTCCAATTACCTGTTGCCATTAGAGGATATGATTGTATGAAACAGATAAAGACCATGGATGCTCACATGTTACTGGATATAGAGAGGAAATGGTTTGATGTAAACTGTCAGCGGATAGATCAACGTATTAGGAGCAACAACGCAGCATGGCGGAAAGTTTGACATTCTTTTGGACATTCTAAAAACTAAGAAATAATTTGGAAAAGAGTCAGCTATATGTTGACATCAAGGTGCAAAGAATATAGGGTTATTATATAGACCTTGTTGAAACTTATTTCGTAACTTCAGTTGGGTGTTTTGAAAATATTTAGTGCAGCACGTCATAGTTGTTTTAAAGGTACAGACAAATCCCTCTCCCCTATCTTATGTCAGGTCTAATCTTAACCTTGTCAGTGATGTTGAAACCATTAACCATGGCTAAATATATTACCTGATTTGATAACTCATCAACACTCTGTCAAGTGTTATTTGTAGGACTGCAACAATGAAATTGTTGAAATATGGAAGAAACTGTATTATCGACAAAAATAAAATCCGGATTAGGTTGAACAATTTCTGGGCATAATTGCAACAAAATATGTTCTCATGATAATAAAGATATATTTATATATGTGTGTATACATATTCTCAGCAGACACATTGCAATTATATTTTATTCTCAAAGAGTGGAGAATTACTATAATGACTAGAAATTTTAGGGTACTGAGAGGATCCGAGCCCACGGCATCATGATTACTAAAACAACGCCTTGACCTTTGGACCGTCAGGCACCCAAATAAATATACATATGTAAATATATATGCTCAAATAGCCAACATTCCGCTAAGTGTATAAATATATATGTAATTCATAGAATAATTAGAAACGCATACTTACACTTATGCCAATTAACAAGGACAATAGGAAACACATGGCATACAAAGAATAAAGATACATTAACTACAATCACCTAGAGGCTACTAACGGACAAACAAGACAAAACAAAGAAAAGAGGGCAAAAATAACGAAACAAAGAAAGACAAATAACATAAAATCTCTAAAAACTATCTGGTTTCTGAATATACAACTAGTAACAAAATAAGTACTTAACTATCGCTACCTTTTAAGTCCACTCGGAGCAAAACTCCCTAATTCAAACTGCCGAAAGAACTATATAATTTGTCTATTAGTTTAACAGTAGCATTATATTAGAGGCTACTATGACCCTCCTCCTGAAAATGTTGGGAAAAAAGTCCCTTCTCGGTACATTAACTCCCCGATGAGATATCTTGCTAAAACTCATCCAGTTGTTGAACCTCTGTCCAAACTTTATACTAGTGCTTCCTACATACTGTTTGCTACAGATTTACATTCTAGGAGATATACTACGTTACAAGAATTTCAATTTAACATATGGTTGACCTTGTATGTCCTACCTGAACTGCCACCACTGTGTTATTACTAACAGGAGTACTTGACATTGGCATCAAGTCGTATGAGTGGGTCAATTTTGTACCATCTTTGAACTGATTAAACCCGGTTAGTTTCCTCTTATGTGACAGGAGTGCTTGACATTCAAATCACATCATATGGCTTGCTTGATCAAGGATACAGCAAAGATTCCGTTAAAATTCTGGTGAATGGGACAGATTTAAAGGTCAAAGGACGCGGGTTTAGTGTGACCTCACTTTTTGCAGGTAAATATCTCCATAACTAGTAACAACAACACAAACATTTCTAACAACATTGACCGTTTATTTAAGGAACCGTCACTTAACCATCAATTTATTATAATTTGTGTTAGGGAAGAAATCAATGCAGATCTGGTGCTCTTTAAAGTCATTGTGAAACTTATATAAAATAGGAGTAGAAGCACATTGAGTGGTCATATAAACATAAAATCTATTCTGCATGATACATGAGAATCAACTTTAATGGGAAGAAAGCAATGTTACTAAACTTAAAATTTGATTTTTCTCCATGCGAGACGCGCTATTCGTTACTCACACTAACAAGTAGATTTTTGAAGGTTATAGGTGTTCATATGTGAATTTTTTTCTTATGTATCATCAACTCAACAAGCAATTACTTGTCTTTTTCGTTATCAATAACCAACTAATTAATGCACAAGATTTAGAAAAAGTCCAGCCGAGGTGAAACCTGTACTTCATGATCCTAATAAAAGTGTATGTTGCTATTCCTTGTTTACGTAATGACGTGCACGAAATTGTAGGAGGCATATTGGAAACAAAAAACTTTCAATGGTGCATATTTCATTAAATAATCGAAATTAATAATAATTTACGTATGATTTTCAAAGGAAGAACGACATTTCATCAAGAGTAGGCCATTACCGTAGGAAGGGGAGCTGTTTATTCGAGTTTCTTTTTCTCCGTTACTCTTGTTTTTTGCTATTCTTCCTCATTTTGATCCATTAAACGCCACCAGGTGGTCATGAAAGATTCACAAAGTTTAAGTTCCAGCCTTTGGTGCCCTTTACTGTATGCGGTGTCATCTTTCGACAAAAGAGTGTCCTACTGAATAATCATGTCGTGTCGCATCATGTCTTGACGTGAAGTGTAGACGTCCTTCTTGTCTTCAACCCAAGGGGACCAGAGTGGCTCATTGACTTAAGAGTCCTATGGGTCAGATCATGGTGTTGTGACCAGCTAATTGTGACGAGATATGTGACCTATGAGGGCTATGTGACAGCTTTTCTCGTCCCAGGGGCCCATGTCGTGACTTGTTTAAAGAAAGACGTGTCCAAGTGATGTTGTAAGCTGAACGTGGTGTTCTTGTATAGGTGTCATGTACTTGTTTTCGGTAAGCAATAATTAGTACCAATGAATAAAAAACAGATATAAAGATCGTCTTTATGCAACTCTGAAAGACAGTTGGTGGGACACCTTGATGAGTGTAGTCTTTCCCCAAAGAATGTCATGCGCTCAAGGCTAGGCTAACTTTAACACACATGCATGGCGTAATCAGTCACGAAGGTGAGGGGGGTAAGGGCGGGCGCCGCCCCCCTGAGAGAATTCACTAGCGTACTCCGCCCCCCTGACGTTCTGATCGGCATATATATTTTTCACTGTAGTATTGTAAGAACCACCTCGCTGTCTTACATGGTTACGCATGCGCTGATGCACAAATCAGGACTCAAGATGATATATGCAGCAGACAATCATTTTCGATCAGTACCAGTTTGGATCCGATCCCAAGCGTTTACACGGGTACGGATCCAAACTGGTCCACTTTCATTAGTGGACCCAAACTGGTACGGATAGCAGATCCAAACGCGTACGGATAAAGGTCCCGTGTAAACGCGAGGCCGATCCGTACCAGTTTGGATCCGTACCCGTGTAAACAGGGTCTGAGACTCGTCTTCAGATGAGGTTCTTTCTGCTACCAACACCTTAAAATGTAAAAAAGCTGCAGCGCCAGGTAATTTGCTGTTAAGAAGGAATGCCTTGAACTTTTCTCAAAATAATTAAAGATCTTTTGAGTTATTTTGACGTCTAAATCTAAGCAAGTGTCATAGGGGCATTCTTTCATAACTTATTAATTTTAAAACTTAGAAAATCGCGATGCTCGAATTGCAGGCGTGTCAACATGATTGCTACACTAGACAAATTCAGTTTTGAAAAGGCAATAGAGAAATGGTAATGTCACTATCGGGGTTCAAGCCCATAACCAACGCACTTGTAGCATGTGCCCTACAAACTGAGCTAGTTGACCCCAATGCTAACATACTGGTAGTCACTGCATTGCCTCCCAATCATTCATCAGTTGATATTGACACAGCAAAACGCAATTGGAGTTAGTCTGTTAGCCATGTGACTTGCAAGAGAAAAGACTTCCATCCAGCACACATTGCTTACCAAAGGACATTGAAAGTTACAAAATATCATTCACTAGAGAGGATTTGAAATATCAGTTTTGAAAAGATTGTTAAATTCAGTTGAGGAGACCGGCACACAAGAGCATATCGGGCCGGTTTCAGGCTTGGTCTTGGAATTTATGTAGTTTTAAGTAAGAGAAAAAACTTACATAAGTAATCAAATGAAAAAAATGAGAACCATCTAAAAGTTAGTTTTAATAGCGCATGAGTATCATTGATGACAATCTTTTTTCTCCATCCTCTTCTTTTTCGTCTCCCTTTTCTCCTTACGTTTCTTTTTCTCCTGTTAATCTTAAGTGGCTGCTTCAGCAGTTATAACAGTATGGTTTGATCTTATCTTTTGAATTACGCAAACTCTTCTTAACTTTCCTGTCCTTTCTTGGTATGCTTCTTCCTTTTCTTCCTTTGATTCTAACTTTAATAGCTGTTTTAGAAAAGGTTCGAGTCAGAGGTTGTTGGTTCACAATACCTGTATCTTTGTCTGAGCAATGATTCATGTTGCACTTTCATATAATAACTCATTTTCAACACCAAGCACTTCAATTTTATTATCGCCAAACTTAAGCCTTCTTTTATTAAAACTTTTATTCACTACAACTTTATTATCTTAAAATTGCTCTTTACATATTACAAATATTTCGTTTAACCCCTCTCATTTATTGACCCATTTTTAACTGTTCTTTTCTTGCCGATCTTTATGACTTTGGCTTTTTGTGTGTTTAAACTTGTTTAATATTTTATAACATTTCAGTGGCTTCATTGAGTGATAATATTGTTCGTTGCAGACGCCCATATGAATTTGTTACAATTACTTCGTCATTAAAAAACGTTACTGCTTGCGCTAATTTGCCCTTTCTCCCTCCACCACCCCCACCCTACCCCCTATTGTATCTTAAATGAAACGGAGAACTTGTCTTGCCAGCGCTTCGACGTATAGTATTACCAAGAAGATAGGAGTGAGCCTTGTTGCACCCTGTATATCTCGGGACATATCGTCTATTACCGTAGAAACAGGTTAATAACTTATCAATGAATTTTGGAGAAGTTTAGAACTCCTCGGGGGTACTGAGGGCAAATACAGTTTAGAGGATTATTCAACAATTATCAGCATATTTTCAGTAGGGTTAAATGAACATAGAAGAGGCCCTTCTCTTCCTTTTGCACGATGAGTCTAGCTATCAATAAACGATGTATCATTTTGGCTCTTGTTGATGATGGGATATAATGTCTTTGATCGTAATCTAATCATATCCGTATTATCACTAGCAGCAGTTTATTCTTTATCCTTTTAGGTTACGTTCTTCTAAACTTTGTTTATTGGTGTAAGCTAAAATTATTTGTACTTGGGTTAAAATTTAGAAAATAATTGCAATCTAAAATAAAAGGGAATTCAGTCAGTCTATCGGCGAGAGAAATTCAATTCTGAATGCTGCAATTTTGAATTTTGCCAATCATTTTATGTTACGAAGACTCCCAATTGTGAAGTAGTTTCATCAAGAAATACTTATGGTGCTAAGGATCAGCAAAAGAATAAGACTTACGAAAAGATTCATCTAAGCTTTACAACTTGATGCATCATTCCATACAGTCAGATACCCATAGAAAGATAAATAACTGTATGTTTCCTTTTTACCTTGTTCGCCATCTGAGGGCCAGCTGGTAATAAAATGGTAGCATCGTTGGATGTTGAATTTTAAAGAAGTCCTGCATTGACAAAGAGCTTTAGTTTTGGTCATTAAAGAAGCAAGCTATAAGATTTACGTAGACAAGGAGACCGTCTCAGCATGACATTGTCAACAAGATTGCTAGGGCACCACTACACAATTAAAGATACAGTCTAACAGGAAAAGATGATAAGGTTTTCATCATTAGATAACAATGTGTATCTTTTAAACTGTAACAAATAGCCACTTGTATATTATCATAACGGATTAAATACTTTCATCGTGCTGTGCTTTCATATAACTACTGCTAGTCCCGAATTTCTGAATGTTCTTTAGAAATAGTGAATAAAAAAGAGTAAATGATAGTAAAACGTAACTTATGAACTGCATCTCTCATGTTTGTGACCAACAGAGCTCATTGCTTATCCATCTGCTGAGCTACACGCGATGGTACAAGTATCCTCGTTCCTTTCGGTCAGCAACATCGACAAAGTTCTTATTAAATCACACTTGCTTTATCTGCAATCTTCTATTAAGCCTTAAATTCTGCAGCTGCACATGCTTAAGAGAATGACGTTTCCCCAACGTAAATAGCGCGGTGTAAGACAATTTCAAAAGATAGTTTAGATAACAAGGTTTCAATATGCGAGGGCGTTTTCAAGCTTGTTTCTGTAAAGGAAGCGAAGACAATCGTCTGCACGATAAATTATTAGATATAAGGGATTGCTAATCATTCAAAGCCGACGACAAAGAATTAGCAAACGTCAGACACTTCACATCCATGGCAGAAAGTTGCATCGTAGTTGCATTTTAAACGTACACCGTACAGAAATTTTTATCAAGTGCCGGCAACATGAAAAAAAATATGATCATGTGTAATGGAAAGCATAGTTATTATGTTGGATCAAAAAAACGTATTTGCCAATTTGTTTCTGTTAAATATATCTAGGGCTCATACTTGTGTCTTCAAAACTGTTTCTTCCTATGGTAAATTAGCTAGTTAGGCTTTGAAATGTAAATACAGTTTTCTGTTGCTCTAGTTTCTACCAGAAGCTCGTGACTTAAACTGAACGACTTTTTAAAAGGAACGATAAAAGTAAAACGAAAAAAAATTCCGAAGAAAAAAGTGACTGTAGCATGGATGAAATATCAAAGTTTATCGCCATCTTTTCACTTTTTCTAAAATTATTTCATATTGTTACATAGAGTGTATCTACGTATATGTGTATAGGATTCGTTGGCTTCCCCTCTCTACCTGCACTAGATTTAATAAGTATACAAGTACCGGTATATACACTCATTCTTGCAGCGCGATAAAACAAATAATGGCTGTGCACATCCTCCTTTGCTTAACAATTTGTAAACATTCTCTTGTAGGTCGTGTTTCTAAGGGGTTTCTCAAGTCATCTATCCCCTCTCCCCTCTGTAGGAATGTAAGGAAGGTAAAAAGGGTTGATTGTATCCAATTTAAAATATTTGATGATTTATTTATTTTACAAACCGAGGTATTTCAAAGAATTGCCTTATTCAAGAAACAATGCTAACTACGTATCAATAAGGGTATTCGTTAGTTGTAGGGCTAACATGTCAAAGCAATACAATCGATTATCTATCAGCAGGCTGATCAATAACTACTGCAAGTGGTCAAGGCAACTTTCCACAATTCCATCTTATAGATAAGCTACTTCTAGCTACGTTTTGGCAAAAACTATTACCCAGTCTCCTGCAAAAGACGTTTTCTTTGAATGACTGCATGATTTAACAGTTTTATTCAAGTTATTCGAAACTGGTTTTGAAAGACTTTATTAAGCAAAGTCAACTAGCACTGATTCAAATGGCACTGAAAATTCGTACTTCCTATGAACATGCTAGGGAGGTTGTCTTGATCACGTCAATACCATATATTTCTTAATCCTGTTGGAGATTTCACTATTCTGCCTAACCGATTTACATTTGAAATATCACAAATTCCTTCTTCTGCTTCTTTGTAAATGGCCTAGTGACTAGTCTGATCAGATTTTTCTCCCTAGTAAGTCAATTAACATGAACCTAAACAAAGAATTGAGCTAAGTCTCTTTTGCACATTCTGACTATGTTAGCTGTTTGAGATCAAGGTTGTCATGGGGATTGGTATAGTGGCTTAACAAGCGCACTGAATAGCTCCAGTGAATCAGAAGATCGTAATCTTTCAATGCCGACTACCCATTTTAAGGAATGGGTGAGCCGCCGGGCCATCAATACTGAACGCGTTGAATCATTTCAAGAATAAGACATAAATCTGTCTTGACGGTATACTTTACGATCTAACTGTGTATTATATATCTCTTTCATGTGCATACTGTGTTTCAAGGTCAGGTCAAAGAAGACATCATTTGGGTTTTGTAAGAGTTTTCCCAATTTTTGTCATACTTCTCTGGCAGATGATTGCGATCTTATTAATTACCATACTGAATTATAGCATCTCATAGCAATGTAAAAGTAAAATTTGTAGAAAGAGCCAAGTTATAGAAACTCTCCCGAATGCTTAGAATATGGGTTCATTCATCTACAATACTAGGCTTAACATTTATTATTGGTAACTACACAATGACCTACTTGTTTGCACAAAGCGCACAGTAAATTCTTCATAGGTTCCATTCAATGAGAATTGAAACATAGCATGATACTGGGATTAAGCCGGAACCTTATTCAGCTGTTGTGTGCTATTGTCGAGGTGTGTAAGCAATCTGAGGCTTGCAAAGGCAAGGTGTTATAGAATCCGTTTGCAAATCGATGCTATCCTATATAGTGAATCCCCTGCCATTGCATGTTTGGTGCTGCGTGATGATGGCTTGACTCTTTAGGGTCGAAAAATGTCGTTAAGGCTTTTGGCTACGTTCATGGCTGAAGAGGCCAATCCGCGAGCCGCATATCTTCCCACAGGTTGAACAGGTGAAGATGCTACCCTGTGGAATAGTTCCATCTTTCCTTTGCCGTCTCTTCTCAATGGTAACATGCAACCGTTTCCTCTCGACAGCAGCAGTGGCAGTCTTGCAAATGGAGCGGTAAGCATGGCGATCCAGGGCCAGTGTCTCCCAAGCAGATGGTTGAATTGCGCAAGATTTCAGAGTCGCCTTGAGTACACCTTTGTAGCGTTTATACTGTCCACTTTGGCTACGGATACCGTACTTCAGCTGGCTGTAGAACACAGTTTTCGGCAACCTGTTATTTTCCATCCTGACGATATGTCCTGCCCAGCGAAGTTGATCTGTCGTCACAAAGAATTCAATACCCTCAACTTTGCATCTCTGCAATACCTCCGTGTTGAGAACCTTGTCCCACCATTTGATGTTTGCAATTCTTCGGAGACAGCAATTATCGAACTGGTCTAGTTTTCATAGAGCAGAGTGCTGAGTACAACTTCTTTGTACGCTACAAATTATCAGGTGTGTGTGTGCAACAAGTGCACAATCATCTGCAAAAAGCAGGTCACGAACCAGGAGCTCCTTGATTTTTGTCTTTGCCCAGAATCTGCGTAGGTTGAATATGCCACCATCGACACGTGACTGCACAGTGACTCCAGTGTCCAGGTTGGCAAACGCAACCTATAGCGTAGCTGCGAACATTATCCCAGAAAGAGAAGGCACCAAAACCAAACCCTATGTGGTGCCATTGGTGACGTTGACGCTTCTGATTCAGCACCTTCGTCAATAACGCGTGCTGTCATGCCTTCACGGAGAGATCAGACAATACTGGTGAACACGGGTAGCCGAGTCTTAGA
This sequence comes from Alatinidae sp. Z8VKAUB7J3, assembly GCA_010016025.2. Taxonomy (NCBI): domain Eukaryota; kingdom Metazoa; phylum Cnidaria; class Cubozoa; order Carybdeida; family Alatinidae; species Alatinidae sp. Z8VKAUB7J3. The sequence continues at coordinate 63,154,467 of JAAAKM020006971.1, read as the reverse complement.
AGGATCTTCCAAAGAGCTTCACGAGAAACTGTGTCGAACGCCTTCGCCAGATCAATGAAGATAAGGTAGAAGTACATATTTTCTTCCTATCAGTTTTCCAGGGGCTGTCTAGCTGTAAAAACCATGTCAGCTGTTCTTCTCCCAAGTCTGAACCGAACTGGCTTTCCGGCAGGATCTGTTCAGCAACATGGGAATTCAACCTATTTAGTAGCAGGCGAGAGAAGATCTTTCCTGCGATGCATTGAAGGGAGATCCCACGGTGATTATTACAACAGGCTCGATCGCCTATCCGCTTACAAAGATGCACAACAGTGGCATCTTTGAAGTCCTGTGGAACAGTCTCATGCCTCCAGATTATTAGGAAGAGGTGATGGAACCTTGAAAGCAGCTGGTTCTCTCCTCTCTTATATATCTCAAGTGGTATACCATTCATACCAGGTGCCATGCCAGATGACAACTGCTTTATTGCCTTCCGTCTCAACAAGGCTTGGATGGTCTGCCATGACGTTTTGGACCGGAAGCTCGGGAATCTCGTCAAATATGGATTCGTCTGCGGTGGGTGGGTGGTTCAGAACATTGTTAAAGGGCTCTGCCAAGCGCTTCGGAATGTCTGCTTTGTCAGTAAGAAAAACACTGCCGTCTTCGGAACGAAGTGGTGCTGTGCCATTCTTGCGAGGTCCATAGATAGCTTTGAGGCCGTCAAAAAATGCCTTGGTCTGCTTGTGATTGGCAACTTCCTGTAGCTTGGCTGACTTTTGCTTCCACCAGCTATTATTCATTTGCCTTAGTCTTCTTTGAGCAGTGCTTCACGCCTGTTAATAGCGTAACCTCTTTGGATTGGTGCCCTTATACAGCATCCACTCCATGTGAGCTGCGTGCATTTGATCAAGCAGTTCTCTTGCTTTCACATCATTCTCGTCGAACCAGTCTTGGTGGGATCGTTTGACAAAGCCAAGAATTTCAGCAGAGCATTTGTACGTAATGTCCTTCAGCTGTTTCCAGGTCGACTCAACACTTGTGTTGCTTTCATCACTTGTTCTCAGTTAGCGCATTGTCTTGTGTAGTTCATAGTTCAGCATTATCGGCTGCATGTTTCAGTGAGCTTACGTTCAGCTTAATGATTGGCTTTGTTCGATGCCTTCGCTTACGCGGTTTTATGTCCAGGGAGGTGGAACAGGTGACTAGTCGATGGTGCAACCACATCTCAGTGCCTCTGGTTGTCTTGGTAAGCCTCACATTTCTCAAGTCATCTGGCGCATGATGATGTAGTCGATGAGGTGCCAATTTTTGGGCCGTGGATGCATCCAGGTTGTTTTGCGTTTGTTGGGCTGCTGAAATATGGTGTTCATCAGCACCACCAGTTGTGGGCAGCCTTAGAAAAGGAATCTAGTTGTTGTGACGAACGGACATCGTATTCTTTCGTATCCTGCAACAATGTATTACTTTCTTTGTACTTGTCTGTGTAAACTCCTACGACATTTAGGCGTTTTGTACGTTAGATCATTGAATCTCTAAGTGTAGCCCCCTGATAAGCAGTGGGGCGATCCCCAAGGGTGTCTGTTTCAAAAAGGGAAACAGAGCCTCCGCATGGGGGGGTATAATCATTGCGATTCCTTGAGGTAATATTTTTATGGATTCATAGGATATGAGTACATTTGCTACAACAATGCAAAATAAATAAAGAAAAAAGCTGAATATAAAGTCGGCATGGTTCGATGCCACTGCGCAGTATCGCCGCTCTGTACCGCCGCTTTCTCCTTTCTCCTTTCTCCTTTCTCCTTTCTCCTTTCTCCTTTCTCCTTTCTCCTTTCTCCTTTCTCCTTTCTCCTTTCTCCTTTCTCCTTTCTCCTTTCTAATATTTTCACTTGCTATTACGGTCTGCATTTAGTATTGCCTTGAACGAAGACAAAATTTCGAATTCACTTGAGCGCTCCGGCTGACATGCATATTACTGTTAACGACAAAGTGTCACGGAGGGAGAAACTTTAAAGCAAAAAGCAGGAGCAAACGTATCATGAAATTGACCCAAGAGCATTTGAAAATTAATGCTTCAATTTGTAAAGAAAATTCCATGCATGGATAAAATTTGAAGTTCTTGTAGTGTCTAGCTTGTCGTAATATAGTTTTCCTCTCCATGTTTCACTTCTGTTACATAAAGATAAAAATTGATTTTGCAAATTAATTCCGAAATAAAGTATTACCCGAAGCTTAATGGGTGCGAGGGGAATGGTCTAGATCCTACTTTTATCCTTCTTATACCTCTTGCGCAGCGCGGCAAGCGGAGGCAATGGTGGCGCGTACCGTAATCATTGTAAATACTTATGAATCTCAAACAAATCAACCCCATGGCCATCTCGATGATTATACCTACCCCAGGGAAACAATCCCTTTCCCTTTTGAAAGAGAAAAGACATCGAGGAATGGCAATCTCTCAATTTGGCCACGGAAATGGCAATCTCTCAATCACAGACCCCTGATGAGCAGTGGGCCCGACATTGAAACTACCCTAAATAAACAGAAAAACCACCAAACAGGCTAACTAATAAATAAAGGGCAGCTGGGGGCATCCAATGGGGACCCCCCTCAATTTATGCTACCGGGCAGAGAAGCAAGCCATGAAGCAGGCTCAACTGCCCAGTAGGACTGCCTCTCGCGGATTACGGAAAGCATCTGTCATCAATGAGAACAGATACAGCATCCATTCCTTGCCAAAAGGCCGAGAAGCGAAGGCCACGGACATGGCCCCACTGCTAATCAGAGGGCTACAATGAGAGACTGCGAGAGCGCAATTCAAAGCCTTTTTCGGGGTATGGGCCATAAAAAGGTGGAGGATCTCTGGCTTCAGCGGAGTCTTGAATCGCACCTAATGTTGATACGGAAACAGATAGTTTTTGATAAGTGATTTTAAACCTATTTCGCGATATATCCAACCTTATACTCAATATAGAATCATCTTGCAGACAAGCTTAGAGACGTATCAGCTTCAGGTCGACCTGATTTAAGCTTACTTTCACGTACGTTTACAAAACACATTAAGTTAAGTCTCAGAATTAGTCGAATAATCGAGCAACTTACGAACAGCAGTCGCAAACAGTAAACCCTGAACGAGAATTGAAAATAGTTCGTAATTTCAAGAGGCTACCGCACGTCCTTAAGGCGAGTACTTTGCTCCTTAAGAATATACATATGTTGCAATATCTACAATCGTGGACATAAGTAATGTAAGTTTTTTTCCAAAACGTCAAAAAATTGCGTAAATGGCTCAGAACGCATGCTGAAGGATAAGGGTATTATTTCAGCTTTTACTTAGTTTCTGCTGCCCTTCTCGGGGCAGCACAGTGCTATGGTATACACCTTTCAGAAAAGTGCTGTTTTTAAATTCGGCGCTTGGGCTTATCGTGATGAGCCTGCAAGAAGGCTGTTCTGCGAAGAGAGGAGCTGGTCGCCCAACGTCAAGATCAAGGCAATAATAGAAGAAGACACTAGACTGACAAACACAGATCTGATGACTAAAATGGGAGACAGTGCGATGTTAGGAACAGATTTCACTCGTTTTGTATGCAAACTATCATAGGTGAGAAACTCAAATCTTATCTCATTCAACGCTTCACGACCCCCGCACTAAAATAGGATGCATTGGGCAAAAATCAGTTGTGTTATTCGACATAAGTCCGATATGATATTCTAGTTCCGGAGTTCCATGTCCTAACTACTGTGCCACTGTGGCTGTGGTAACTCGTTTGTGGTTGCCAGGTGAACAATGAGAAATTCGACCAGGCATCCATGTCTCCTAACTTTTCGACTGTATGAAAATACCTGTTGCGGGGACCACGACTGAGTTCTTTAGCAGTAATGATGCAAAATTCCTAAGAAGAACTTATGCTTCATATCTTTTGGACGACTGAAGCTTAATATCCTTAAAATTATCGACAAGAATACAAATTCTTTTCAATCCTCTTGATATTTCCCCAAAGAAAAGTGAACTTAGAGGCATATCGACCGCGCTAGCCGGCTAATGGAGGCTACAAACGCATATTGTGATAGGTAATGAATTCTGGGTCAGCTGAACCAAGTCAAGCCGATACTCTTTACTACTTTCGTACGGCGACGCAGTCTCATATTCACTTTCAAACTTCTACAAAAAAGCCAGGTTATTTTCATACTCTGTATCGGCAAGACCTCTGGAGGATATTGTCTGTTTTTCGATAAGGTTAGGTCACTTTATTCTTCCGTGTTGGTTACAGATATTTTTTCCGGTTATCCTTCTTTTGAAGCGCCACTGAGTACTTTTCAAATAACTTTATTCTAAGCATGAGGTTTACCATACGTGCATGCGAAAGTTATTTAAGACAAAGTGGCTTAAGCAAGGCCATATCCAGGTGCTGAGCGACGGAATCGAACTTAAAACGATCTGGTTCTAGGTCATTATTTTCACCATTAGGCCACGTCCTTCTTCTTGCCACAGCTAAACGGGCAATGTTATCCATGCAGAGGTTACAGTTAAGGCACAAGTATAAACCCTTGTCGTACCCCAGCTGTAATATCAAGCAACTATGTATAGTCATCTCCTCACCTGACCAGGGCTTCATTACTTCAAGAAGCATGGTGATTGCTTCAGCTGTGTCTCGTAGTACGTCATAAGCTTGAAGGCTGGTTTCCCCTTAGCCCTTATGCATCGAATTGTTGGCGTTAGAAAAATTAACGAAAAACACTTCAACACTTGGTCACATCAGAAAAGCAATGACGGGCCTATTACCAGCTTCCTGTTTAGCCCCTTCACTAATACAACTTCAGGACTGTTTTTGGTACGAAACACCCACCAGCTACTTCATCCTAGATCTCCATATATGAAATACATATGCACCAATAGATACGTCAGTCCTAACACTGACTTACCTAGATTAACAACAAAGATCAGAAATTAACTTGTCTGCTACTACGACAGTGTTGTAATGCTAAGGTTTATTGAAATTAAAATATCTACATTCTACCCACCAAATGATGGGGTCAAAAATGCAATGACGTTACTCAACATACTACACAATCTGTTCAAAACAACTGTCTGTCATCATTTAATTTGCGCTCCTTCACATTTCGAATTTGGAAGGGGTAAATATGTTAGTCATCAAAGTCCATAACTTCTTGTATAACCACTTCATTCTTGATATCAGCTGTAGAAGTGAGGAGAATAGAGGCATTAATGAACTTCTTAAGCACAAAAATGCGCTCATGATGCACCATAACCTGTTCGCTCGGATTAAGGTCTTCACAAAAAAAACCTAATCGGCTTCGAGGGAAGTTGAGTGAAAATAAGAGGCTATTTTATAATGATGGTGTTTGAGATAATACGAATTCTATTGTCTTAAGTGAAGGCTTACTGCTTTCATTTTATCTACGGAGTACTTTTTGATGGGTAAAATTTTGGTTTGTTCATCATTCGGCTAAAAAAGGAAACGATTTTACAATAATTGCACTACTTATTGTTTTCAAAGATTTTCCTGGTGACATTGAGTACCAATATAGTTTTAAAAGATTGTTCTTGTTACAAAATCCAATGACTGCCGTCAAAAGACGAGTCATCCTTGTTCTGAGAAAAATGATTTTTTCCGTACGACTCTCCTCAGAACCTAGCGTCATAATTATAACACACGTAAACATAGAAAGGGATCGAAATTTACAGAATATACAAAACTAGGAACGTTATTGGCTACAAACATCGAACTGACGATCCAACTGGGAACGTAAATGACGACAGTCTCTCAATCAAAGACCCCTGATGAGCAATGGGCCC
>JAAAKM020006971.1:63130600-63148576 GCA_010016025.2 Alatinidae sp. Z8VKAUB7J3 | reverse complement strand
CATCGAACTGACGATCCAACTGGGAACGTAAATGACGACAGTCTCTCAATCAAAGACCCCTGATGAGCAATGGGCCCAACATTGAAACTACCTAAATAATCAGAAAAACAAACAATAAGCCTAACTAATAAGTAAACGGCAGATGCTGCGTCCAAGGGCGCCCCTCAATTTTAGCTACCGCGCAGACAAGAAAGCCACGAGGCAGACTCAACCGCCCATTAGGACGGCCTCTCGCGGATTATGGAAAGAATCTGTCTTCAATGAGAACAGATACTACATCCATTCCTTCACAAAAGGCCGACATGCGTAAATGACAACACTACTTGAATAAAAAAAAGTCCCAATAAAAAGCTTTGGGAGGCAAAGATCAGGAATACATTTTTTGCCTGAATAGAGCTCCTGAATGAAACCCTGATTTTGCCTAGCAAATGACTGAAAAGCGATCAATGGTAAACTCTTCAGTTTATTTTGGATTAATTAGCAAGTTCTGGCTGACAGCAGAGTCGATTTTGAAGTCTGTTGTCTTACACAGGCCCAAGTTTTGACGATCTTTAATACCCCGTCTACGTCGTACAACAGCCGAAGCATGTTGCTTGGCCCTCAATTCCAAAATGTTTCCAATTGATTCTCGGTATTGTAAGCCTCCTAATCTGACCCCTCTTTAACTGTAACCGATATCTCTATACGCGACAAAACCAGAAGCTGGACATATCATTTTTACATGTTGGCAACGGTATGCCCAGAGCGGTATTTTCCATGACCCCATGAAAAGATTTCCATTTTTGCTGTTATCAATTATCGAAGGATTTCCTCGGTCTTATAAAATAGTTAGATACCTCAGTCTTTCAAACGGAAAGCAGCTTTAACAATAAGCAGCAAACGTTCCTGTCGAAAGTTACAGAGCTTAGACGTTGGAACGTGACAGCAACTTGTAGCTGAATCTTGGACTTACCCTGTTCTTTAATAGTTTCACCATGACCCACTTGACAATCTTTTAATGAAGATTTTCCTTTTATGTAGACATTGTTACATATAATACTTCCCTGAATATTACACCTGGGGAAGGAAGTAAAATAAACAAATCTCTTGTCAACATTATCTTTCCACGTGTAAACAAAATAGTACTATAACTACCAAAGCAAAAAAAACCCCGCGGACATTACTGTCACGGGTATGAGGGTTGGTATAACAATATTCATACAAATTTGTAACCGTATCGGAACTGATGTTGACAATAGGCATGTTTCCCTTTGGCGCTGACAAACTACTAAAAACATTTTATTTAAATCTTACATTTCATTCACCATAGTAGCTCATTGGTCAGTTCCAACGGATTTGAAAGGCTGGGAAATTCATAAGGCACCCGTAGAACAAAATCACGACCATAGGGAGACCTCAAAGCAAACTAGAACACAAAAACGACCCCATCCTATGCGAAAGAATTAAATGAGAGCATTCCTGCTTTTTTACTATCATTCTATAGCAAGGTAACAGTCCACGGTTTCTATTTATTTCCCTTATAACGTTTCTCTATACGGCCAATGTCAAAAATGACAAACATGTGCACTTAGACAATTGGCAACTATAGAGATAGCTCTGATGTGAACGCACGGCAGTCACTTCAAGAATTAGTGGTCTTCTTCTTCACTTTAACCTTTGAATTCCGACAGAAAACTTAAATAAAGCCATGAGATCGAACTTGAGAAATTATTCCTCGACGTCCCCTATGGGTCATACTATTACGTCATTGCGTTGGTGGGGCTTAAATCAATACCATCGTCTTATAATTGTTGGGGTTGGTAAAGAAATGAAAGTGAGGCGATTGGTGCCAAAAGAATGTACAAAGTAAAGAAAACAAAGAGATGAAAAGAAAACCATTAGGGAAAATCAATAAAGTTTTGAAAGAGATAACTTCAAGAAAATATGGATCTCCATAATACTAAGCAACTTTATTAGCAACGCACCCTTCTTCGATGACCACGTGGTCCATGATTACTGAATTGCTTATTTTCACTTTTGCTTTGATGGAACAGTGTTTTCCTATAATCGATCTCTTGACTGACACATTTTCTCCTATCGTTGAAGACTCTCCAACCATACAATCTGCACCTATCTGCGGATGTGAAAGATTACAAAGTAAGATTTCTGAGATCTGAAGACGTAAAACTGATCATCTGCAACAAACTACTGTTTGGTGAATACACACCATTTATGCGTCTTTCGCTTTCAAAAGTATTTACCCTTAATGTCATACCAACTAACGAGAACTGTTGAACAAATATCAACACCGCAGTCAGAAGGCCTCTCACCAAAAATAACAAATTACAAACATATTTTCAGTTATACAAACCCAACCAAGTCCATGCTTTTTACCTTGTGTTACTTGCAGTTTGGCGGAAGAAGTCATGTTTTCCCATTTCACTCTAATGAGTCACGTGTAACATTAAGTGTTATGCGACATTCGAAGAAGGAATGACTAAAAGACTTATCGGACCCAAAAATACTCTCACTTATGGTGTTTGATGTTTCATGATTTCACAATATACGTAAAATGCATTGAGTATACCTAATCTAAAATCTTAAATGCAAAGTAGTTGACGACCGAAATAAAAAGCGGAATTAATCATGACTGCTAAGAGAAAAGCAACTGGGCTCACCGCATTTTGTTTCAAATATTTGCATCAAGAGAAGAAACGGACGAAGCGGCACGATCAACATCTTGCAGAAGATAAGATGTCGAATGCTGTGAAACTGAAAAGCTCTGAATGTGACCGAAAACGTACGGTGTGACGTATCATCATCACTGAAAGAATAACATGTGACCCATGGCAGGTGACCCATGGTGTGTGGCACTTGAGGGAGTGACTCTTATCATCAAGAAGTCCTGTGATTCTTATTTAGCCGTATATATTGACTACTTCACAATTGTATTTATGTACTCAACAGAAAGTGCCTCACCAGGCCCTCTAGGTGGGGTATTTGGCATCCCCCCTCCCACCCCCAAGTTGGATGTTTCCTAAACGCTCTCATCGAGAACAAACAAAGCAACTGAGATCTAACATTATTCTTTAGGAAGTCAAGCAACACATTCCATGAATCTCATATTTATATACTTGCCTGGTAAACGTATAAGTTATATCAATCAAACTAGTTTTTTATGTAAAAATATAAAACAGCTTATGTATATGACGATGGCAAGTGACGTTGTACAGCTCGGCCGAAGTAGCTACTTTGAATCCAGTATGTAAGCTTAACTGATACTCAAAATCGTCATTGTACTGCAGATTGTTCTGATTAACAGCTGTTAAATACACTATTATTTCAAGCCTAAGATTTCGGCCCAAGAAACACATCAAAAGTCATTAAAAACTAGGGTGATATGTAAGGGTTCAAAGTTTCAGGGCACTCCCCCGTAGTTGCCGTTTTTATGTAATAACGAGAACGTCAAACGTAAACGTCAACCGCTCTTTTTGCTACGTGGAGATGGCGAAAAAAGGAGCGGCTGAAAATATTGGTAGCGGCTTCCCGCTTAGTGGAGATCCGGCTTAAAGTAATAAGCGGAGGGTAATTTGAAAAAATAATGCATCAACAAGGAAAATTGATTCTCTTTTTCTCGTACAAAGCACTCTCGTTACTTTTGAGAGCGAAAGCTCATTGTTGGAAAACCGACTTTTAAGCAAAAAGAGGGTAAGTTGTATCTCTGTATGTTTTCCTAACAATCGAAGGAAATTATAACAAAATATCACCAACCTGACACTTCTCATTTTTGTTCACCGATGGATGTAGTAGTTGTACATCTTGCGATGATAACAGTGTAGGAAAAAGTTTGGTAATCTGTAAAGGAACAAAGATAGTTATCAAGAATAGAAGTTTACAACCTGCATGGTCTTCTGGGCTGAAAACACATGAAATAATCAATAACAAAATTTTTGTCAAATGTATTGATTGTGCTGGTTTTGGATAAACTGAGAGGAAGAAGAAGAACAAGAAGAAGGACAAAAGAAGGAGAAGAAGAACTTAGTTTGTAGAGTCTAAACGCTCCCTTTTCTTCAGCCATCGGTGTTCATTTTCATTTTCCCTGCATGGGTAAGCGAATTCCAAAAATTTCTTTGCAACTTCAAATTGCGTCGTAGTAAAAGTCATGTAATTGATACATTAGCTGCGGTCACACTGCCACTTTTGACCCCAGTGAAACAGCGGGTTTTGATTAGTGAAACGACTTTTTGTATGTGACCGCAAATCCCACTTCAGATCTGACGATCTTGAGTTTCCATAGCAACGTCAAAAAGAATAAAAGGGTTTCGGATTAAATTCACCGTGTCTAGTGAGCACTGTTTTCTGAACCCCAGATGTAATTAACCAATCGTGTAGCAGCCTTTGACAGATTGTTGAAAGGTCCTTGGTAAACTCAAAATAAAATTCCCCACCAAATACAAACATGTTCAGAGACATTGCACCTGGAGAACAGTGCAAGAAAGGCACGATCTGACCAGATCCTGCTGTGAGTCAATTTTGCAGTGTGACGCCAGGCCCTGTGGTAACTGAAACACCAAGACAAATTTGACATCTGGGATTCCAAAGCGGAAAATTCGTTTCACTCAGGTGTGCGTGCGGCAGCTATTGTGGCAATAAAACAATGATCAGCGATCAATGTACACTAAGATGAATTGCATTTCTAGCAATGCAATTAGGATCCGGTACCATGCACTATTCCATATAACCAGTAAAAGTCTACATTAATAACGTTGGCCCGTAAGAAAGTCAAAACCAGAAGTAGTCAATTCTATGTCCCATAAGGCCAAATTGCACATCAATAGGGGCATGATGCACTGGATAAAAGCAATAAAATTTGAAATGTGAAATGATTTACTTTTGTCTAGTATTCTGCATTGAGAAAAAGTGTCAATTGGTGGACTGCCTTTCATGTAATAATCATATACCATTGATTATATCTAGGCATTTCATGCCTGTTTGCCAAACCAAATAACTAGATAAAACACTGGGAAATGAACAAGTAAAAATGCTGCATTTGCTTACTGCACATGATAAGGGATGTAACTTATTAACTGCTTTTCTATATGAATATAAAATATGTGATGTTTCTTTTTTGGCTAATTTTTCTTGGAAGGGGGGATTCATCCCAAAGCCCTTAACTTTGAATTTAACTCTAAATAAGGGAGTTGGAAATAGACATTGATTATTTGTAGAAAGTACTTGATTTCTAAGTTTACCTGTCAAGGAAGTATTGTATTTTTATCGCAACAAGGTTTGATAAGGAACAAGCAACAAGGGAGTCCTTTCCAATTACATTTGGCCCTGAACTATTTGTATTCTTATGCCCCATCTCATTTAGATAGAGAAAAATAATTTGGAGTCCTTTGAAACTCTCATAGATAGACAGCTGCTCATTAGGTATTGGAGCAAGAGATAATAGCATTAAAGCAATATTTAAAGATAATAGCATTGAAGTTTCTAATGGCTGGATTTGTAATGGGGGGAGTTCTATGGGTGTCCCAGGTACCTTTTTATCCAATAGTTATCTAGCTTGGTGGATTTACTGTTACTTCAGGTTAGTCCACATATCAAACCCATAGCTCATGAGGTATTATGTAGGCCAGGGTCTGCTTTTCTGGGAACTCCTAAGTTCTAGGCAAGCACCTAACTTGAGGTATAAGTGAACGCTTAGAGTTAAATGTGTTTCTCATTCAACACTAACTTTAGGTGTGCACCTAACTCAGTTAGGTATCAACCACCTAAATCCTGGACTTAGGCAAGCAGATTTAAGTCTACTCCTGAGGTCACCTAACTGCTCATTCTGCCCTGTGAAGTTCTCAAATACCACTGAGTTTATGCCCATCATTAAATAAATGAACTAGTTGATGGATGGTTTTGGGTAAACAAAGCCCTCTGGATTCATTGAATTACTCACAAATAAACACTTGATTTCAATTCAGGAGAATTTCACTATGTTCTGTGATTTAATTCACATTGGACTGCAACTGACTGAATTGTAAACATTGTTGATTGAATTCTAGCTACCAACAGTTGAACATTGTTAAGTAACTGGGACTTTTTACAAGTCATCAGACACTCGGGTACTTATTAAATAGGTCAATTTTAAACAAAGGAATCCTAAATGTATCAAATGTTACTGCTTTACATGGAGATGAATTCCTCATTGTATTTTGTATCATTTAATAATTTCTTTAACTACAAAAATTATTTTGCAAAAATTGTGAGCTTTATCAATACTAAATATGTAAGGTTTGGGGCTCCATCAGAGTACCAGAAGTTTGTTAGTAGCTACCCTCATACTATATGCAAGTCTTTAATACCCTACGATAGATTGTGATAACCTATGATATGATATCACAGTTTACAAGACATTGTATCATAGGACACCATACCATATAGGTTGAGCCCCCATTTACATACAAAACTTCATCTCTGTTTGGCAATAATATGTAAGAGCTCCATCGCAGTATCAACTAACCTTTCTCAATCATTGTCTTTGCATCAACTATTGGGAGCTTGACAAAAGTTGCTCCAAAACAGGTCCAAACTTTAGCACCTGTTAGAATAAATAGCAAAAAAACCCTATTAACACACTATTATACATCATATATATTAAGATTTAACACTTATTTATAACCAGTATAATTGGTTTAAAAACCAAATCAAGAAGGTCATAGAGATGTGTTCAGAACTGTGGCTCCACACATGATTGACACCACTCATGATGTCCACAGTTTCCATAACAACTTATCTAATACATCAGCTCCCTTCAGCTGACTTCAAAAATATAAAGTACACTACAAACTGCTTCAATAAAACTGACTTACTTCAAGGTTAATTGTAAAATGAATATAAATGTAAGGGTACTCCAATCAATTCCAAAAGAATTACAAAATTAGAACAGCAATGATGAGATCACAGCAAATGAAATCCTAACAAAGTGGATTCTCCTACATAATACTGTGTCTATTCAGTACCAATGCTTTCCCTGACTGAGTGTGAACTGCAGCCAAACACAACTAACTGAAAGATATATACTACATTACGCTGTACATATATAGAGAGAGGAATTTACAATTGCACGACAAAGCATGCAAACTGTACACTAAATTTCTGTGAAATATGAAGTATCCTGATGACAATGTTGTAACGCATTGTTTATGCCAGTACATCACAGGCTATTGTTTGCCTCACAGTCATGGGCACAAACAAAAACAAACACGATATTGCATAAAGAACTAATTACGAACAGTGATTGCAACAGACAATAATTGAGAGTCTGGGGGCATAATGAGAGGCTCCAAGCAAACATCCAACTTGCGTACTCTGAAGTGTTAGTCAACCAACTCATATAGATATGCTTACTCACCTGTCTCTAGTCCCTTTGCTAAAGCTCTCAGGCTCTCTCTGTTTTGATTCCTCTTTCTATCTAGATCCACAAGCTACAAACATAGGTAAGAACATATATAGTGAGTGAATACCCACATTCTTCCTTCTTGGTTAATGTGAGTAAATGAGAGTATAAAATGTGAGAGTAGGGCCTCATTAATTATCAACAGCCTAGGGGCTATAAATATATATACTTCTTAATACAATAATTGTATTACATACAGATATTTGATAAATAAGTGGAGCTGTCATTTTATAATTACGAGAGCTAAGACCCCAATTATAAACTCTTATAAACTAGTCACCCAAAGTTCTGTATCAGCACACTGAAGGTGTTTGGTCATCAAGAGCTTTGGGTTTTATAGATTTCAGAGATAAAGTTAGGGACTGACCAGATAGAACCCCTGAAATTAAAATGCTAATATATTCTCCTAGAAGTCTGTCTCAGTTTTGAAAAGAACACTAGAGATATAGAAATTATGTCACCTCAGGAGATCAAAACCGTGACCCATGCTTTTGAGGCAGACCAATCTTCTGATATTTTAAGAAATGCCATAATATATCACTGATTTAATTTTAATAAACAAAATGCATCAACTTTTGATACACATATTTACTTTCTGTTCAGTAATGCTAAAGAGAAAATGTTTATAAAACTTTCTTTTGCAACCCAAAAAGATAAGTGAGTCATTTCAACGATATTGTACAATTGTTATCATCAAGAGATGGTTTCAAAAGGATATTATCAAACAAAACACAATTCAATAACAATATCAAATCAAATTTTACAAAAAGGAACTCATTGTTGATAGTATAACAGTTTTGATTTAAAATAGGTGCATGTTTCAACACCTGATTTTGATGCTGATTGTCATTGGATATTAAAACATTCTGGTTTTAGATCTTACTGAAGAGTTTAAAAGCATATAACATAAATTTGTTGGCACGTTTAACTAAACTATCAGTTTAGAACAAAATATGGCCATCACAAAAGCTAGTAAAGGAGCTTTTATAGTCATTGACATTAAAAGGTATATATATATGTATATATACCTTTTATATATGTATATATATATATATATCTACTCAAACAGCCAGCATTCTCCTATGCATATAAATATTATATAGAATTCATTAAACACACAATTTCGTTGATGTTTTGATGTTATCGTTTTCAAAAATTGCTTCACATAGATCACTGTGATCACTGTATATCACTATATATATATATATATATATACAAATATCATTTTTAAAAGTTTACAATTGCATTTGTGCCATTGCATTTAACAAAAATATCACCTACTTATAGGTTGCTGTGTTTTTGCTATTTCTGGTATATACTTCAAGTGTTTAACCACACTTTGCACACTGACCATCAGGAAAGTACTTTTGGTTGTTCAATCAATTGCTTCATACCTACAAATTTAATAATTATACTAACCTACCCTTCCACACCATTTATATGTCAACATGCCTTTTGGCATATATACATTTTCTAAATATTGTCTCTTATCTTGGACTTATGTAAGCAGGTAACAGTAAACTGTTAGAATTTAGGAATTGAATACTATCTCCTGTTGGCCTAGGACAGTTTTGAAGGAAGGCTTTTTAATTCACCATTTTTAGGTAAGGGTAGGTAGTTCATTTTTGCAAGTTTTTTACCTTGCAAGTGTACCATTTTGGAAGGTAAAGGGCACCTTACGCTAGACTCTATTGTGTAAGGTAATACATACACGATTTTTTGAGTTACAGTAGATTTAGTCTTCTTGACTAAATAAGGAGTAGAATTGGCAACAAGTACATGGATATTATATGGAAGTACACATTTGTAGCCTACCAACCTGTTCGCAATCGATTAAACTTATGGTATTTACAGTTTGTAGGCTGTCATTCTCTAAATATGGTAAAGTAATAGTATGTACCATCATCTAAAAGTTTCATATATATAAGCTGTTGCACAACCACTGTGTTTCACTTGCCAACTGTCCTTATGACCAAGCAAGTCTATTCAGAAAAGTTATGAACCATCCCATGGCAAACGATGTCAACTTTTTTCAATAGTTGCTGCCTGTTATGCTTATTATGCCCATTATTGACAGTCTCCACCCATTATGCCTGTTTTTGTACCTACAAGTGTGTTTCTGTGGACCAGCTGATTTCAATGCTAATTGCAACAAAATTCACAACAACCAGGTTTTTTGTGCCATTTCAACCTTATTGCCACTGCTTGCACTCTGAGAATTTATGGTCTACTCACACTAGCCTTACACAGAGTGCCACATCAATTGACATCATTATACAAACTTCTTGTGGGGCATGTGTGCAAAGTTGTCTTCCAGCAAGCCCTTTAACACTGTCTACAGATTGTTGAACTTTTAAGAAGTGGTTGCTTTAGCAACAAATGTCCAAAACGTTACCTGTATACCCAACTGTGGTAAGAGGCTCAAGATATCAAACTTAACAGGGACTGCGGAGATAAGGACGTAGGGGCCGGGGCTCCACCACTTTTTGCAGGAAAAAGTCTGGAAAGTAATTTGTCGGAGATTCTTAGTTGTGACCAAAGTATTCCACCTCTGTAACTCTTATATTATATTAACAAAATTAAGCGTTGAACAAGTCACAGATTGAAGGAAATGCAAAATTTTTCGGGGCTACACCACCCAGTTATTTTGGTTTGACCCCCCCTTCAAATCCTTACAATATATGCTATTTTATGGGATACATTTAATACGTATCCTTCAAACAGGCTTGCAAAATCAACTTCAATCGATAACACTAAACTTAGTTGGAGGGCTTAATAAATAAATAGGCCTACCAAACCAAACATAGCATAGATAGAACAAAAAGGGATAAAATCAAATAAATATACCAAACATCATTAAAGCGAGTAAAGTTTTAGCAACAATTAAATATTGCAGTGCATTATTAATACAATGGTTTATGATTCGATTCGTAGCCCAAAATCTGTATAAATATATAACTTGTATTGTAAGTTCATTACCTCTTGTTTGTCTGTAAGGATTTCTTCAGCTAATTCTTCAATTTCTGAAAATAATTCGAGTGATTTTTGCAGCTCTCCTCTCACTAGATCTGCTCTGTGTTCCCCCATTTAAACGGCCCACTTCAAAATGAAGACGTACCAACAGCAGAGATATGAAATTACGTCCGTGATTACGTACGGCACGTCAGCTCAAAGAAATGTACTTGTGCCGCTCACTTTGCTGCACATTACTCCTCTGCTTTTGTCTCTCTCTTGACAATCGCAATCTTGTGACAAGCCAGTGCTGATCAGTATAAATGCTAACACATCAAACCAAAACTATACTATTTGAATATGAAGTCTACCCTCTGTAAGGTCAGCATGTCAACTACTGCACTAAATTGTCGGAATTCAAAAAAATGTCAAAGTGTACATGCATTGATGTTTAACATAGCCTCCCAATGACATGAACCTTTTGTTGTTGACATTGATTTATTAGTCTATGGTTGTTGAGCCATGGCGGTCTTTACCACTGTTGTAAAGAGCGCCTATGTTGAATAAATAGAAATCTGATTATTTATTAAATATTGATTTTATGGTCGGACCGTTGACATGACCATTAACTCTACCTTAAAGACCATCTAAAGGACTGTTTAAAAGAACTCCCTTACTAGAGTTAATGAGTTAGTAGCGGAAGTCACGTGATATCAAATAAAGTCCTCATATAACTTTATAAGGTTCTATTAATAGTACAGTGTAACTTGCCTATAACAATCACGCAAGGGACCGTAGCTAAGGACAAGTTCCTTGCGGCTCATCCCTTCTAAATTTATCATCAGTTCCCCCAACTCTCCTTTCCAGATTCTAACATTCATAGGCTTTCCATAAAGGCTAGCGATGTCAGCCTAACAAAGCTACATATGGTTGAGATCGAACTTCGAATGTCTTGAGAGACCCCCAAGTGGATATTCGACTGCACATCAGGTGACTGAAATGTCGTATCATGTCCTCCCTTTGCAAATTTTTGAAAAGAAGGACTTGTGCTATCACTCTCCTCTGTTGGTTTGCTAGCAGTGAGTTGATAGTTATTCAAGTAACTCTGATGAATTTGATAAAATAATTGACCGATACATACTTGGGGAAATATTAACATAGTCCATACAAAATTGGCCGCTGACCTCGTTAAGAAGGCATTCTTAAAGGTAAACTTACTTTAAAATTTGTAACCGCTGGCTCATTGTTCACCTCTATGAACCAAGGTCTAAGACTTTGCTCTGAACAGGTGCGTGTTCAGTAGAAGTGGACTTTATGGCAGGTTACACTTTAGTAATGGCAGTACTTTTAGTCAATCCTAGGTAACCTGCTTTACTTCTGCAGAAAATTTGGTCAAAACTATCGCGACTGTTATTAAATAAGTACTTGAGTGCAGTGGCGTAGCTGGGCTCTTGTCAATGGTCGTGCTGACCAATACCGACGAGGGGGGGATAATGGGCCCATATAAGCCCCCTCCCCATAAATTTGAGTATTTGGTTCTTATAGTCGACCTATCAGATTAAATTCATGTCTTACTGAAAGATCACTGCAAGCTTGATAGAGATATTATTGTACCCAGTTGAGGTATCATTTTCAATTAATAAAATTTCTTTAAGAGCTTCTTCTTCAGTAACATGAGATAAGCTGAATCCGTTGTTACTTTCCGGAAGCATTTCAAAAATTCTAGGAATATTGGCAATAGGTTCTGATTTTAGAACATGTTCAGCCACATACGTAATCAATTGATTAATCTCATCTACATTAAATCGAAGTAAAGATTTCGTGGAAGATAGTATTTTATTGATAACTTTCCGTATTTGTCTAGGATTCCGACTGTTAAAGGCTTTGTTGTAGAAAAGTTGTTTCGCTTTTCTGATAGCTGCCTTGAGATTATTTCTAATTATGGTATACTTCTTGTGAATGATGTCTTTTTGGAGAGTTTAAGGGTCTATATCTATATATATCATCTTAGCATCTACCTGTTCTGAATATACTCTCCCTATTAATAAAGTATTCTTCTTGCTAAACTCGGGCTGTATGTAAAATCAATTATTTGTTATTTGTTCTTTCTTATTTAGCTCATTTAGTTAGGCCACTAAATTGCCTACCGTATTTCCTCTAATTTTAGACCCGTCCATAATTAATTGAGGGAACCAAAAAGGAGGGTCTTTAATTAGAGGGGGTCTATAATTAGAGGGGTCTATAATTAGAGGGGTTTTCTAATTTCCAGAAAAATGTTTTACGAAAAAGGAGCATTAGACTTTCAAGAAACTTCGAAAGTACGTTTATACTTAGTTTACACCAATGCGTTTCATCCCTAAATCGCAGCCGAAACTGGAGCGTTAAATCATTAACACTTTGT
The DNA here is from genome assembly GCA_010016025.2 of Alatinidae sp. Z8VKAUB7J3. Classification (NCBI taxonomy): domain Eukaryota; kingdom Metazoa; phylum Cnidaria; class Cubozoa; order Carybdeida; family Alatinidae; species Alatinidae sp. Z8VKAUB7J3. The sequence goes on along the minus strand of JAAAKM020006971.1, from coordinate 63,135,794 downwards.
TGAAAGAACTTGAAGATTTGAAGCAGCGATACTCGCACTTTGGGAGGAAAATCGAGAGTACAGTATTAACTGGACCAAAAACATGTACTCATGGTTTCATCCAGCTTTTCAGCCCCCCATAAATTCTAGCCCCCCCCCCCCATAATTTTAGGTCCCCCCACAGGTAAAATTTTCTCAGGTCCCCCCATAATTTGGTGCACCATAAAAATTTGAGGTCCTCTCGTAAAGCAGGGTGGACCCCCAAAAAGCAAAAGTCTGGGTTCACTTGAGACAAGAATGACCAAAACTAATGCAACATTCTAATCTGAATGGTGGCAATTGATAACAAGAATAAAAATTGGCAAAATGGTGACAAATTGGTACTCAATGAAGTCTTTACATCATCATAACATCGCAAAAACGACCAAAATAGTTCACATCCTATGATGATACAGTCTACCTGAATTCAATGGATTTGCTTTCTCAAATGGAATGCTTTTATTCATTCAAAACAGTAAAAATTGGTTCAAGACATTGTGTACATCTAGCATCTGCGCATTCTCAAATGGTTTTGAGCACAAAATTCCAACCATTCAAAAACCCACAGGAACTCCAATCAGAGAAGAGTCTGGTTCGGCACCCATTTCATTATTTTGGACTTCAGCTTGCTACAAAGCCGTAAACTGCAAAGCAGTGCTTTTAAAAGTTTCTCCCTGAGATTGTCTTGGGTGGATGCAGCATTGTTCTTGCCCTTCTACTCTTTCCTGGTCAAATTAAACACTACTCCCTCACTTTTTCAGTTTTCCTACACATTTAAGTTGTAGAAGAATTGAAGTTTATTTGAAGCCATAATTCCAAGCTGTTATCAGGTGAAATTTAAATTTTTGTCAAAGAAAAGTCGGCAACAACTTATTCAGATATGACTGTACAAAATATAATAACTGACACAACTTAATAATGCTTTTTAAGTCAGTTTTCCATGACAAAATGTCCATGAAGCAGCATCACAAGATTGTGAAAAGAAAATAGTTTTTCCAAAAGTTCCTGTGCTTTCATAAAGAGCTCTTTCTTGTTCAAATCCTTAATTTTGTGCACGGCCAGTTAATACAAAGTCTCAAGTTTCTTTGTTTGTATTTTGTTTCTATCCTTATAACAAATTTTGGTCAGCTTGCTGTAAGATCTCTCCCGCGGAGTCGTGTTTGGCGAGGCTGACATTAGAACGAGCAACATTTCACACATGTTTGGAAAGTTTGTCATGTAATTACTGATTATGTGCTGCAGAATGCTATGCGTCGCATCAGTAAGGCTTTTGAATTATCCCCAACTTTGATTGAAGACAGGCCACAACCTCCCAAATTCAGAGATGAATTCCTCTTCAGTGCATGCTAATTTTGGACTGTATTTGATTGTGACAGTCCATGCAGTGAAAAAGGATTCATGTTCCTCAGTGACCCAATCAGTCACAAAGATATGCTTCAATTGTTGGTTGGGTAACTTTGAGATATGTGTTGTTATTTTGTTTGGTGCAGAGGGCCCCACACAACAATGAAATGTCAGTTGAAGTGGACTTCTCAACAAAAACTGTGCTTGTGGAAATTAGCAACTCTTTGTGAAACCATGTTGGTTTTCTCTTTTCTGTAATAAACATTGCCCTTTGCAATGCTTATATGACTTCTTTTGGAATATATACCTTTTTCACATGAATATAGAGGCGGTCTGTAACTGATTCAGGACACCAAAAGGGGGGTCTATAATGAGAGGGGATCTATAACTAGAGGAGATCTGTAATTAAAACGATAAGGTATTTCAAGATAATAAGACCCTAAAAGTGATCCGATAAAGTAATAAATACATCAAAAGTTTGTTTAGTTCGATATCTCGGTATTTAATCTTTGATATTTCCCCAATAGTCTACATATATGCATTCCTTGCATGGCGTCATACAGTACTTTATTACTGAAACCCTACCTCCTGTTGACAGGGGTTTCGTAATCCATGCGTGGTTGAGCTTTTGGGTTGCCTTTTTGCAACGGTGACCTTCTTTGTTCATGAAGTCAAGAGGCATTTTCTTGTTTTACGTCATTAGATTCTTACTGCCCACGTAACGTCACTGTTCAACCCTTATTAGGACAAATGGGGTCGTCCGAAATGAAAGCAATGGGTTCTTAAAACAATAGAAGATAAAAGGTCATAACAGTTAAGAAGAGATCATAAACAGACATGTCCAGATTATGCCATAAAGAAGCGCTTGTAATTAATACTTCGTAGCGCTGTTGACATGGAGCCTGGATGCCATTGAAAAACACAGACAAGTTACCACAGCCTTGTTTCATAGAAGTAGTATATCTTAAAAGGCGGTGCTGATCCAAGGTTGGAATTATTAGGAGGCAAATTCACGAAGTTAGTCCTTTGGCAGTGCAACGTTTTGAAATATTGGCGATTTGTTGACCTATAGTGGAGTTTTTACCTTTCGGTTTTGTTATTGTTCTTTGAAAAACATATATCGTTAAGCTTAGATCTTCTTTCCTGAATTTGTACCGACGATTTCATATTGTCAAATGTGATAAGTGACAAATGTAAAATTTGTTGAAATTTTGCAAAAAAATGAAAATATATATTGTGCAATAAGGTGAAGTTCGCTAGAGAATCTTATTTAACAATATATGCAAAATAATTATAAGAAAATCACATCTTTAGATGAATTTTGTACCATCAGTAAATTAAGAGTTATATTTTGGATATTTAGAGGACATTTTTTAGTCATAATGCTTAAAATAAATAAAAACTGGTCGATTATAAGTAAGAAACCATTTCGGTAGTTTCAAAACTCATACATTTTGTAAAACAATTTTCTCGAAATCTAAAATATCTTTCCTCAATACAACGTATACACGTAGAAATATCCTAGAGATACTAAAAGCCTGTAAAAAGTCAAAATGTAATTCAAAAAGCATGATTTAAGGCCTTTTTACAAAATTTTTGAAATTTTTGAATATTGCACAACATTTGATGGCCATAGATGACGTCATTCATACCAAATTTTTAAAAAAAATTCAATTTGTGTAAAAAGAGATAAACTATGAACGTGCCAAACATCATTGTAATATCATTAGCAAACATAAAATTATAGTGTGTCAAAATGCCGCGGGCCTACGAGACCCCCTCCTCCCATGTATGAGAAGAGCAGAAAAGCCCATGTAAGGCAGGGTTAAGATTTAAGTTATTTCGGTTGCTTAATTGTTAGTCGGAAAGGACATACCAAAAAACTGATACCTGAGATTTAGTTACTACAAGTATCCGATTTCCTGTTGTACAAAAGCAAATGAAGGGACACAAGACCAACTAAAAATTATAACAAAGGATTCTCTTTGTAATTGGGGAAAATGGGCTAATAACATAACCATGTTTTATAATGAATGATGTAACCGTCATTCACCAGTTTAAGAGGGATCACATTGCCTCAATACTCGATATATTTTGTCATCGAAAAGTTTCACCTTTGGTGAAGAAATTCAACCTGAGCTGATAATTACTGTTTTCGTATGTCCTCAAAGCTGCTCTTACAAATTCTTATGCGCGCGCAGTTTAGTCTCCCAGAGCAGAATTGGTCGTTAAAGTTGCAGGGGGAGAAGGGAGCTCAAATGAAGCTGTAGGAAATAAAATTTTCCGATGGCTGTGACTAAAGAGAATAAATGACTTGGGCATATGGACGATGGTCTTCTGGGATCCCGGCGTTAGTGTAACAGCATCACTATATACGTGTTGGTAAAATCCTTTACTAAAGTAGATCGATCGCATTCACATTAGTTGAAGAAATGAATCTTGTGGCCTTTGAGCTTGGGATATAGATAAGCTTTTCTATCACTACCTATTGTATCTACATACATACTGTTTTCGTTTCTTCTGGACCATAACGTATATTTTCTGAAAGGTCTTTCATAATCCTTTCAGAGATCAGCACTACTCTTTCAATAACTTTCCAAGTTTAAAATTGGCGAAATACCAAATAATTTGTATAAAACCGGAGGGTTGGCAACTCTACCTTCATTATAAAAGATTATCTAGGTTTGAAGCCCGGTGAAACCTTTTTTATTTTGCTACCATAAGTTAAGATATTTCATTAGATCAACTCTTTCAAGCCTAAAATTGGCTCTCTATTAATGACTTATCTGGAAGTTTTTCTTTACAGGAACAACGCAGAAGGGCTAATCCTCAAAGTGTATAGAGCTGAATGGTCACCGTTGAGGATGAGAGGATACCTGGACCACCAGGGAATATTAGAAGTGTTTGCTATCAGGTGATCAAGCCTCATATGGTAAAGAAACAGAAAGTGGAACGATTGTTTTTGGTTTGAGTCCAGATGGAAGCGTCACTCTTTATTTCGCCATTAATTCTTCAGACAGATGAGTTACACAAATCTCAACACATGTTAAACAGTAGACAAGCTCTACGACGTTCCATACTCATAAAATGGGCCCGCGACCTTCTCGCTTACACTTTCGCCCGTACCATGCATTTCGCGATTATTCAATTTGTTTTCCGTGTATATATTGCGATTAGAGCAATTTAGCGAAGCATTTTCCAGTTCCTTTTAAGAAGCATTCCGGTGGTGTTGCGTCGTAACATTTGTAGCAGATAAGTGGTAGGCTGGAAGTATTCTATGTTCCATCCTAAGTTTTAACACAAGTTTTAACTTCAATAACAAATGATTTGTGTCTTCAACCATCCACAAGCACACCTTCAAACCTTATTCACATACCATAACTGTGAATATAACGTCTCTTGTGGTATGGGACATATTGTCAGATTGCCGACGGCAGAAACAAATTGTTATTCAACTTCAAGAAAATTGAAGATATTTCCTATTCCTTCTATTACCTACGATTAAACTGAAAAAGACAGTTTGTAAATAGCGAGAAGAAACCTTTAGTTTTTTGAAATGACAATTACCTGCGGTTATTCTGCGGAATAGGGAAATGGTACCTTGTATACCTCTCGCATGATTGTGGTTTTTCATAAAAACTACGAACAAAAACAAAGCAAAGACACTTGGAAGACAAAAATCTCGCAGACGTGTTATGGAGAATAAAGAAATGAAAACACCACAATAACAAGCCTGTATAGAAGACGACAACAATCTTTATGTAAAAGAGAAGCTGTTTATCTGTAGTATATGCTAGGTACGACAACAGGAACTCGATTAAGACTCCAGGGC
>JAAAKM020006971.1:63114040-63130500 GCA_010016025.2 Alatinidae sp. Z8VKAUB7J3 | reverse complement strand
CTTTATGTAAAAGAGAAGCTGTTTATCTGTAGTATATGCTAGGTACGACAACAGGAACTCGATTAAGACTCCAGGGCCTTATTCGATTAGATGGCTTATTTAAGTAGGCATATTGACGGCCTGTGGATAAAGATATATCAAACAATTTTTTTCAGATGACAATCAAGGAGGGCAGAGTCTTAAAGACAGTCACTTGTCCTTTTGGTCGATTTAACGTAATGTTGGTAACTGACATCGGATCAACATCTTAACCAACGTGCTCGTTAATATGCCGACATTTGATCAATGTCAAGCCTAGGTTGTTATTTTGACGTAAGTGTTACCGACGTTCGATGGGTGTTAATACGAAGCCATTCCAATGTCCAAAATACGATGTCGCGTCAACTTTCATATACAAGGAACAAGTGACTTTAATTCGGCGTAACGGTAATGTTGACTTGATGTTGATTCGACAGTCTGCTCAAACTACAGAAATGCTCTTCAAAAAGACCCAAATCTAAAACAGTATGCGAGAGACAAAAGGAAAAGTGTAAGGATTACCGGATATCTGACCCTTACCCAGAGGAGTAAGGATAAAAATAAACAATTGAGACTTCATCAAAATACACAAATGATATTCAATTAAGAACCACCCCAACCTCACAAATTACGCAGATTATGAAATTCCCGTTGATTTTCTGTATTAATTATTTACTGAAAGAAGGTAAATGCTCCCCAGAGAAATTATAAACATGCCAACTACAAATAAGCAATAAAACCTCTTATAAACCCTCTTTTTGACTAAGCCGATATCCTCTAGAGAGACAAAGATAGTACCACTATTATGGAAGATCTGCATATTATTCAAAATAATCCTGTAAAAGTTATCCTCAATTTGCCAAGCGTAAGTGACCTTCATACATCAAAGTCCTAAAAACACTGAATTGGCCAACTTTACTCTATCATTGCCTTGCATATAGACATTTAAACACTTTGAGATACATTTGCATGCTTGTGGACTAAAGAACTCTGACACTCACGGTTACAATACCAGAAGAAAGAATGATTGAAGTCCTCCCATGTGAAAAAATTACGAAAGGCAACAATCACTATACAGATATGTAAAAGGATAGAACGTATTAGAGAGTTTCTTGAACGAAATTGACTCTTTTCTTCTTCTTAAACAAATATAAACAACTATGTGTTAAGTTATTTTTATATGATTTTAGTTTTCAAATTTTTAACGATAACTTGAATGCGTGTTTTGTAAGCATTTTTTATAGGACGTTGCAATTAATATCTTGAATACTTTCCTTCATACTGTACTTTAATCTAAAGCTTATTTCATTATTCACAGGATCCAACTGAATACTACTGTTAAGTAAAGTGGGCTATTTATGATGAATTATTCTATTTAATACATGGAAATTTTTTTCTAATTTTTTGTTTAACTCTTAATTGATACAGCCCTGTACTTGTATGCCAAGACGAAGAAAAACATGCTTTTGCAAAGACGTTAACCGCCGGATTATAACGGCCTAAAAAGCAGGCTATATGTACGGGTAACAAACGCAGCTGGTGTTACGAAAAGTTTTCAAGGTTGGTTCTAATAAGTTGAAGAAGAACTTAGAGCAGGGGCTTAGACATTTTACGCTGCAACATGGAAATGCCCCAGATTCTTGCTGCTCCCTGATAAGCAATTTAATCTATCCTCAGGGATGTCCATGTGCCTTTAGGGGCCATAAAATACTCTCTAGGGAGTAGTGATAGTTAAGACTTTACAGGTATAAAGAGCTTGTTTTAGTTAATACTCTGCGAATACCAACACTAAAGAAGCTTGAAGCAGAACCTGACGGCACTAAGAACGTATTCTCCCAGCTGCTTTGAAAAATGTGATCTCGAACGTAATCCCACGTTAGCTTTTCCTCAGCTATCGTCTCAAGAGCAGTGATCAAGTAATTAAACTCTTCTGGTAAACTGCTAATTAGGAAAATGACCAAATCCTTCTCTACGACTGGATCCCCTACAGCTTCCAAATGCTCTGACAGTGACTTGATATGGTTCACATGGTCGATCATGCTTGTTCCTTTTTTCATACGGGTACCATATAATTTCCTACGAAAGAAAATCTTCCTGCTAAAAGATTTTTTATCGAAGTCCTGCTCTAAGCTCTCCCATGTATCCTTTGCAGGATCGGACATAGATCTGGAGATATCTGGAAACTGACAAACAAATTGTCACGAGAGCCAGGTTTTCTCGCTTCTTGAATTTCCTCTGATTCTACTCAGAACTCTGCGGTGCCAGTACCTCTTCGCCCGTAACAATTTCCCACAAGTCCTTACCTATAAAGAGTATACGCATCTGGAACTTCCAACTATGATAGTTTTCCCTGTCCAGTTTGTCGACCTTCATCCCGATATCTTCACTCATCTTTGCCATTTTCTTATATGAAAAAATACCGAACTCTATCGTATCCTAATTATCTGTAAATGTATACAGCACTCACTTCGCGTAATCTAGGCCCAAAACCTGTTGTGGATTTGGAAGCGACATGATGAGACAAACATCTTTATCAGAACATTAACCGTTATCAAATATATCCATTATAACGTAAGATGTGTTATCACAACCAGGGTCTTTGTAAAGTCAGTGAAATCAGTGAAGTCAGTGTTTTCGACCTGGCCTACTTCGCAGTTATTTCTTAAGGGTAGCGCATTTAGAAGTATAAGTGTTGTTTACGGTCATCTAGGGTACATTTACTTGTTTTTAGTTTGCATTCCCTTCTGTTGGTTATTATTGTACACTTCTGAAACTTGAGTGTTGCAGCTAAATGTGCTACGAAATATGATGTGTGGATCGCCATTCCCCTAGAGGCGGCGTTTATCTTTTTTAGTATCGGAGGGGTCAGTAGAGTAACTTTGCAGAAAGAGCTGTTGTAAATAGTTACTTTGCTAATTGACGTAAATTGTCTACTTCAACAAGGAGCGCTGACGTAGATTCGAACGTTCGATTGGTTCAGATTTCCTTTGAACTCATTTAATTACTCTTGTTTTCATGTTATAAAACTAAACCTAGGTTTATGCATATATACAGACACATGCGGTTTTGCGTTGTGACGTTTGGAAATTATGTAGCTACGCTGGGGTTTTACAAGAGTTTGGTTTCGAATTTGAATATTTTGTATCATGTTTGCTTTCATGTCTATTGCGCTTGGGTTTACTTGGAAGCGATAATTGGGGATTATCAACAGGGCCGCTGGTTTGACGAAATCGTGCAATCTTCGTCTGTAGAGTTTTCTTGTTTTGACTTTTGTTTTACAAAGAGGGGGAAATGTAAACGATATTCTTTTTGTTGTTTTTGTATTCCATGTCATGTATTCGCACTTCGTAAATTATAATACGAGTATTGCAGTCATCGATACGTAGACGTCTAACTTTTTCAGGTATAACTGTTGTTAACAGGGCGGGATATAAGAAACGTTTTTGTTCTTTGATTTCTGCGTTTCATAGACTTTTAGAATTTGAAAAGTTGGGTATTGGAATGATCTGTAGATTTTCTGAGAGAAAAAGGATTTATTTTGCAAATTGTTTCTCCAGTCACTGGCCTAAGTAAGTCACATCGAGTCAAGAAATAGCAAGTGTTTTTCTTCTTTCAAGTAGATTCCGAAATGAGAAAAATCACAAATTTAAAGATTAATTAAGAATGTCTCTTGTTCTTTCAAGAATTTACCGCATTTCCTCCTTTAAACGGTGCCTTCTTGTTAACACTACTCTCCATTAAACGCTACAATAATGGAGTGATTGAAATAGGCGCCCCTTCAATAAAGCACTGGACCTAAACATGGAGGAGCCCTTTCAGTATTTTTTTGGTGTAACGAAGAAAATGACAATGCGATCAGAATGGTTCAACAATATTATAGTTTAGTTATAAAACTGTGTCTTTTTCATTTGCAATTATTTTGTAAAAGTCTTGAAACTGCAGCTACGAAAAAGTGCGCCCCCTCGAATAATAGCCACACATAAGATCGTCAACATTTTAGAAACACCGCATCGCTTCAAAGAGGAAGTACGGTAATCCTTGCTTTACATTTGTAGTTAAGTAAAATTCAATCATCCTACCCCCTTATTTCAAATGCACAAGCAGCAAGGCAAGGAGTCATATTTGGTTGTTTTCTTTCGTTAACTTTAAACAGAGATGTATCTTGGGGCTAAACCGGACCCAAACCAATGATATTATTAAAAGAAACCTTCGCGTCTTGTTAAGGAAGTAGCCAGCCATGACAGATTCTTTCGATAATCCACGAGAGGGGGTCCTAACAGACGGTTGAGCCTGCCTCATGGCTTGCTTCTCTTCCCGGTAGCCAAAATTGAGGGCGCCCTTGGACTCCCCAGCTGCCCTTTATTTATTAGTTAGCCAGTTTGGTGGTTTTAATTTTTATTTTGGATAGTTTCAATGTCGGTACTACTGCTTATCAGAGGTCTTTGATTGAGAGACTGCCAGCCGAGACACTGGGGGCGGACAGGTTTGCAATGAATAAGTCGATAATTTTAGTTCCATTTAATTATTTAATGTCAATAAATAACTAAGCATTCTCTTGGAAAGCGCCAGTTGCACTAGATTGCTGAGGCGCTTTTGGGTGGTAGTACCTTGTGGAAAAGCCAATCTTTGCTCGTAGAGTTTGCAGAGGACCACGGTTACCATCATTTTTCACTTCAAAAATTGCCTTGACAAAATTTTAATAGCGGGGAGGAGCAAAATTTAATCAGAGGGCGGTATTCCCCGTCTCTTGTCAACGGGCTTACGTCATTCTACCAAGACAGGTTCCTTGACACGAGTCGTTTAACCATAGCTTTGTCAGGTCATGGTGATCGAGTCTAAGCTTCACTAGCAGCGGTACACATAGCTATATAAGTAAGAAAAGGCAACAAGTACAACACTGGATAATCTTGTTTACTCTATCTGCGAACCATTATTCATTACATTATTCATTACTATTTATGCGATAGACGATTTATTTCCATCTTTTCGTCTATAGTATTTTATACGATAACTTACATCAGCCAAAATGTTGATCAAGATAGCAAACTTAAAATTCTTATTCATAACCATTCGCGGATTGTAAACTGGTTGTCGGTCTTTTCCGTGCTGGCTTCACCAATACGCAGATAGAGTACCGGTTTCCCCCAAATAGTTATGTTGATTTAAGAGAACAAGCTCCAAATACTTGCTAGTCTACCCTGTTAGATTATAAGCTGCTCTTTACAATTAATTGTGCAGTAGGCCCTAGTCAGTCATCGGTATACGGATAAATGCGTACAAGACATATGCTCACACGACAAATCCTCAGAAGATGAATGCTATAAGTAAACTGATTACACGACGAAAGGCGCACACAAACCATTACACGACAAATGATCATGGTGCTAAAGGAAAGAAATTGTAATAGCTTAAAATATTTTTTCATTTTTTATTTGTTCCCAGACACTATTAATGAAATTCTTACTTACGTTCATAACCACGAGTCCCAATCTCGGTGGTGGCATATATTCTCTTTTTTTTTTACTTTAGTGTCTTCTCGAAAACATGTCAGTCATTCGCATTAGAAAATGCTATTTCAAAGTCTGAAGATTTGGATTTGCCTGTTAGTATAAGTATAAGTCAAGATTCGTAATCTGGTATCGACCGTAAGATCTGGCGTCAGTATCGGCTAATCACTATTAATTATAGTGCTTTTTAATTATGAACGATTTTCGTTTTTACTATTAGCACTGAACGCAATTATTTTGTCATCATTTGTCGCAGAATCTAGCAAAGTGAACCTCGATTTTAGTTTAGTCAAATGGCCAGGTTAGATGCAAATCATGCTTAGGTGAACATCGACATTCAGCTATCAGCAATGTGTAGACCCGTCTCTCTGAGTCATATGACTTGATCAAGTAAAGGTGGCAGACGACCCCTCAATTTGGTCACAGTCTATTAAAAGCTGCAAAGTATCGTAAGAAGTAAGGACCCCGCAGAATAAGACACCAGTTTTGAAAGATAACACTGGTCAACAAAGAAAATTTTTGAAATGGTGTTGAGACTACTAACATTTATTTTAGATAATTTGGGGGCGCTGAATCTGAAAATGAACTTATCTTTTCGTGATTAGCTACCGTTTATGCGGCACAGAAATGTCTCATTTTGGGGGTACTTATGGTAATGACCGATGGCAATACTTCTTTAAGAGAAACCTTAAAGACCTCTGAGATTGTATTTATATTAGTTATCTAGAAATAGTACTTTGCAATGATAATCAGACCTTAAGTCTTTAAACTCGGTTGAATGTACCAAGACCAACGAGTATTTTTATCAAATCGTTAAATATATTATCGGCAAAAATAAAACGTTCTTGAACATAAGAGCTATGATAAAAACCATTCTTGACTGCCTTTTATGTTCAATGTTACTTAATTTCGTTTTCATACTCCAACAGTAATCAGTGGTCATTCGTTTGTGCCACCGACCCTAGTAGCGCTCTTCCATCGTTTTGACATCCTGATGGAATCGTTCTCCGGGCTCATCATTCACATCTCCACAATTCTCTGGAAATTTATCCAAATTTCAATAATCAAACTTAGTACACATATTAAAGCGTATGGCCTGTAGACTTAAAACAGCTTTCCCTTTAAGTTTTTGACCCAGCGATTGCCTAAGATGTTTTCTATTATTTCAATAAAGGATGTCTAAACGTAGAACTCCGAGTCATTCATTGAATTAAAAAATTCATGATCGTTAATGGTTTTCCCGTTATCAGGACCATGCTTTGATTGTCTTGGTGCTAAGTTCTGGAAATGATTTAAATATACACTCAAAACATTTGCTTTCCATGCCGAGTGATTTTACAAACTGTTCATTAATCCCAATTTGATATCTATGGGAGATAATATATTTTTCCCGCTGTAAGAAGTAGCACCAATAACGTTCATTCACCGACCTTGAGATCTCGGGGAAGCCATTCTTTACTTTTCCAGTGTTCTATTTTTCTCAACTGTCACTCACACACAAAAAAATCCTTTTGTGTAACCACTTGCTTGACCAAGCAAGAAATTTACCGTTTTTAACTCTACACATTAAACCAATTATGCTTGTCACAATCGATTTGTTTTATAACCAGTTAGATGGCATCATATTTTTCTCGCGATGTTATTGAATACAGGTATTGCTGCGTGTAGTTGGTACTATGGAGCAAACACACTTCAAAATACGTTTTTAGCAATCACTGAAAAATCTACATTCATCAGGATTGTATTTGTGGACGCCCAGCCCAAGAAAAATTGAATTAATATCAAACAGAAGATTCTAGGGTTTCCTAAATTGATGTCACCTAACTATTAGGTTTACTAAAGTGTATTATCGAGAAGAGAGGATTTCAAAACTACAGTTTATTATAATTACCGATAATTTTTATTAGTTAATTTGGATTTTGGCAATAAATTGGAAAAATCTGGTACTTCTATTTTAACATAAAAACACTTTTTTCTAAATTTTCTCATAAAAAGTGTTAGTTTTACGTGTCACGCAATAAGTTGTTGGGCCTACCGAAAACTTGATTGATCTCTAGGACCCTTATAAATTGAATTTTGCGATCACCCAAGACCATAAACTACTTTATTCACCAAAACGGAGCGCTTCCGGTACAAAAAAAATGGTAGCTAAAATTAAAGAACTAAGGTCATTTTCGGAATGAGCTCCATCAAATTAGCTAAGAAACGTGTTTTGTTTCTCAATATCAAAAATAGTGTTCACCAGTGTAATAGACTAGTAGCACCGTTGGTATTGCACACACCGCGAATTCGCGGGTAATAGATACGAATCCTAGTCGTTTCTGTTTTTCTAGTTCTTTCCTTTTTTCAAAATTAGCCTCCGATACTCTTGCTATTGATCCCCCAGAACGCCGATGTACTTTGGATAAAAGTATTCGAATCCAACCAAAAATTGCCATTTTATTCAGAGAGTAGACACTGCCAGTTTTTGCCGCTTTTATAATGAACGTCTACATTTATCAAGACTGAATTTCAAGAACTCATTTATCATTGTTTAAGTTCAAAAATGAAACGTTATTTATGGAATTTTTTATGTTTTTTCTAAATAGTGCTAGCATTTATCTGTGTGCCAAAACATAATGTAGACTAAACTTATAGTAGTAACGTAGTATATGTACATGTATGTACTTACGTGATAGATTAATTTGAAGTAGTAAAATTCCTAGCTCTTTAATACACTTTTCCTGAAGCTCGCTTTGAAACCGAATTAACTTAACATGGGGCTTAGAGTATTTGGTTCGACTGACGTACGTTCTAAATTCAAATTACAATAGTGGGAGAGATGTTGACAACCGAAATGTTTGAACTGCAAGAGAAGTTTCCCTGTTAAGAATGGCACTTATTGCAGCGATTTAGCAAAACGAAGGTATTTACGTTTGGTCATCATAACGCAGTTTCTAAAGCAGCAAGTTAATAGCTAAAAACCAGATTTCCTGTTCGGGTTGTGATGATGAATGTTACTTTCGTACGTTTTTACCTCAGATGTTTTGTTAAGGATTCCGGTTAATTTACATTGCACATTTCTCTACTGTAGCCTAAATGGGTCGATTTCCGTCCCAATTGAAGGCCTTATGAAGAGTGCAGCTTTTTTTAGCTGACGCAACTGTAACTTACGAGAAAAACGCTAATTATGTATCAAAAAAGCAATACTTTTTCAGTATCAAATTTTATATTGCGTAACTAAACTGAATATATATGGGATGCAGGTACAATCAGTGGTAGTGAGTCATGCGGCATTTCGCTTGTCTTGCTTCACTCAATAGTAGTACTGTTATTGTTAAAAACGTATGTTGATAATGAAACTGATAATGTTCCAGCTCTTGGGATTGTTGACATACTTTGTAATGACGATTATTTAACAAACAAATACATTATCACCTCGTAATTTCCTCGTTGGGTACAATTTTCCAGTGGTTCATTCTTTATTTACGGAAGCGTACTTAGCTGCAGTTTAATTACTATCTCGAGAGCAAGCTCCCACCAAAGGTAGTTAGGTGTTATTTGCTCATCATTGGCCTCTAGAGAGACAACCCTTGGCGATAATTGTGCTCTCTTTGCAAAACCGGTTGAAATCATGTTTGGATTTAAGAGCCACGAATTGGTGAGTCCATCGCAGTTACCTAAGATCGTACAAAGTCTTATTACTAGTGGAGAAGTATCGTGTACCGTCGAAATGAAGTATCTGTTTGGTACCTTGGCTTTCTCACTGCTTCTTGCAGTAAGGTAAGTACGTACCAATATAATGTTGCTGTTTCTCTGATTTATATTTTTATTCATAGGTTACCTATCTTATTTGCTGTATAGGATTGAAAATCTATACATTACAAAATATTTTTCAATGCTATGGGAATAATTTGATCTCGCAGATATTGCCAGTTAAAGTACGGCTAATTTTTTGTAATTAAGTTTGAATTATCGAAGTCGTAGTAGATTAACAAGGCGTATTAAACATTACTATTTTAGAGCCACAACTTAAGACCAGGCTGAAGTATAAATGCCATGGCAACTTATTCATCCAGAAGGAACCATTTGAAGGTGTTTCTATTTTAAACTTGGTATGACGACATAGATGTGAAATTTCGTGTTTCAACAAGAGAGATCAAGACATAACTACTCGGTCTAAGATTAACGTCTAATTGGTTAAAGATAAAGTTTTGTGAAAGTTTATTCAATTAATTGACTGCATATTTTCAACTTTTTATTTTAGCTTTGGCGGCAGGGACAACCTATGGAAACAAAGGCGACGTTGTCAGAAGACATGTGGAGGGTTTGCCAGCTTCTTGACATTACGGAATTTTCAAGCTGACTTAATTGGGTATATACATATAAATCCAATGTTTACATATTCCCTATTCAATTTTCAAATGTATAGTGTATATATATTGAAAGGAAGGAAAGACAACAGAGAGAAATGGACAACATATGACAGACAAATGATACAAAGAATGATAGGTGAAATGAAAGAAACAACAACAGGGCAAAGAAAGAAGGAAGAAATGATAGAAGAAAGAGAAACAAAAAACTCCAAAAATTCAGAATATTCAGAAACAAAGAGTGAGCAACAAATAAAGAAAGACAAAGGCAAAAGGGCAAATAAGTGATAAAGTGAAAAGAAATGGGACAGAGAATGGCAACAGGGGAACTGAGAAGAAAAGGGCGGGATAATGAGCACTAGCAGAAGAAAAACGAGAGAAAGAATATGAGAACTACATGATAAAAGAAGAATGATGGGACAGATAGTGAGAAGAAAGCGACAATAATGCAAGAAAGTGTGCATGCAAAAACAATACAGACAAAATAAAGTTGTCCTCATCTTTAAGTTGGAAATCACCTTTACATTGTATGTTAAAGTATTTGCTTGTTAGTTTATCCAATATATATCTTCATTAACTAAACCATTTATATAGTAAACTGAATGAATTCAAAGAACTGTAAATTGGATACTAACCAAATGATCCAAGACTTTCATGACTCTTCTGTCTAATAGAGGCAAGATTTGGACGAGGGGACGATGGTTGTGCTGGAGGTTTGGAATTGATATTCAAAAGTGATTTTAAAGATGATCCATTCTGACTATTTGGACTCACTCCACCATAGTAAGGTTGTGGTGAAAAGTCACTCACAGTTATCCCTAAGGACAAAAAAATATAGCCAACATTAAAATTGGTCTAATATATAATAACAGCTCTAAATAAACAAAATCTCTACTAACACAAAATGTTAGTGTCAGAATGTTGTAGCGCAGCTTGTTTCAGTCTACAACACAGGGATAATACAGAATGAGCTATTTGCATGAAAATCTGCATTGTAAAGCTGACATTCAGGCAATCATTTGGCTGGCTATAACAGGCATGCAGCCAAGGGTTGGCATGGGGGGGGCTGTGCCCGCCCAACAGGTAAAACATGGCCACGTTTTCCCCCTAGAAAATCCTTACAGGCAATAAAAAATGGACCATCTTTGTATTTCAATTCACTAGATGAGAAGTCTGAGCCTTCTAGGGCCTGTACAAATTCAAAATTTTTCCAGCCAACAAAACCATGGTGGACTTGCTTGGAAGGAAGGATGGGAGGAAAAGGGTTTTGTTTGGAATTTGCTAATTAACAAAGAATGTACAGTGAGGTCTTTAAATGAATTTAAATTTGAGTGAATGCTTAATTTCTAGCTTAGCTGTATATACCAGTGTAACAATTTGATAATTGTTGGATCAAATAATGCTAATGATAACTTACATACCTTGTTGCTGTTATTGACAACAAATGCAAGGCAGATATCAATTATTGGCAGAAAATGGCCAGTATGTGGTACCAGTATTAGCTTGTTCCTCTTCGCAGTGGGCACAAAATTAAAGTGGCACAATCAAACTGAAAATAAAAACTCTCTGCCTGAGTAAAAAAAATTAGTGGCAACAAATAAATGGTTAAATAGTAAACAGGCCGGGGGGAAATATGAAAGACTACTATTTACTAAAAAGTACATTGGAAATATAGGAAAGGCAAGTTTACATATTCCTTGAAATATAGATTTGCATTTTGTAGAAGTAAAACTGCAAGCTTCTCCAAGAACAAAAAAAACCAAAAAGAACAAAAAAAACAAGGCTCATGTTCCCCAAGCTTGTAGACGTAATGATTCAATGTCCAGAATTCGTGTGACCTATTATTGACCTGATGTGTTAGAAGACTCTATCATCTGGACAGGAATATGTCTTGTCACATGCAAGCTGCCAGAAAAGCTTTATGGACCTTCTAACATACCCTACACTTGAGCTAAAAAGGAGCCATAAATTCATGTTGTGTACCTGAATGCTGAAAGAAATCTTTACCATTATATATATGCAAATGAACACATTGCATGGGACTAATTGATAGAAGGGTATACCAACTTCAGATAAATTGACCTTCCACGTGTAAGGTTGGCAGCAGTTGGGCGTGATGGATGCAATAATGACATCACTTGCAGTTAGCCGTCTGTATCACTGAATGTTGTATTTGAATGAACACCAATAGAGAAAAAGATTTTATTCCAATTTCTACACCTGTAACTCCCCTTTAACAGGGGCTTGGGGAGTGCCCATACGTATGGGACTTTTGATGAAGCTAGAGCACTATTAGATGGGATACCCTTCCTGTCACTACCAATGGCCCTTCAGGAATGGAACCTGTACCCTCTAGCATAGAAGGCAAGGGAACTATCTACTGGACCACGGTGGCTCTGAGGTTCTACTGGATCACAGTAACCAAATAATGACAATTAGACCATGGTGAACGAAAGTCTAATGACACATTCTCCAACACAAAACCGGTGTCTAACAGTTTCAGCAGTGATGGTCATCAGCAACTGAGTGTTAATTGCAGTCGAAAAAACAAGTAACTGAAGCCATCCTAAATGACACTGTATATATAAAAATCAAGGAATTTTGCATTGCATAAAAAGGTAAGCTTGTGATAGGACTCATTTGGAATAACAGATACATACAAAGCACCTTAATTACAATGTTGTAATGAAAAGTTACTGGCAGCAATGTTTATGCTTGTACACCATAGCCTATTGTTTGGCTCACTGCTGTGGGCATGAACAAAACACATGGTGCATGGCATGAAGAAATATCTTGGTGATACACTATGGAAACAGTACTTGACAGATTCGAAGGAAACATAAACAGTGGTTGCAACTAACGATAATGGATAGACCAATGGCATGGTGAGAAGCCTCGAGTAACTTTCAACTTGCGTAAGCCAAATTGTTACACAACCAGTTCACAGACATATTCAAGGAGGAATTGACATCAACTCATACTGCCATAGACATTGTGTGACTTCCTGCATTTTCTTATTTGCCAATTCCAGAATGTTTACAATGAGCTCTGATGATTGACTTGAAAATTTAGAATGTTCAATTGGGAATTGAAAATATCATTACTAGAGCATCAAGGGAGATGGGTAAAGGATGAGAAAATGAAATAAATTTGAACATGGGTGACAGGATAACTATTAACTGTTGGCAATTCAGATCTCTGTACTAGCACAAAGTTTATATATGTGACAACTATTATTAAAACCTAACTGAGTTCTCTTGGCCTTATTGGTATATATTTCCTGGAATATCTATGAACAGTTTTCTATGCTACTTATGTAGGCCTAAATTTTATAGCAGGCAAGAGGTCTAAAAGTTTATTGTATATTTAGCTATATTTCCTTCCAGAAGATGCTCAGATGTGGTTATTCGCAAGAGAGGTCAGTGATTTTATAACAGAGTTCATAATAGGTGTCTTTAGGTTTGAAATGATGTGTTCTTAGCTTCTGCCTAAAGTATACAGTCACGTTATGCGAGAGAAACGAAGACAACATGTCTACATAATCCTAGCTTCGTTTATGTTTTAATGCAGCTTGGTGACTGGGAAGACATGAAAAGGCCCTCAAATAGCTATAATACATCACTGTTACTTCATGCTGGACAGGAAATACGTATACTTGGGTGAGATTAAAATGTTACTAAGTCAAACTTGAAATAAACTAGCATTCTTTATATTTAATACCCATGAAATGAAAATTAGAGAGGACTTCCAAATATTACGTGCAAAAGAACAACGTAAATCTGCTTGGCCCACAACTTGGTAACTGTGCCAATATTTTCTTATAATCAGGCAACATTATTTGTTTTTGATCAAAGGCAATCAAGATCTATCAAATGGAATTTTACTTACTGATATCACTCTTAAATGGGGTAAAATGATCCAAGGATATTTGACTAATTACGCCAAGTACCGAGGGGTGTAAGGCAAAGTGCGACTTGGAGGGTTTGTAATAGAAAATCGGCAGACCTGCAAACTGCGATTTTGCAATTTTTGAATGGTTTCTAAGCAAAAATAAATATAAGATCATAATATCGGCTGGGATCATTTGTTTCTAAAGAGATATGCGTGGGAACCACACAAAAACTGCTTCCTCTTTCTACCTCTCGGATCATTCATACCTAACATGGGTTGGTGTGCCTATCAAATTTGCAGAATCTATACTTCTAAAAACAATGTCCGATCGGCAATTTAAATTTATATAAATCTAAAATATACTCAAAGCACTTAGGCCTATATCATTATCTTACTATTGTTAACATTTATGATTTTCAGCTCTTTGATTGTCGTTTGACGGATTAAAAACAAGCTCCGGTTTCATGCAACTTCTGGATGATTGACTGTCAATTGTTGACATGTTTCCTCTTTTTCAGGTTCTAAAAATATTTAAGAAGATTAGGGTAAGGTCGAATACCAGTTCTGATAAGGTAAAAGATTAAATATGTTGGTTGAATGAGTTTATTTTATAGTTGTGCATGATGACTTTTAAGACTGTCAGCAAAAAGTGTGCAGTCACACTGCGGGAGAGAAACTAGGTATGTTTAGCTCATTTGATGCTTACCTGGTAAATTTGTTAATGCACTTGGTGCCTTTGAGGTATACGAAGGCCTTCGAGTGCCCCCAGTGCTGCTCGTAGTTGCAGTTGGTGATAAAACTTGTGATTGTGATGCAGACGGTTCTGCTGTTGACTGAGTAGCATCCTTGCTTGCCACTTTAGTTGTTAGATCGCCATTACGCTTTGTTGATGTGATCGTTTCAGCAGGATCGTTACCAGAAGTAGCTAGAGTAGTAACTTGGGGATGCAGTGGGCTTGCACTGCTGCCTTCTTTCGCGAACACATGGTCGTCTTCATCGTCACTATTCGGATGATTTGCCGACACCAACAATTCGCTGCAATGGCCAGGGCTGTCGTCCGTCGGGTTCTCATCGGGCAAGGCCGATGTGATTTCTCGCAGTTGCGACGCCATTTCTCCTCTTCCCAAATTGCAAGATGTTCTAGAGACCTCGATATACCTCTAGTTCACGATCTGTTTGCAAAAATTAGGCATCTGTTGCACTAACCGAAGAATATTTTCCGCTATGACAGAGTTCCACTTCGCCTTCTCCCAGTCTGTGATGCGGCATGGCGACCGAAGACGATTTGCATCAACGAAACATAGAAAAAAGCGCTCAACGATTTTTGAAACGACAACATAATAAAACTCGGAAACGTCGTTTCAGTGTCATTCAAAAATTTACCACATGAAAACAAAAACAAAACAGCGAGTGACGTCATAAGACCGGACAACACGATAAAAGATTTTTCTATTTTTAGCTTTTGCGTTACACGCTATTTCAGGGGCGGCTCCATCCAATTATAAGAGGGGAGCTGAAGGATATTGAAAACTTTCTCTCTTATCCTTCTTCTGTATTCTATTTGGTCTTTGGAGAAATCTTGGCATGTTTGACCATTAAGAAATGAAAGGGGACTCACTTTTCCTAATAACTACGACGTTTTTTTATCTCCTCGTTTCCTATAAATTCATCGTAAAAGCTTTCTCACTTCACTCCATACGACTGCTATACGCTAATAAACGGGAAACGCTCCTTAGGTCATTACCACCTTGGTTACGTGGTAGCAACGGCATAATTAATACAGCGTTTTCTTAAGGCCGCTGCAGAGATATCGATACTATTTGAGCTATCTCTCAACGTATGTTTAACAGATCAGTATAAGTATTTTTGATAGATCAAAATAACTCATGAGTGGTTTGGTCGTGGGAATCTTTTTACAGGTAATAACTCGAAATCTTTAGAAATATTTTAAACATCTTGTAGAAAAATGCTGTGCTAAGTGTGTTGTTGCCACCGCGTAACCAGGGACGCTCTAGTTCCGGGTTTAGTAGCGTGTGATCAATCTATGGCGAAAACGTTTAGCAGAATGAATCCGTAACTCAACGCAATATCCAAAAGAAGATTTATATACCGGTAAACTCCAAAATGCCTTATTTTGACATTTTCAGGGGGGTAAGATGTACATTATAACGGCGTATGTTCCTGGGGTGGCGACCTAGCTCCCACCCCCTCAATTCTGAACCTGTTTTACACTATTCTTAAACTTTTGGGTAGAATTTGAGTTGGATTTCGAGGATAATATAAATCAGGGAACATCTTAGTTACAACCTATCTTCTGAACCTTATGAATTGTCCGGAGTTGGAACTCTTGGAAGCTGTGAAGAAAAATTGTGATATTGGAAGTATTCCAAAGCTCATAACTCAAAATTCTTAGCTCAAAACTATCCCTCTAACTTTTTAATTTTTTTATGTTACATTAGAAAGCTTAGAACTTCATTATGAAAGTCTATGGATCTTTGATGTTTTGTTCCTAAACGGAAATTTATTACCTACGCTGCCGCTCCACTTTAGAACGGCCAGCTACGTGACTGATATGGCGAGTTCAGCTTCGTTGCTTTCAGGGCATTTTCCGGCAGAAAATCATCAAATCACAGCTTAAAACTCCGATCCAGAAACAAACAAGTAAACAAAACTCAAGTAAACACACACTAAC
>JAAAKM020006971.1:63084725-63100584 GCA_010016025.2 Alatinidae sp. Z8VKAUB7J3 | reverse complement strand
TGAGCGTCTAGAAACTATCCTTCTATCTCCAACTCTTGACACAAAATAATGTCCAAGGACGTCTGGGAATTCTTTGTGAAGTCTCTGACTTAGATTAAAAAAGTAGTTTATGGCAAGGCAGATGGCTAATGCTGATATTGACTCTTTACTCTGGGAAGATAAACAAGTTAATTGGAATTCAAGATGTTTTCCTCTTAGGCTTACCTCGTATTGATGAAGTACGAGGATTTTATCAAATTACGGATTATGAATTCAGGACAGCACTGTGTTTTCACATCTTCTGCAAAGAGTTACCACTTCATATATCTTAAGGGATGATAAATGCAATATATCTTTAGGATATTTGCTCCCAGTTTATCAGAAAGGAAATATTGCTTGTTAACTGTGGAAGTACAGTGGAGAAACTAGTACCATCGGATATATCGCTTCCATTTTTCTTATTTAATCGTCGATGGGTTCCTTATCTACATATGGCTAAATGATATAAACATTTTAATGTCACTTGGTTGTGTAATGATGAAACGTTAGTTTACGAAATTAATTCAATTAACCTCCAACCGAATAGTGTCTGTCCAAGCACATTGACTTTGTACAACATAGCAATTCTCTCCCGATAGTCCGTTTCCTAGTATTCAAATGCTTGCTTACGATGGTTCAACTTTCTCTCCTTTCTGAGAAACGAATTTTAACTCTCGATCAAGTGAGAACCTAGTTCACGAAACGAATTTAACTATGTTGGTTAACTCCAGCATAAAAGTGTCTGTCGCAGCACTTGAACTTTACACAACATAGTAATTATCTCCCGATAGTTCGTTTCCCAACATTCAAGTGCTTTCTTACGATGGTTCAAGTCTTTCTCCTTTCTGAGAAACGAATTTTAACTCTCGATCAAGTGAGGACCTAGTTCACAAAATGAATTCAACTATGTTGATTAACTCCAACAGAATAGTGTCTGTCCTTGAACTTTACACAACATAGTAATTATCTCCCGATAGTCCGTTTCCCATCATTCAAATGCTTGCTTACGATGGTTTAAGTCTTTCTCCTTTCTGAGAAATGAATTTTAATCATCGATCAAGTGAGGACCTAGTTCACGAAACGAATTCAACTATGTTGGTGAACTCCAGCATAAAAGTGTCTGTTCCAGCACTTGAACTTTACACAACATAGTAATTATCTCCCGATAGTCCGTTTCCCAACATTCAAATGCTTGCTTACGATGGTTCAAGTCTCTCTCCTTTCTGAGAAATGAATTTTAATCATCGATCAAGTGATGACCTAGTTCACGAAACGAATTCAACTATGTTGGTGAACTCCAGCATAAAAGTGTCTGTTCCAGCACTTGAACTTTACACAACATAGTAATTATCTCCCGATAGTCCGTTTCCCAACATTCAAATGCTTGCTTACGATGGTTCAAGTCTCTCTCCTTTCTGAGAAATGAATTTTAATCATCGATCAAGTGATGACCTAGTTCACGAAACGAATTCAACTATGTTGGTGAAGTCCAGCATAAAAGTGTCTGTCGCAGCACTTGAACCTTACACAACATAGTAATTATCTCCCGATAGTCCGTTTCCCAACACTCAAATGCTTGCATACGATGGTTCAAGTCTCTTTCTTGTCTGAGAAAAGAACGTAAACTATTGGCTATCAACTTCACCACTTTCAAGAATTGTTGAGTACTTGATCTGAAAAGTGTCATCAGAACGTCCCAAGTTTGAAACAGTCGTATATACACTTCAGAAACAGGATTCTTCTTTCGTGATCATAGTTCCTTTGCTATCCTTTGAAAACAAATAAGGCTCTCCAATTATCCTTAAAGACTTCTCATATTTAACTTGGTGGTTTTAAGAGATTGCATTAATCATATGTACAAAGATGTGGTCACAAAACACACGTCCTCAATTCGAAGTTGACGCCAGACTTTTTCGTGCTCACAACTCCTCTAAACTCCAGAATTGTTGATAAGTACTTTCCACATTAAACGTAGGAGCTTTGAGAGATTACATTAATCTTAATGTATTAATTAAGAAGGAGCTGAAAATGCTGAAAGTCCTAATAACTGTTGACCTTCGGTCGTATAATACCTTGATCTGACTTTGTATTTCTCCAAATTATGCTGACTGTGACCGCAGTGAAACAACCCAAAAGGATCAGAAAGGACTTTCCTATTTAACTGACTTCACAAATAGGTTCTATTTGTCGACATGTACAGCTTGTCAAACGTATACGATGGAATCGAACGTGTAGAGGTAAAGGTTCCAGATTTGTTGGTCTTTACTGTAATGTTTACTGAGGTCAACAGGTTTGTTTTCTCATCAGAAGACTCCTGTATTCGTTTGCATAACAGGGATGGTTTGAAGGGTTAGATGCGACCTTTTTGATTTCGTAACAAGCTTCAGGCTGTCTGACAGCTTTCCTCGTGATCCTCTCACCATGCCACATAAATAGCCATCGTCACTTTGGTAATAGGCCAGTAGAACTCACAGCATGAGAGCAGGTGTAATTAATAATACGCCTATTGGCGGAGAGACGGATCAGACGTTTTGAGTCTAATCAATGGTTTACTAAACATAAATCACCAACAATACCCAATATGACCTATTTTGTGCCCAAACGGAACATAAGTGTGTCATAATTCACACTATTATGGCTGGTTACTGTACCTGATAGTTATAAAACAGAGCATATTTTCAAAACATTCTTGACGTGATTGTGCACTGGAACTCCTACATCGTCCTAATTCTAAATCAACTATGATTACTTGTATGATCAAAACAAAGTCCTATCACAACACGAGGCGTGTATTTAACTTTCCTCTGAAAGTCAATGCTCGTGATCAGGAAGACTAGCCATTGCTGAAGCCAGTATCTATGGCCCATTTATGTTGACATGCAGACATAACATCGCCACAGCGACTGTTAAGTTATCGATTTCAGACGCTACCATTGCCAAAGAAACAGAAGGGAAGCTGTGAAGGTGATTTTCTAAAGCAGGAACTTGTTGATTGCTAAATCTTTAAGCAATATAACGACAATGATTGGCAGCTAGATGGTAGATCGGTACTTTCTCCATAATCTGCAATACCATTAGTCGAAGCACGAATATCCGAGCAAGAGGTAGGCGAAAAAAATGTAAAATTTTTCAATCTCTTAACGGATAGCGGGACACCTTTCTACCTTTAAGAAACGATTCTTTGAAACAAATATTATTAACAATTCTCTTTGAGTCTTTGTTAATCATTGGAACTACAAAACAGAGATCTATGTTGAGAAGCTCCTGGTCTTTTTAAGACCCTTGTGGGTTTACATAATTTCAGAATCCAGAAAAGCAAATTCCAATACTGTGAACAGGGGGAAGATTACATCCATACATATGCCAGTTCTCTCTTAGTTCAGCAACTTTTGGGCAACTTTTTAACGACTTCTGTCTCTTGCGCCGATTTTTTTCCAACCTTGATCAAGCTTGCCTTTCGAGCAGTTTTATGTAAGACGGAGGTTAAGAGCACATATCGAATACGAAATAGTCAATGGTTTTGTTGCAAATAACAAGTCATGTAAATATCTTTAATATTTGCATTTTTGGCAACTTCTGAACAACGTTTTTGGCATTCTAGTTAGCAACTTTCTGGAATTTTAGGAGTATGATGGAAACAGGTCTATCCATACAAAAGGAAAGGAAAACAACACGTGTTTTTTTACTAAATTAAAGCAAAGAATCTATAAGCAAAAAACATTGGAAGTTCTTATTATCCAGAAAGTTAGCAGATTCTTTTCCTCGGTTGATTAGAAGCTACAAATGGCATGGTAAGACTACTTCTGAAGTGGTTGGTTAAAGCAACTTAAGACTACAGATAGCATGGTGAAACTATATCTATTGTGGTTGGCAACATGTGCAACACTTTTGTGAAATCTACTTTAGTTGCAGTGCCGGTTTTTGAACAAAGATAACTTTGGCTTTTTGATGACCTTCCCTGTTAAAAAGAATGTCAATGAATACGCTGATTCAAACGGTGATGTTTATGAGAGTGAAGTCATGGAAGCACTCTTTTCAAAACTTGAAATCGAAAGTGCAGACAAGCTGGATTTATTGTCATCTTCTTATTAAAAACTTGTCCATCGCTAAATCACAACGAGTTTTTTCAGGTGATGGGAGTATAAGGGGATTATTAGTAATCCTCAACATCTTGATTAAGAAGTTCTTTAGCAACCTTAAAGGCCATATCTTTGAGATCTCCTTCGGGTTGCTGCTCGGCCCATTGCACCATGTTGAGGGCAATTGAGGAATTTTGCGTTTGCCGCAGTGTGCCTAGCAGGCGTTGAGTAACCAGAGGATTTTTTTGTCGAATGGTGAGTTGCCAAACCGCCTGGACGACCTGAGAGTTATTAGGATATCCTTCCACCAGCCAATTGGCTGCCGCTCGACTTCTGGTTTCGTGGGGGTATTTTTGAATAAAATCGATCAGTACGGGAATGGCTTCGGGGTCTTTTCGACGGGCTAGAAAACGGGCCGCTTCCAGCTTCAAAGAAGTATTTTTACTGTTGAGAAATCCCTGGATTTTTTCCTGAGTTTCTTGGCTGATATTTTGTTTATAGAGGTCCCCGAGAGTTTTGACGAGACGATGAGGGCTGGCCGTTTTTTCAAATAAAATTTTTTCTTGGTGAATGGGCAGAGCATCCTGAGCAGAGGGCTTTGCCGGTGAAGTGATTCTGGAATGTTTTTGGTAGAGGGGTAAATAACGCCAGAGGCATTCGAGGGTCAGTGTGGTAAAAATTGTTGACAAGATGCGACCACCACTGTTAGACAAACTGGTACCCATGCCATGATATTGAGGAGGGAAGCTGCCTTTTTGGCGCCCCAGAGGGACCTGTTGGGCCAAAAGAAAAGGCTCCATTTTGTTCCACCATTCAAGCCAGGCGTCTCCCCCTTGGTGGAATAAGGCAAGCGAGGCAGTGTACCAGTAGTAATGAGTATTGCTATTGGATTGGGGATCAGCACGTTGCGGGGGGTGAGCAAGAATGTATTTTGTCAGACGGTCTCGCCAAAGATGACGACGAGAATTCCAGCGATACTGCTCAGCGAGCAAACCGGCTGCTGTGCTGCCTAAAGTGCTGCCAGAAAAAGGATGAGATTCATAGATGACTCGTCCGTCTTTGCGCATTTGATTGCGAATAAAACTCAGCGCATTGAGCATGGCCATATGCCCATCAGGGATTCCTAATTCAAGAGACCTTAAAAGGGCTAAAAACCCCCAAGAGGTGATCGAGACATCGGCTCGCGTGGTTCCGGGGTTATAATCCCAACCGCCTTTTTTGACTTGATGTTTGACCAACCACAAAATAGCTGACGTGATCAGAGGAAGTAATTTGGGCTGAGGGTCAATGTCTTGCGCTTCGATTAAAGCGAGGGCCGCGCTGCTAGTGGCGTATCCTTGAGCTCCTTGCTGAGAACCAAAAGAGCCGTCAGGATTCTGTTGAGTGGTGAGCCAGCTAAGGGTCTGGCTCACCGCTTTTTTGTGATTTCCTGTTGACGAAGAATGCCCGCCCCCCAAAAAAGCCAGCAGCGCTAAAGACGTGATCGCTTCGTCAAAAATGAGATTATGAATCGCATTGACATCACAAGGTCGATGGCCCTGCTGGCGACAGGTGTCTTTCAAAGATCCCGGAGACCAAGATCCATTGGCTTCCTGGTGATCAGCGAGCCATTGCAGGGCATGGTTGACCGCATGTTCTATTTGAGGGCTCCCTCCGTGTTGGCGAAGCAGCTCTTGACGGGTCTGGGCGTTGAAGCGGTGGGCTAATTTATTTGAAGATGAGGCTTGTGAAGGCGATGGAAGCTCGGATTGATTTTCTAGAGCAGAAGTTTCAGGAGCAACAGAAGGTGTTGTCTCAACCGGAGGAATTGTGGGCAACGATGAGTCGGTGAATTGAATGGGGGCGACTTCTTCTAAAGATTCTATTTCTTTGTCAACATTTTTGAGATTTGGCGCAGAGGCGGGGATTTCGATTAGTTGAAGGTCTTCAGCTGAGCTTTCTTGCGCCGTCATAAGATTTTGAAGAGGATCAGGGGGGTCCGGAATTTTTTCAGGAAGTTTTTCCTGAGGGTCTTGCAGAAAGGATAAAATAGCTTTTGTTTGTGAGGGGGGGGGAGCAGGCTGGTGAGATAGAAAAAACCAAATCAAGCATAAAGCGAGCAAACAGACAAAAGACACTAAAAAAGAAGCTCGCAAGGCCCGCAAGCGACCTTCAAGGGAGTAAATAAAAGGAGGCATGGGTAAAATTTGCCGGTTCAAGGGGCGACGATAATTCACCTCGATCTGAGGTTGATAATGAATTTTGAGAGAAGCCTTTTGCCTTTTGAGCCATTGTTCAAAGCGATGCAAATTTTCAGGATCGAGATTTTTTAGCGATTTTTCAGCTTCTTGCCCCGTTTCCTTTAAAAATTCTTGGTAAAGTTTGCGGTCTTTATCGTTCAAGGGCTGCTGCATGAAATCTCCATTATCTATGATACAATCTTGACCCAAAAAATAGGGAGAATTTAATGCTTTGTGATCTTGAAATTGCCCAACAAACCGAATTAACACCCATTAAAAACATTGCCGATCAAGCTGGTATTCTTGAAAGCGAGCTTGAGCTTTATGGCCATTACAAAGCCAAGGTTGATTTGAGCCTTCTCAAGCGCCTTGATGACCGACCTAATGGAAAATATATTGTGATTACCGCCATCACTCCCACACCTTTAGGAGAAGGCAAGACGGTCAACACCATTGGCCTATCTCTTGGTCTCAATGCCATTGGCAAAAAAGTTTTCACTTGTATTCGTCAACCTTCTTTAGGGCCTGTTTTTGGTATTAAGGGAGGCGCGGCCGGGGGGGGGTATTCTCAGGTTTTACCAATGGAGGATTTTAATTTGCATCTGACCGGTGACAATCATGCTGTTAGCATCACCAATAATTTGTTGGCGGCGGCGATTGATACCTCCATTCTTTTAAAAAATCCCTTAAATATTGATCCGGCAAGCGTGACCTGGAAACGGGTTGTCGATGTCAATGACCGGGCTTTACGCCAAGTGGTTGTGGGGCTGGGAGGTCGGCAAAATGGGGTCCCCCGAGAGACAGGTTTTGATATCGCGGTGGCCAGTGAAGTCATGGCGGTTTTGGCTTTGGCAACTGATCTCAAGGATTTAAGAGCTCGCTTGGGTCGCATGGTGATTGGTCATAACTATGCTAAAGATCCGGTCAGGGCCGAAGATTTGAAAGCTGCCGGAGCTCTAGCGGCTTTGATGAAAGATGCGATCAAACCCAATCTCTTGCAAACTACCGAAAAGACACCCGTTTTTGTCCACGCTGGCCCTTTTGCCAACATTGCTCATGGAAACTCTTCGATTTTGTCAGACATGATGGCTCTCAAATTAGCAGATTATGTGGTCACAGAAAGTGGTTTTGGCGCTGATATGGGCTGTGAGAAATTTTTTAATATCAAATGTCGAGCCAGTGGACTGAAACCTGATGCGGCCGGACTCGTTGCCACTGTCAGAGGGTTAAAACTTCATGGCTCGCAGCTCAAAATTGTTCCGGGCAAACCCCTTCCCGAAGAGTTGGTCCAAGAAGATTTGGACATGCTTCGTCGGGGAGCTGAAAATTTGAGAAAGCAAATTGCCAACGTTCGTCGCCATGGAGTTCCGGTGGTGGTGGCTGTCAACCGAATGGCTCATGACACTCAAGCAGAAATTGATCTGGTTTGCCAACTGGCTCGTGAGGCCGGCGCCTTTGACGCCGTTGTTAGCGAGGTTTGGTCTCGTGGTGGACAAGGAGGCCAAGATTTTGCCCGAGCCATTGTCGCAGCTGCCGAAAGCCCGAGTGAATTTCAGTTTCTCTATCCTGATGAAATGGATCTTGAGGAAAAAATCAGTACGATTGCTCGAGAAATTTATGGAGCTCGGGAGATTGATTTGGGTTCGACAGCTCGAACTTCTCTCAAACGAATCAAAAAATGGGGCTACGACCACCTCAACGTTTGTATGGCCAAAACTCAATATTCTATTTCTCACGACCCTAACAAGCGGGGGGCTCCAAGCGATTACGTCTTACCTGTTCAGGATGTGCGTTTGAGTGCTGGAGCAGGTTTTGTTTATCCCTTGCTAGGTGATATCAAAACCATGCCAGGATTAGGTAGCCGTCCAGGGATGCATCAAGTGGATCTTGATGACTTAGATCAGATCGTTGGGCTTTTCTAAAGATGGGCTTAGAAGACTACCAAAAGCGTGAATTTGTTCGGATTAATCTCAGTTTGGTGGTGCGCTACAAGTTTTTATCCAACAACGAGCAAAGAAAAGATGACACGATTTATAAGGGCCTGACTACCAATATTTCGGCCGGAGGCATGTTACTTAAAGGTCAATTACCGGGTAAGGATTGGGTTGTCGATTTACTCATGTCTCGAGTGGCTGTTGGAGTGAATATTTTGATTCCCAACGAAAAAGAGCCGGTCAAGGCCATTGCCCGAGTCGCTTGGGTAGAATCTCTTGCCGATGATGGCACCTGCGACATGGGATTGGCCTTTAAAGAAATCAGTCGCAGTCATCAAGATCGCCTGGTTCAGTTGATCATTCAAAGTGAAATGGCCTAAAAAAATGAGGATACAAACAAAGGATATGGATTCATGGGAGTTATAGGCCGTTTATTTCCTTCACGCAATGAGCGTTTGATCAAGCAATATTCGACTCGGGTCCAAAAAATTGTGGCTCTTGAACACGAGATGCAGAACCTTGGCGATCAGGAGCTGTATGAAAGATTTCAAAAAAATGTCAAACGCCACCGTGAAGAAAATGTATCCCTTGATCAGTTGCTGGTGGACGTCTTTGCCATCACGCGAGAAGTTTGTGATCGCCGTTTGGGTATCTGGAATGTCTTTAATCCGGAGCATCGCTTCAACTGGGAGTCGGCCCCGGCGGCCATGAAAGAATCTTTTGACATTTGCCGTTCTGCCCGTGATCGCGGCCAAAGTCCTTTTGAAACTTATTTGCCAGCTTCATTTTATCAAGCCGCTCGCGAACTCTATCCTGAATCCCGGCCCCCTTTTCGTATGCAAAGTTTTGCGGTTCAGCTGATGGGAGGGTGTGTCTTGCACGAAGGCAAAATTGCCGAAATGAAAACAGGTGAAGGTAAGACTCTGACCTCAGTCAACGCGGTTGTTCTCAATGCCATCGCGAATCAGGTTTTTGTGGTGACAGTCAATGATTATTTGGCGCGCCGTGATGCGTCTTGGATGGCTCCCGCTTATATTTTTTTGGGTTTGAGTTGTGGTTCTTTGCAATCTCAAATGCCTTTTAGAGACCGTCAAGCAGTTTATGGCTGCCATATTGTTTATGGGACCAACAGTGAGTTTGGTTTTGATTATCTTAGAGACAACATGGCCACCTCGGTCGATGAGCAGGTGCAAAAAAAACGATTTTATGCCATTGTCGACGAAGTTGACAGTGTTTTGATTGATGAGGCGCGAACGCCTCTGATCATCAGCGGACGACCCGAATCAGGACAAACACCCTATGATAAAGCCAATGAAACTGCCGGTTATCTGAAACTCAACGAACATTTTGAAGTCGAAGAAAAACACAAGTCAGCGGCTTTGACAGAAGCGGGAGTGAACCGGTGTGAAGAGTTGTTGGGCATTGACAATATGTACAGTGGTCGCAATATCGAATGGCCTCACTTGATCGAAAACGCCATTCGCGCTCATCAACTCTATGAGCGTGATCGTGATTATGTGGTGGCTGAGGATCCTGAGTCAGGCCAGGGGGAAGTGGTGATTGTCGATGAATTTACCGGTCGATTGCAGCAAGGTCGTCGCTGGGGAGACGGTCTGCATCAGGCGGTAGAAGCCAAAGAGGGTCTTAGCACCCGCGAAGAATCCATTACTCTGGCGACGGTCACGATTCAAAATTATTTTCGCATGTTTGATCGCTTGGCCGGAATGACGGGAACGGCTTTTACAGAAGCTCAAGAGTTTTATGAAATCTATGGCCTGGATGTGGTGGTCTTGCCAACGCATCGCCCGATGGTCCGTCAAGATATGCCGGATCTCATTTATGGAACTTACAACGCCAAATGCAAGGCGATGATCAATGAAGTCGTCGACCTTCACAAACAGGGTCGCCCGGTTCTGGTCGGCACCACCAGTGTGGCCAAGTCAGAAGATCTGAGTCATCGCCTACAAAAAAAAGGTGTTCCTCATCAGGTTCTCAATGCCAAGCACCATGCCCGTGAAGCCGAAATTGTGGCTCAGGCGGGGCAAAAAGGAGCCGTGACGATTGCCACCAATATGGCCGGTCGTGGCACCGATATTGTTTTGGGTTCAGGTATTGTGGAGATGGGAGGCTTGCATATTATCGGTACCGAACGTCATGAAAGTCGCCGCATTGATAACCAGCTGAGAGGCCGTGCGGGGCGTCAAGGAGATCCAGGATCTTCTCGCTTTTATCTTTCTCTGGAAGACGATTTGATTCGTATCTTTGCGAATGAATGGATGCGGCAAATGATGCAAAAAGGTCTCGAAGGCGATGAAAGTATTGAATCCAAAATGGTGACGCGTAGTATTCAGCGCGCTCAGAAACGTGTTGAAGAGCATAACTTTGGTATTCGCAAAAGCTTGATCGAATACGATGATGTCAAAAATGAGCAGCGAAAACTGATATACGAAGAACGTCAGGCGATTTTAGAAAGGCAAGATCTTTATCAAATGACAATGAATCTCATCAAAGATGATTTGAATTTTGAAGCCGAAGCTTGTCTGGGTAAAGAACTCAAACCGGTAGACCGTGATCCTCAACCTTTCGTCGACTATTGCTTGCAACAGTTTTCTTTAGATATTTCAGAAAGTGAGACAGCTCAATTGTCTGGAGTTAAAGAGGCTGTTACGTTGGCGTTAAATAAATACGAAAAACTTTATCAGGAGCTTGAAACCAAAGTTGGTCCCGAGACCTTTCAAGACCAGGTTGCTTATTTATTGCTCTACAAATTAGATAATAAGTGGAAAGACCATCTTCAGGAAATGGACCGCTTACGTTCGTCTATTGGCTTGATGGGGTATGCTCAGATGGATCCCAAAATTGCCTACAAAAAAGAGGGTTTTGCTTTGTTTGACCAAATGCTTCAGGCTTGGGCTCGCGATGTGGCTTCTCTGGTGCTCAAAATCGAGCCGATGAAGCAAGAGGAAGAAGCCAGTGACTTTTTTGGAGTTGATTCTGCGGTGATCGCTGTTCATGAAGAATTTCAACCTGCCACAGAAGCGAAACAAACATCTGCCAAACAGATGGCCGCGGCAGCAACCCCCCATATTCGCCAAGAGGCCAAAGTCTCTCGTAATGCTCCTTGTCCTTGTGGCAGTGGAAAAAAATACAAAAACTGCCATGGAGCGGCTTCCTGAGCCAATTTTGGGATGATTTTATTGTTTTTTCAGTTCATTTGATGGCTGTATGAGTTTTTTTTGGAACCTCTTGCGTGATGTCGCGACTGGGATCTTTTTGCTCTTTGGCTGGCCGGTGCTGTTGTTGTTTTTTCTCCTGCGCCCGGATTTTTTTTATTATTTCTCTGAGCGCATCCACCGCAAATATCCAGGCCCCTTTGATCTCTGGGT
Organism: Alatinidae sp. Z8VKAUB7J3; assembly: GCA_010016025.2. Lineage (NCBI taxonomy): Eukaryota > Metazoa > Cnidaria > Cubozoa > Carybdeida > Alatinidae > Alatinidae sp. Z8VKAUB7J3. The sequence goes on along the minus strand of JAAAKM020006971.1, from coordinate 63,088,948 downwards.
TCATGGAGCGAGTATGGGCGAGATTCAAGGTCTTGAGACTTTTCTTAACGGTTGGCATCGAACCTATCCCTGTGATTCTGTACTGATCACTTGCAACACTTTTACAGGTCGCGAGTTGGCGGAAAAAAAATATCCTTTTGCCCAAGTTCAATTGGCTCCTTTTGATTGGGGGCCGGTGATAAAATATTGGTGCCGAGGACTCCATTTGAAAGCTCATCTTCTTTCAGAACTGGATATCTGGCCGGCTCGGCAAAAATGGTTGGCAGACCATCAAGTGCCCACTGTGGTACTGGCGGCCCGTTTAATGAATATAAGTAGATATGTCGTGAGTCCCTCGTTCGAATCCCGGTGGCAACGTTCTTCCTTTCCCTAATAACTTTTCAGAATAAATCAGATCTCGTGTTAATCAGACCAGACTGTAAATGCTTGGAGGAATCAGTCGGTGTAAAGAAATGTGAACTTTGCGTTGAGTAATGGAATCATTTGGTTAAGCTTTCGGCCAAAAGTTGATTACAAGAGATCATTTTGGAATGGAGTGTACAATATACACAAAAAGCTGGATCGGAATAGCAAGTAGCCAATCAAAATGTATATCCTTTCGTGATAAACGATGCAATACGAACTCTCTGTTCTATTTTTGTGTAATCCCGTACCTTTTCTTTTCACCCTTTAACTTGCACATCAAAAAGTAATCTACTTGGACTAATACTCGGAGATAAGCGTCGAGAAAGCAAGTAAACAACTAACAAACTTTAAAACTGCACATTCTATGATATTGAATATCAGCATACTTTTAGTACTTAAGCGATAGAAAAAATGGGTTTCAAAAATGAAAAAAAAAAGCGTGTTGTTAAGTTTATGATACTTTCACGAGAGAACAATGTCGTATGTTGTAACTTTTCTGATGCATATATGGCTGTTTCACTCACGGCACGTCGCTGAGCTAGAATATGAGGAACATAAAGGCTTTATATTTATTCAGAACAACCTTCGAACCGTATACCTTAAAGCGCAAATTCTTTAGAGCTGTGGTTGAATCAATCCTATTGTATGGCTCCGCAACTTGGACAGTGACCAAGAAGCTTGAGAACATGCTTGACGGGACCTATTCAAGAATGCTTAGAGCGGTGCTTGACAGGTCCTGGCAACAGCACCCAACCAGAGAAGAGCTCTATGGAAACATACCACCTGTGTCAACTTTAGTGAGAGTCAGACGTGCTCGATTTTCTGGCCACTGTTATAGAAGCAAAAAGGAGCTCATCAGCAAAATAATTCTATGGAAACCTGCTCATGGCTACTACAGTGTTGAACGACCACATAAGACATACATTGACCAAGTTTCCAAGTACGTCGACATACCAGCTGAGAACCTCGCGAAAGTGACGATGGATCGTGAAGCCTGGAGAGATAGAGTGGAATGGCCCCGGGCAACCCGCTCGATCCGATGATGATGATTATTGTTATTATTCAGAATTATTAGAAACATATTAAAAACTTTTAAAACCTGTTTTCAAACATCTAAGAATATTTTAAGCCTTGATCACTTCCTAATATCTTTATAAAAAAGCAATATTATACCGGTGGTGACACATGTTCTACACAAGGTTACGTGTATATGTCTATTTTTATTTATTTTCTATTTAAACGAATATTTATGCATGTGTCATGTCAAAAATAAGTAAAAGTTTAAAATAATAATTGTATTATTGTATTAAAAATTTTATTATCAATGTGCTACCTGGCTAAGCAAAAAATAAAAATGAAAATGTAAAAAATAGAAAATAGATAAATCGAAATGAAAATAAAAGATAATAAACGATTGTTTTTAGGTTGTTATGCAAAAGTTCTACAAAAGGGTAAAACTTAAAAGTTATATATATATGCATATATATATAAATATATGCTTTAACATCAGACATATTAAGTTCTCTTAATAATAGTTTTGAATAGAACTCTAGAGAAATAGGAAAGTATGTCACCACCGGGGATCGAACCGATGACCCACGCTTTCGCGGCGTGCGCTCTACCAACTGAGCTAGGTGACCTCGATGATAATAGTAGTTTATGATGGAAATTTCTTAAAAGAAGCGTCGAGAGATGTGTAAATCAGGCACCCACAGGGGCACTCGAGTAGCATTATGTAAATGCCTCGTTTAAGGTACAAGGGCAAAACGATCCTTATTTATGGCAATTTTTGGATAATCGTACTAAAGAACAGAGATCCAAGATGGAGGTCAAGGCAGATTTTCTCCCTGCTGCATCCATGTCTTCTATATCTTATTCCAATTAAAATCAGACTTATTGAGCCCTGTACAAACGGGCTGGACTTTCAACTAGACTTCACTTGACTTTGTACAACATTTGATAGCCAATTGGAGTCTAGTCGAGCCCAGTCGAGCATTGGGTGTACAAACGGGCTCGATTTTCCACTCGAATTTTCACTGATTTTCAACACTTTCCAACAACTTCACTTTCTTTTCTTATCTGACGAGAAAATGCACTTTTGAATCGGATTACACAGCATGCGTAGGTGGTGATAATGGAATTATCAGAATACATTGAGAAGTCTGCGATGGAGCGGGTTCTCAAATAGGCTAATTGAGCATGCGTGTACTCGACTTTTGTCGAGTAGTTGTGCAAATGGGCTCGAAAAGGCTGTACAAGACTTAGAACAATAGGTTTGTACAGAGGAACCACTCGATAAAATTGAACATGTTAACACTTCACTTTACTATACAAGGCTCGAAAACCCTTAACTTCTCTGTACAAGGTGTACAAACGGGCTCGACTTTTGATTCGAATAAAATCGAGTGAAGTCTAGAAAAAAGTCAAGTCCGTTTGTACAGGGCTTTACATGCCGTGAGTCCTCACAGACCACCAAACTTCAGATAATAACCTGAATGTTTATTGGCGTCCTCTTTTCTCACTTAATTTCCGAAATCGCAGTTGACATTTATCCACCAGCTGTATTATTTGCTTTGTTTATTCGCGTAAAAATAAACGATTGTTTATTTAGTTCCTTGTTCTTCTTTGCAATGAACTCTTGTTGTTGAACTGGAAGGACATAGCATGTCATTTTGTAAATTTCCGTTCTCGATAAAAGTGAAGAATGAACGTCAAGCTATGTCTAATTCTTTGCTTCTAGACATAATGATAAATACTGACGCAGCAGCGTATCTCTACTTTGTTGGCCTCTGTTGCAGCTTGAAATGTAGAAGCCTATTTAGGGTCGAATCTAGGGGGAGAACCGAGTAGACTGTGGCTGTAACCCTCTGATTACAATCATCCCGCTTTTCAAGGTTATTACTCCCTCAGTGACTGATGTAGTTTTTAAAGTTAGGAGGGATGGATGAATGTGTGGAGTGGAGGGAGACGGAGAGAACATTAACGATTTGTAAGAAATTGTTCACAAACAATGTCTGAACGTAATTAATGTAAACAGCCACTACCCTTTTCCAACCGGCGGTCGGTATAGAAAACATGTTTTAACAGACTACCATGACACTGTTGTTAAGTGGAAGAGAGACAGGTACCTAAAAATGCCAGAAATTGGAATCCCTTCCCTCCACTAAGTGTCTTTGCATGATTTCAATTATTTTTATCAAGATTCGGGACAAGTTGACATAATTTTAGTCCGAGATTGTAGCTATATGCTACCAAAATTTGCCTTCGTATGTTAGTAAATAAATTAAGCAAATACACTTTTTTTTAGTAAGAACACATTTAGTAAGAACACTGAGGCTCAGATTATCAAAACATTAAGAACAATTCAAGAACAACACCAGGCTGGATGAAAACTCATAAAAGATAATTTGTTACGTAGTGATTTACAACAAAATTAGTTCAACACCACTAATGTCTTCGGCTTTTACGTAGTCCGATGAACCGTTACTAAATGAAATAATGTATTCTCTGGGCTTGTTGTTACAGTACATGATTTCCCCTCAAAACCAACCATTTTCATACAGAGCTCTAACTCGTTTGCCTACAAGAGGCGCATCCATTGACCGTAAGAACAAAATAAGAACAAATGAGCCTGCTTGCAACCGAAAAAATAGGAACACTGAGCCTCAGCCCAAATTATCTGGTTCTTACTTTAACAAAGGGTATTTCACGTTTGAGCAGCACGATTTCTGATATTAGTATATGTTGATAAAATGTATGTAATTGGGTCAAGACACTCCTACCCTAGGGGTCGGAAACCCTGTCCTTGTATAGATAGG
>JAAAKM020006971.1:63029540-63075526 GCA_010016025.2 Alatinidae sp. Z8VKAUB7J3 | reverse complement strand
CCCACTCTTACCATTGCATGTTTTTCTTAACATCGGAGTTAGACGTATCATAGACAACAAAAACAAGAGTGGAGACAGGCTATCTCCTTGTGATGATCCCCTGTTTATCTCCACATGTCCCAATACTTCTCCGGACGACCTTAGTTCGGTTTTCCAACACTTCATGATATTGGCACTCAAACTTTTCATATTACCAGGCACACCAAACATATAAGACGATTCAAGATCCAACTGTGAGACACCCCTATTCTGACTGCTACAACCGTTTTGTTCTTATGGCAATGTTCCCTCTCTCTCAAGAAATGCATATAAGCTTTCAGCTATGATCCCAGTCAGCAGTTTTCATATGCGTGGGTGGCAAGATACAGGCTAAAGTTGTCTACAACATATATTTTCTTTGGACCCTTCAAACATAGAAATGAATGCCCATATGTTAAACAACTTGGTATACATTTTGTGCTGTTTATCTTTGTGTAACAGTTCCATACAATGGCTCTTCTCTGTTACAAGAAAAAGTAAAAAATACTTGCTTCAACCACTACTTAACTAAATAACTATGCCTAAATTAATAATATACTGATTCCAGCATGACGAGTCAGTGGATAGACACATTTCGACCTTCCTTGCAAAGGCAAATTTTCAAAAATATTATTTAATTAGGTCCAACATCTTCATAATGTGTAATTAAATGCTGTGGCCGAAATTGGTTTCTATTCTGGCTTATCTACATGGATCAATGCTCTTTTCCTCTTTTTTATTAATGAAAATCATTGGGGGACAACCCAGCCCGTTGCTGATCCGACCTGTATCGACATAAAGCCCACGTCGTTACAGGTAATGAAACGTGAGTAAACCCACATGAGATCGGCATCGTTAGACCGTCATGTTAACGTCTGAAATACGACGTCGCGTCAACTTTTATTTACAACGAAGCAGAGATGTCGATTCATCGTTGATCCGACACCAAGATGGCAACCAGATAATTGTCAACACAAAACACTTGTTCAATACAACCTAATGTTGTATAAAATATAGAACTATGAAGTCATAGTTTCTATTCACGGATAAAAGCAGCCATGAAAGAAGAATAACATTTCCTGCAAGATAATCATGGACACAGTTGCCAGCTATTCATAATTTTTATATCAAGAAGTATAATACCTCGATTCATGTTTTGATAATAAATTGTCACGTAACGGTCGCGGTCAGGTCTACTTTGCTCGTGGAAAAACCCGATAGCGTGCATAATTTCATGGATCACGGTTCCTATTATTGTACATCCAGGTCCAATGGATATTTTCTGTGCTCCTCCAGTACGTCCAATCATAGAGAAGCACCTAAAATAAATTTGATGTTAAAATTGTACAGTAATACGTTGATTACATCAATAATCAGAACATTTAAATTGTTTGATGTTAAAGGATGAGGAAGTGTATCAACGAGTGAATGACTAATACCCCCCCAAAAACCCCCAACAAAAACAACACAAAAAACCCCATCAAAAAACCAATCCATGTTTACAGCTATGAAGACCGTTCCCATATTTTCAGAGATCGTCGAAACAGTAAATTAAATGATATTTCCTTAAAGGGTCTCCTTAGAGAAACACATGCATCTGGTGGACTTTGAGTCCTTTGCTGCTTCTGAGTCACATCTGCACATTCTGTGAAAGATAAATTTTCAGAAAATGATATTATATCATACCTGTAACTGGTAAACGCCTTTTGAAAGTCTATATATAATACCTATAGTTTCTATTTTTTGTACTACCCCTCCAATATGTTTCTAGTAATGTAAAAATGTTGTAGGTGGCGTCGGTGTTTACTTGTATTATTAAATTTTATTATTTAGTTTTCATAGAATGGTTTTCTTACACTACATCTTACATTTGTCCAGGCGATAAAATGATATTAAAACACCGCACACTCCTACTGTAGTCTCTACTAGCGTTGCGGTTATAAAACAATAAAAGTCTAGACGTTAATGTTTGGAATTGCTTATCAATACAAAATGTAACTATGACTGCATTAAGAGTTGTTAGATTCAAAGGACGTAAGGGAATACTCACCCACGCTGAATTGTAAAGACGACAAAATTCCTTTGATTCGTCCTGGGCACGAGTTTTATGCATGTATGTGTTTTGTATTGCCGGACAGCCTCATACAAAGCCCGCATGCGTGTTGAATCTGCAAAATATGCAAAAATACGTTTGCAGATCAAAATTGAACGATAGAGTGAAATAGCTTTTTCTTTTAAATACTTTTCCCGTCTTATAATCCTTAGAACACAAATTGTTCGAATGAATTTGGAAAGGAAAGAATAAAAGTTTATATCTAGCTAAAGTTTTGATAGAACAAAAATGAAAGTTTGACTGTCGGTGGTAATATGTCAGATAATAGATCAACCAGACTCCAGTACAGCTATTAAAACCAAGTATCAAGCGAATGGACCCAGTCAAAAGACCGTTTTCCGTGAAGCGAATAGTTTTTTCTTTTCTTTAGACTGGCTCCGAATGAAACGTAAACGTCTTCCTGCCTATGGTACGGAAGCAAGCATCTCTATAAGTTTGAGTGCACATTGACTTTTACAAGTGCTGGCCTGCAATAGAGTCTAACAGTTTTGTTTGTTTCTTAGACCGGATATTTTCTTCGAGAGTTGATAAATGGCAAATAAAAGGTGGCACATGCAGCTTAACTAAGCTCAAAGTCGTGCGACCAACACATCAAAGCGACACATGGCACAAAAATTGGTATATCACATGTATCAAGTGTGTCTTTCAGTTGCTTCTATACTATTACTAGTATGGTTTCTGTGCTAGTGTCGCAACTCCTACTAGCCATGACATAATCGTATGTGTGTGCGTGTGTCAAAAAACTTGAGCAAAAGCTAGTTTTTATCGTTTTTATATTGTATTTTAACTTAAGCTTTTATAGTCTGTTTTAGGTTTTATATTTATATATATATATATATATATACAATAAAACACCAAACTCTGGCTCTCGCATATATATACACGTGAAAAAGTTTTTTAAACTGAAAGCTCGTAATTCCAACATCATCCTCAGCAGTAACTTTGAGCATTACCTGAACATAAGCCTTAGTATGGCTCCATTCCTTGAGTATGATTCATGTTCAACTAGACCTTAAGTATCACATCTCTAGAGAAGGCAAACAATACCTCGCACGGTGTATAGTCGACGGGAATAAATTCCATGAAGTAACAGGCAAACTCAAATTCAATGAATACTACTAGCGAGATGATGAAAACGCAACTTACAATTCTCTTGTGAAATTGCAGTTTAGCGATAGACGTTCGTTTTTAAAAGGGGAAAAGAGGCATAGATCGTTGGGCTTGTAAGAATCCAGGATGCTAATCGAGGCTATAGGAAAGAGCTCCTTTATATCCATGATATTTCAGATGAGTAATAAAAGTTAAAGAAAATGAAATCAAAATAGCATTAGCATGTACGTTTAATTCACCAAATTGCATCTTGATGATTGAAACTTGTTCAGAAAGCTTGAATATCTAGTTTTTTACATCTTGCATTTTCTAATTTCTGTTAGAGTATTTAAAGATTTAATTAAATGAAGACATCTAAGAACATTCTTATATTGGGTCACAATGCTCAACTAAAAAGTTAATACGTTATATTTTGATATAAAAGAAGTTTTGAAAATGAATAATTTTTGAAAGGATTTAATCACAGTTCTTTGAATTAAGTATACATAATTATCTGTGTATCTGAAAGACAATGAGATGCTTGCAGGTTGAGCAAAATCGGAACAAAATGGTAATCGAACAATATGCAGCTGGGAAACAAATGCCTCAAGGAAAGAAAATACTGTACTGCTAGAGCTTCCGGAATTGTTGCTCAGAATATAAATTTTGATTTTGTGGCCCAGGTCACAACTTTTACTTATAGGACATGCGAGACAAATCCTTAAGCTGTCCTTCTATAGAACCAGGGGACTAAAACAGGTCAAGTCTTTGCATTCTTTTTTGGATTGGGCGATGGGAGAGATTTTATTTTCCCTTTGTATACATTTCTCTGGTTAACTTTCATAGTGTGCCCTATTTATATGACTATGTTATATTTTATTTTGGACAGGACGATAGGAGAGGTGTTATGTATGCTCTATGTATACATGATCCGGTTAATACTTACAGCATGCCATTTATATGAAAATGAGCATTTTTTAATGGTGTTTGATAAGCAACTAGCATCAATGGTATCAATGAATCAAATGTAATACTGAACAACTTTCTGCGGCGAATAATTATCGTTTAGGTCGGGATGACAAACCTAGCAGCAAAAATCTTTGGGTAGCGAAAGATTAGGCAAACAATTGCCGACGAACAATATTCCGTGGCTAATAATTGATGGCGGAGAATTGTTGCCAAATAAATGTGGGCAAACATATTTCCCGGAATCGATGTGAGATATCGTAAATTTGGCCTCGACGTAAAAAGGTTACCCCTCCCCCCCTCTTGGCCTACGTCCTCAAATGTTAGGCACGTACTGAGAATAAATGCCCCTAGCCTACTGTTTAAGTTTGATCTCATATTGTTGTGCTCAGTGAGCATATAAGAATATATATCATATAAAAGACGTTGAGTCATATTTGCATTGTTGTTGTTGAAGGGGATTCCATAGTTATTGCTATGGTTTAGTTTATTTTGTAATATGTCGACGTTTTTACAAATATAACTGTGCACCCCTCCCATTTGAAAATTTTCGCCCTCCCCTAAATTACTGAGTTAATTACACTCCCTAAAGCATTCATTTAATGCATTATCTTATATAATTGATGTATTACCTCTAAGCATTTAGCGGTAATTTCTTTCACGCGAATGTTATGGCGATTCTTTACGGTGGTTCTCCAATTTAATTAGTTAATTTGAAAGTTTTGTTCTGAATTGTATGATATTGGCCCACAACCTTTTTCGTGTCAGATATAGCAAGTAGAGTTTAAGTTTATTTTCAAACCAACTCACCAGGTTGTTTAAAGTGGTTTCCCTATTTCATTGAACCATGTACAGGGATTTTCTAATGTTTAAAAAATCACTTCAAGTAGTGTCACGTTATGACAAAGATTAGCAATTTTCAATCTGAAGCACTTCATTACAAGAGGTGTATAACCAGGGCCGCAGTGGCAGGGACTCAGGGTTGCATAACCCAGGCTTTAAAGCACAAAGGCAAAAATCTTTACTTTCTATACTTTCTCAACCTTAGTGAAATCATAACTGTTGCAGTTTTTACTGATGGCGACAATATTTCTACGGTAGTGGTGTTTTCAAAGAATCCTCCACACAAAGCCTAACTTTTACTAAGATTAATTCGTATTTTTTATCTAACTTGTCACAGGTATGCAGCTCCTGAGTAGGTATCAAAAACTTAAAAGTTAGCATTTAGTGCCAAGCTTAAAGTTGTGTTGCGTATTCAGCTCATAAACATTATTTAGAAGAAAACATTGGAACTGATACACTGTGAAAAGATACTAGAGACGTAGTGAACGGAGCCAACATCAACAGAACCCGGGGCCATGCATTCGCGATGTGTGTGCTATCAACTAAACAGCGGCAATGTTCAATTTCTCTATTTCTATAGTTCCCACATTATACCTACAGTTTTGATGAGCAACTTCTCTGCGCCATATGACATGTTTATGGAAGTACTGCTATAAAGATAATCAGTCTATCCAAAGACAAGGTATCATCGACAAGGGAGGATTTCAAGTAATAAGCATTTTGGGCAAATATATGAGAAATGGAAAACATTTCACTACTGGGACTTAAACTTTGCACCGTCTTTACGCTTTATATGCATAGGTCCCATATTCAAATCCTGGTAGGGACATATTTTTTGATTCTTGTGATACCAATCCCTGTGTCTGTCACAATAAATTTCCCTTTTGAATATTTGATAAAATTCATATTTTTGTTGTGATTTTCAGCGTTTCCAGCCCCCCAAAGTATACATATGACAAGCGACTATAGTATTAACTACTTAAAACGTATAGGGAAAAGAGAGACCAGAAAAATACAATTCTTTAAACGTTTATAAATGCAAAGAGAAAGTGTTTGCGATGATTCCATTGGCCCTTGCGTTATTTCTAATAAGAGCGAATAGATTTTCTTTGAAAAGCATCAAAACAGTTAAGGAAATGTTTCAGTCCTTGCTAGTAACTATCCGATTGGGCAACTGATCCTTTACAGACACTATGTACAAAAATTTTGAACTAATCAATATAAACTAGAAAACGTGGTAAATGATAATGTTGTACCGAGGAAATATTTTGGATGGAAACAAATAATTTCATTTTTATACCAGAATTTTAAAATAATGCTCTATATTGGACTGAAGTTAGTTAGTAAGTGATTTTTTTACGAATCAATACGATGTCATACTTAATTTTTCAAAACTGATGCCTCGCTTAAACTTATGTTTATGTAATTCAGAAGTAAAAGGAACGTCCATTACGCATGCGCAAAATAATCCTCTCTCTCTCTCTCTCTCTCTCTCAAAGCAAGTTCAGGATTCCCACTGACTTAAAATCGCGTGAGGTTGGCCATAATTTAGAGGACGAAGTCATACTTGCGACTAATAATGGTCAAAAAACTCATGTGATTGCAATAGCTTTCAAGCGAAATAACAATACACAGCGTAGGGGTCTTGGCAAAACTTGACAAAGAGAACCACTCCACTTCTTTAACTTGAGTGAAAAACGTAAGAATTAGGAAATATAATGTTATATCTTCATGTAATCGATTGATTGACAGTACCTGAATAATTCATCAGAAAATTAAAAACACTCACTAAACAAGAAAATTGAAATAGAAAGAAATAATCTTATTTACTGCAGAAGGTACAAAGTCATTTCAACAGTGGTTCTAAGGAGGTAATACATTTTTCTCTAAAAGACCTTTTCCTATTTTCCGTACACGCCTCAAGAATTTCTAGCCCCAACTATCGACAAGACGAAAACGAACTTGACCATACGGAGAAACAGTTGTAAGAAAAAGCATTTCTTTGATCCTTGGGACTCTTATATGAATATATGTAGAAAAAAAATTATGTTTGAAAGAGAAGATTGTCAAGATGGTTAAATCTTTTCATACAGTTGTCTGTAAGGAGAGCATTATTATTCACTTTTGTACTTTTGACATCAGATCTGTTCAAAAGGGCGTACGAAAGGACCTATAGCCTGCTCAGCTCTTCTCGGTGGATGTAATTTCTGTTCAATAATATTGCACTAACCGCTCTCATAGCCAAGTAAGTTATCACTTAATTAACTCACCACCAAGCCACCAACTCATAAAATTACCTGCTAAAAAGAATCACCTCTATTCATCTGTAGGACGCATTGGCTCATAATGAGAAATAGGAGGGGAAATGAATGATTTTTACTCATCTCTAAAGATATCCTTAGTTCCAACTCTGCTATATAATTTTCTTATACTGGCTGGTGACTTTAATACTCAAATGGGTAGTGGAAATCTCTTTATCGCTTCGCAATAATGTCAATCGGAATTGTGAAAACGTTCAGAGCTAATAAACAGGTACAGTCTATTCTCATCCGACGAAATTCTATGGATCCCAAGTAAAATGTTTTGACTTTTAAATACCTATCTGGATAACACGCCTGGATAATTTAATCTTCAGAAAGAAAGAAAGGGACAATGTTTAAGTCCCTCAATACTATTCTTCATCAAATTTAGTAAGATCGGCCCATGTTAGGTATCTGGATCGAGCTAAGTAACGTCGGAGAAGGAGTATAACTGTAACAACAGTCCTAAACAAAAGAATTTCAGATACAAATTACAGAATTTATCCCTTGATATGAAGTGCAGAGGAACTCATGAAATAGACATCTGAAGAATACAATTCCGGTCTATAAGTGCAAAACATTTGTTTTGTCATCAGATCTGAAAAAAGGAATTAGATAAAACCTGCCAAAATGTAAAGGCAGAATGTATTAATGAGAAGACAGAAGACACGCCTCGGCTCTACAAGATACATTATGTTGCCTGGTGGGTTTTCAATGAATCGTCCAATAAGAAGTATGTGCCTGACATGCTAATGAAAAGGAGGCTCCAATCAGAATAGACGTAAGTCTTTGCATAATCACTCTAAAACTCTTTTGGCAAAAACCAAATTCCAGGAGATGCAGTAAGCTACTCAATTTGAGAATTCCGACTAAACTAGACATGAAAACATCAAATTTTAACAGTGTAGATGTTAGTATTGTAACAAGCACGATAAATTATGATAAAATTACCGCTTGTTATGTAGGAAAATCCAAAGGTTTATAAAGATAAATGCATGACACTTAATCGTAAATACCGTTTCCCCTACCGTTTGACCGCGATTTTTTGTAAGCAAATTAGGATGAGCAAGTTAGAAATATAGGCAGGTTGTATTACCTCATCAATAAACCTAACAAGAATACAAATGATAACACCATGTTAACGTTATCACCAAAATGAGCTTATAGTATTTTTATTTCTAGAAAATTGCGACCTTCTTCTAACTTGTTAAAACTCAAACGCAAATGAAATCTAATGCTGGCGCTCGCATCACACGAATTCGCATTAAATCGAGGCAATGCACAAGGCTTTGGGTTGTCTTACAAAAACGCAGACCTAAACGAACGTTTGCAGTGCTGCAATGGAGCTTCGAAAATTGAGAAAGGAAGGTAGTTGAGTAAACTTTAACTCACTTAATCCTCTGTTCCTAAATTTCCTAAATTTTATGCGATTTAAGTGTGTTAAATTATAGCTATGAACCAACAGTGCAACCCCCCCTCCCAGCACAAACCCAAACAATTCACTCTACATTATGCCCCCTCTCCTGTACGCCTGTCACTGACCCCTTCCCTTAGCTGCGTGCTTACTTTATGGGTGGCTCCCAAGCTGAAGAAACGGCAAGCGGGAGCCTTTGCAAACCATTGAGAGCCAATCCAATACCACAACTGCTATAAAGCACCGTTTTCTTAACGTGATAAAAGTGAGCAAATGCTACTAAACTTACGAAAGAAAAAAATACATTGTACAACGAAAGTATTTAGGTTACTTGACCCATTGGCTTGAGTACACAGTGGTAAGCTTCATTCGTTAAACAGCCTCATGTCGCAAAACTAAAAGCATATCGAGTTCCTGAATCTCTGATTATCAGAGGCTCATGTAGTGCCCATTGGATTGTATATGTAAAGAGGGCAATTTTAGAGGGGAATTGAAATGCATTTGTTATCCGTGTATCCTAACTCAATCCAAAAGAGTTTTAGATGCCCCCTACCGACCTTTTAGAGTTTAAGACCACAAAACTCTTCTCAGAGATCTCAGGCTGAAAATCAGTGATATGGAGGACAGCTTTCTCTAATTATCTCAAATTCTTATACGTATCCACAAATTTAATATGGAATGGCGTTAAAAACTAGAATATATACAAAGGCTTGAGAAACATATTGAATGACATAAAAACCACCGTTATCCTTGGTGCCCCATTACAGTCCTAGCTTTGCCACATTCTTTCGGGACACTTGTCGTTAATATGCCTCATAACGACACGACAATTATGTGCTGTTTCTATTGCATGAATTGCCAGATATCTAGGTCTGAAGAGACTTGCCAAGTGGCCTTGATGTGGCAGATGGTATTCCTTAATGACACATTGTCTGTACCTTTCTTCTTGCACAAACGACCATTAAGTAATGTACAATTTCTTGGTTTCATACTGATGTAGCAAAAGGAATGTGGTTGTTCTAGCATAACAACGCCAACCTGAACCAATCAAAATATTTCACCACATAGAAAACATTTACGTCTAAGTTCTATTAAAATAGATTTTGTTTAGCTATACTGCTATTACTGACGAATACATTTTCTCCTTAGTGTGCAATTGTAAATCTTTTGGACTTTGCAAACTTTGACCAACAGTAATGAAACTAATTAGAAAAAGTTATGTTAAAAACATTGACAATCATCGATGCCCCTTGTATTACAAATTTTCGGTAAATACCACAGGAACATTTACCTGGATGTATTATTGACCTTGTTTATCTCATGTGTTAAAATTTAGAAATATTGTGATTGCTAGGAAACAAATTTTTAATACAAGTGTCTAAAACATCCAAACGTTTTACGTTTGAGGAAATATAAACAATATATTTGTACTCTGATCTAAAATTAATCTTATGTGTTGATTGACAGCAAATACACTCTTGCGGAAAGTCAAAACCATTTCCTAACAGCTCTCTGATGTTAAATGAATAAATTAAACTAATGATTATTTTAATTTGGTAATAACATTGAAACCCAGTTTGGAGAATCAGCAAAGATTTTCAGAACATATCACAAGTTTATGAAACAATAGGTATAGCTCTGTTTTAATTTGGCAACCATCAGTTTCAAAAATACAAACCATATTAATCTCTGAAAGCCTTCGTTGTCATGAGTTATAGAGAAGCATGGGTACAACCATGAGGAAACCGTGGTGCAAGACCATTGCTGGTCATGGCAAAAATCACTTACGTAGTCAGTTGAAATATAGGAGTTCAGGAGTTATAAAAAAGGGGATCAGAAACGTGATCAGTCATTTGGCCAGGGTCATGTGTTGCATCTGTACTCATTACACTGATGGCAGGTTCTTTCCATGGTCCGTGAGAGGCGGTCCTACTGGGCGGTTGAGCCTTCCTCATGGCTTGCTTCTCTACACGGTAGCCTAAATTGAGGGGCGTCACCCTTGGACGCCCCAGCCACCCTTTCTTAGTTAGTTAGCCTGTTTGGTTGTTTTTTTTCTTTATTTAGGGTAGTTTCAATGTCGTGCCCACTGCTTATCAGGGGTCTTTGATTGAGAGACTGCTGAAACATGAATTACAGTGAAGCACATACAGTATTTGAAAATATTACAATTTAAGACGTATGCTATTTATTGCGTTAAGTAACGGATTCATTTTGCTAAATGTTTTCGCCATATTATATCACTTGCTTCGCAAAGTTTGTGTACCTTTCTGGGGCCTCCCATGAAAGGGCTAATTAGAATACGCCACTATGCATCAGGAAAGGTGATGCCTAGAACCGGTAGTACAGATGACTACTTTGCAAGAAGGATACTAATAATTCATTGGTATGGCTTGCAAAAAAACTCACTTAGAAGCAACCCTACTGAATGAGGAAACTGAGTGACTGAAAGGACTGGTTTGTCGACTCTGAATCACGCTCAAATACAATGGGCAAATAGATGGCAGAAAAAGAGCAGAAACCAAATCTTCTCCTTTCCATGCATTTACGTAAATTTAACTGACAAAGTTTTTAAACAAAATAATCAATATGAACATATTGTTTAACAATAAATTCTATTTCGTCCAAGAGCTTTCTAAATCCACCAACTATCAGTCTCCACTTCTTTAGAAATACTCACGCTGTTGCATTTAAACCAAGCCAATAGATATGAATTGCAACATTTACTTCATTGTTTGTTAGGCACGAAAAGTGATAAGACAATCTATAGGTGAAAGAGAGAATTATTGATTCAGTTTGAATGTGAGTGTAATAAAATGACCCCACCTGCTGAAACCTGTTAATCTATAACAAGCAGAAGTCTTTATGCAAGATCTTGTGTTAGGTAAAGCATGGTACCTCAAACACTTATTCTTTACTAAGAGCATCTTATTCATAGAGGAGATTAATGACATTTCTTTTTCTGAATATTTTGTTTTCGGATTTAAGAGTCAAAGGGTTTAGATTTTAAAGCCGTACTATGTATTCAGAGGGAAGATTAAGCGGTGTAAGGGCAAGAACAGGACTTTGTACTTTGACAAAAGGAACTAGAAAACAAGTAACCTGGAGGGAGGATATGTCTAAGAAACGGACGCCGGAAATCTGTAGATGCCGAAAATTCATACAGGTAATTTTTATTCACTTGTAAACAAAAATGTTAATGCTACTTTCATATCGGACTCTGCTTTGATAACCATGACTTGCAATACTTGGATGTTAGCAATGATGAAGTGATCGAAGGCTTTGGTAGTTCAGTTTACAATCTCACTGCAGATGTCTAACAGCAATGACATCATTAATCACTTTGACGATATGGGGTAAATATAACAGTGTGTGAACGGGTAGTAAAATTGGGTTTGGTTTCAATACAAACGATACATTTGAGACAGTTGCAAAAGAGAATCTTAGGTCCGTGGAAAGGGCACATCTTGTTGTCAATTGCTGCGAAATTATCGGATTATCAATGACGGTCTGCTATTTTCCGTAATATGAATATTTTCAGTAAACAAATTGTAGCTCCTCTTTCACAGAAATGTTGGTAATAACTGGCAACGGTTCCGGTAGCAGATCTGCAAAAGCTATCATTGTTACGTTTAGCGACTCTGTTTTCACAAGATGTCCTCCGCGAGAAAGCAGAAACGCAGCAAAATATAACCTCAATAAGACACAGAACTCTATTATTCTATTAGTTTTCTAGTAACTAATATGTCTAGACTTGCTGCTTTTTTTCAGCAATTAACCCTGCACCTATTCCACTAATCATGCTCAAGAATAAATCTACCGGGAGACTTTGCTTCCAGATTGCCCTTGAACCTCAAGGAGTAGGACCATCGCGTTTTGCTTGATTGCCTGTCCCAGTCAATATTTTTTCCCAATAATATGGTACTGCAAGGGAATGCTATATAATCACAATATGCCAACAGGCATATTTTTACTAAAGTCGAGTAATACGTAAGCAAAGTGTAGGTTTCAATCACAAAGCGCGCCCATAGTCGGGTTAAGAAATTTGGGCATGCTATCCAGACATTTGGGGGCTTGATATTACCTCTCACGAAGGTTGAAAAGACACTGGTAGAGTCTATCTCAGGGAGGCTCCAGCTGGGTCTAGGAAAATTTATCAACATCATTTAAAGAAATTAATGAAGAAGTGTTGCAGCAGTGGCACAAGTAACGCATATGTTTAAATCTTAGCCTGAAAATTTAGGGGCTGATACAAAATATGGTGGCGTAGCCAACGACAACCCCCTTGGCTTCTGACCCGTCACAACAGACTGACAACTTGGCCAAATATTCAACTGAGCAAGTTAGCAAACGCATTTTAATGAATGTCATTATATTTGTATTCATACATACACGTTTTCTCATTGAACATTGCGTTAAGTAACGGATTCATTTTACCAAACGCTTTAGCCACACACTGGTCACAGCAATCGTATGAGAGGCAATAAAAAGCTATATAGCAAAAGCGTTTAGGAAAATGAATCCATTGCTCAAGGTAATATTCAAATTTTGTAAGACTAACCAACAAATTCTCATTTTATTATGTTGTCATTTTAAAGACAATAATTAAAGATGCCATTTTGCAGTTTTCTGGCCTCTGTAATAAACTGCTAAGTATCAAAATTATGAAAATTATCAGAAAAAAGTATAAAATTTGCAGTGTTCCCATGCTTGAGTGGTCTGTAACACAAAGAGAATTAAATATTGACAATGGAGCGGTCACTTTCTTCAGTACCTTGTTGTTGTTGCTAGTCTGGACTTTGAGAAAATTTTCTTGCAAATGACCTTGCATTACCGTACATTAACTGTAGCCCTGATGAGTTCATTAATTCCTGCCATATGTTTAGTATATGTATGACCACACATGATTTTCATAACCCGGTATCTCTGTGAAAGACTAGTGTAATCCCATTCCTTGGTATTTACACGCTGATCTGCTATGTCAACATAAGGTAGTACTGCTGTAAATACGATATAAACCTTAGTGTTGTAAAGTTTACAGTGATACGTTTCCTATGATCCACTCTAATCCATGAAAAGTTAATGCTACCTCTTTAATATTCACAAACTTATGAATATGAAATGAGAATTACAGCAAGTTTTAGAGAACGTTTTCAAGACATTAACCACCTGCATCTCAGTTAAAACACAGTTTAAGAGAATCATTTTGAAAGAACCGTCTTTCAATATCAAGGTGTACTTTGCAAAGACAAAAAAATTGATTCTCGTAGCGCATATTTCAAAAATTCTATTCTATTTTGGATACAAAGATATTCGAAACTGTAAATATTTAGCGATACTCACTAGAATACTTTGTAACTCTCAAATGCTTTGGATAGATGGATGGGCCTGATAGCAATCCTTCCTTGGTCAAGTTACATAGCGCAGAGAGACTGGTCTCCAGGTGGCGTAGTGCTGGGTATTGACGTGTGCAGCTAATAGAGCAAACAGAAAAGTATAATATAGAGGTTTATCATAGCTCAGCTGTCAGAGCTTATGAGGTATATGCATATATCCCGGCTTTAAATGGCAGTGGCGACGAATTTTTTATTTCTGTACTATCTTTCTAAGATTACGTTTCAATCATCTCTTGCCGGATAATTCTAAACTTTAAATTTATTGCAAACACACCTGTACCAGAAAAGAGTGGAGTTAATAGGCCTCATTAGGTTGTTTTTGCTAATCTAAATTTAAAATATTAATAATCAATAGTAGGATATGTTATTTTTATGAAAAACCCTTAAGCCAAATATTGGAATATTCAAGGGTCTCTTTGATAAGCGATTCAAAATATGGGATCAAGAAATGGCAGAATCCAGAATCTATTGTTTTCCCATTTTAAATCAAAGAACAGAGGCGTTACGGTACTAATTTTACTTTTCATCATAATTTGAAACAATTGCTTTGCCCTTCCTATTGTTTAAACCCGAGTCCTTGCCTTAGCTAGAGGATGGACTAGCGTCTTTAATATTAAATGGTATCACTTGATATGTATTTCATCAAATTGTAAGTAACCAAGAGTTCTCGATACATTTATTCCAGTAACTTGTCATGAAATATGAAATTGCTTTGCAGTGTTGTTTCTTCTCTCCTGTTGTGCATTATACATACCTAAACACTTTTGACAAATAAGATTACCAGAAATTTAGCGTCTCAATTCTCTTGCATATATATTGTTTTGAGCCTGAATATGCTTTCAAATATTTGTATGTGATATTTAATATGTTAAATACATAAGATTAGGCAACAAGTTTAACACTAAAGAGAATTACAAGAAGTTTTGCAATCATTTTCATCTTTTCATCTTTCATCATTTTTATATCTAATATGTATCAAATTTAGGTAACTGTGGGAACAAAACCTACAAACGACATTGTTCAGGGATCGTCATGACAAAGGAAATGCAACATTTCACTAATCACAGACACAAAACAATCATTATCATTAAATTAAGGCGTTTTTAGTCAGCTGAATAATACGAGTAATACAAATGATAATACTAATATCAATGCAAATGCGGACACAGTAGCAAAATTATTATTGTGCTATAAAGCTCATGGGATAATCTTCAGAGCTGAAAAGAGTCTGAACGATTGAAATAGGAAGAACGAGGCAATATACGCAACTCTGATTTTTAAGGAAAAAAATCAGAATCTGGACTTAGTCTTGCTTTTATGTTATGGGCCAATTATCGTCCACTAGAGCCATATTGATTGACCGCCTTGACCCAATGAAAAGATGAATTGAAATTCAGCTATGTTATTAGTAATACATTTGAGGTCATTTTAGACATGTTTTATCAGTTTGATTCGAGTACAAAAATTGTGTATCCAGATAAGGAGCTGCATCATCGAAAGTGTACGGAGATTAATATATGTTTTGTTTATGATAGTAATCTGATGTCATGTTCATACTTGTAGCACGTGTGCTTGCGGTCATCCTCTTGCTTTGCTTAGACGAAACGATGTCAATGAAGTTTCCACATTTGGCGTTTTACTTACAGTTACTTAGGCAGCTCAATGAGCTAAGCTTTTCTAAGTACATGGCTGATGGTGGGTGGTTGTTGTACTAGGAAATTACCAGACGCGCGCGAATTTGTCTCTAAACTTGAACGAGAATTGGATTCAGATGCACATGGACGGAGGTTGGGAACTAATGTTAAGACTCGATAAAATAGAGATTATATGTGTATATATATAGATGTTGCTATAGCTCGATTGGTAGAGTAACCGGTAGCAGTAAAATGAAATTCCACTTTAATTCCAGGTACTCTCATATTTTTATTAACTGTAGTAAATTTTGAAATATTGTTATGTTCTTTAAAGAGCCCGTAACGAGCGTTCATAAGGTACCTATTGTTCAGATTTCTCAAAAAGTATACTGTGTACTAACGGCCATCGTGAGCAAATGGGTGACTAGGGATATGGGGTAAGTGATAATGGCTTTCACAGAGGTCTAATTATAAATAAAACTATAAAATTTCAAGAGCTTTAAATATTTGTTCAAACAATAGTATCTCTTGGGAGAAATGAAGAAATTGCATAGTTTTGAAAAGAACACTGGAGATATAAAAAATATTTCACCATCGGGGATCTCTCGTGTTCTTTTCAAAACTGACATTTCAAATCCTCTCTTTTTGATAAAAATTGCATAGAATTAAAATTTGAAGTACAAACAAGGTAGTGAACAGCGCCTGCTTAAGTTATGTCACATGTTAACTTTAATATATCTTGCTGATTTATGTAATAACACGCCCCTTGTAAAGCAAAATGTTAATGTTGGGTTTCAGGTTTTGCAACGTTTTTCTGAACTGTCCCTTATCAACTATATAAATCCACCTCTAAAATCGCATTCAAATTGGTAAAACTATCCAGACATTCATATAACGCAAAGAGGCTGGTCTCAAAATTGCGTAAGGCTGGGTGTAAA
Source organism: Alatinidae sp. Z8VKAUB7J3 (assembly GCA_010016025.2). NCBI lineage: Eukaryota > Metazoa > Cnidaria > Cubozoa > Carybdeida > Alatinidae > Alatinidae sp. Z8VKAUB7J3. The sequence continues at coordinate 63,058,818 of JAAAKM020006971.1, read as the reverse complement.
GCTTACCGGTGGGTGATTGGCAGCTAATGTAAAAAATAGAATACTATCCAGATATTAACAACAGTTTCATAAAAAAAATTACAAGCTATGAGAGAATGTTAAAATCGTCGAAAAGGACAATATTTAAAGTTTATGGTTGGTTTGCACGTGTGCTCCTTGAGGCAATCACCCTGTACATAGGCGTCGTTTTTATTGTTGAGAAAAAGTTAAGCTTAAAGGAGCTAGGCTTGTACTGGTATTGCAGAGGAAATCTAACAAAGAGCGAGTTAGCGAAACAACGTTCTGACGTAACCAACTTTTTTCAATTAAAATTGTGTAAGCCTTGATACTTCCTGTGGATACAACCATGGTAGGGGTTTTTGATAATCTGACTGAGCTTTTCCAGCCTTCTCTTTGTCGGGGAAACAGATACATGGCTTTATAGAGCGTTCTGACTAACTTCTGTAAATCTCTGCTTCTAATGGCTGTGTAGGACCTAATAGTCCCTATACTACGAGGCACGTGGCCTTTGCTTTGCACGAGCTGCCTCCTGTCGCTTTAACCACTTCTTGAAAAAAATAAAACAAAATGCATTAAATTTTAGAATTTCATTTATTCAACGTTAAATTTGTTTTGGCTTAATACTAGAAATACAAGAGTGCATGTTTTTATTCTTTGTAAGACATAATTTTTCAGTTGATGTATCGACAAAAGACCATAAATACGACCTCGGCGAAAAGTACTCACCACACAATGTATATGAGATGCTACTGAAGCCTTTAAAATTTGCCAGAGATTTTCAGTCCTACAGAGTAACTGGTGAAAGTGTACAAGATTTCTTGTGAGTGCTCTGATATTTGAATCTGGCAGATGATAGTTGATTTTTGTTTACTGTCAATTGATTGTCTGTGAAAATTTCAAAGAAAGGACAAAATAAACACCAACAATATTTATGAAGCTACGGTGAACATACAGCCTTCGTTCAATTAATTCACAAGGTTATGAATGGTAAAATCTCCCTTTTTCTCTATCAGAAGTTAATTGAACAACCCTACTATATCACAGATGATGAGCCCCATGGAGAAGGAATGGCCTCTTACTTTTGTCTGTTTGATGCACAAATGTCAGGAGGGTGGTAATTAATTTTGGTGCTGATGCTGATATATTAGAGATGGTTTTGTTACCAGAAGAAAAAAACGACAATTCGATTGATAAACACTATGCATAGGAAATCAAAATATTTTAAGCGTCCCATGCAGGTTTAAATTGACAATAATAACACAACTGTGTTTGCATTAATCACAGCTGCATCCAAATAAGTCTGTATGATATTATAATATTGTATGAGAAGAAAAACGTAAACTTAACAGTGAAGTTGTATGGATCCTTTTCATATCTCATTGATCACCTTTAGAGTTCTCAGTGGAGTTGTGAAGTAATGTGGAACTCACAGAGGAGTAATCAAAATAGCCCGATAGAAATCCATTCAATAAATACAAACACACCACTGAAAATAATGCATCGTTCTATGTACCAGTAGAAAATTGGTACCATACAAGTTTTCAATTGTCGATAGTCTCTTTCGGTAGACGCAGAGTGATACCATAACAGTACATTTTTCTGGCAGCTGTTGGTGGAAAAAAAGCTTCTAAGGAATGGCAAAACCTACTTCATATAAAGGGACTGAAATACAGGGACTATGCCCAGTCCCCGCGTGGACGTACTGATGAAAGGACAGATTGACCACGTATGTTATGAGAATGCAGAACCAGTACGTAGTTGTGTTAGGGCCTGGTTAAGTTTGTCGGGGGCTCTAGGCTCGGCTACTAAGAACTGCCTTGTTGTGTAGCGATATTTTTCTCGTCTTTTCAATTACTTTAATCTGTATACTCAAACTTAAAAGACTGTGTGGATACAGTGATGCATGTTCAATGAAAAAGTTAAAACTTGAGCTAGAAAGAGTCTCCTAACCGAGAGTGCTCTTTGAAAGATACTGAGTCGGTGTTTACTATTGTTCCTTAATTCAAAGAGCCTTATGTAACTCTACTTTTGTGGCCGATATATCCCCCCTCCTCCCCCATCGCTGTAATACTCTAAGCTGCCGAGTCGCCAACTCAAAGTGTGGAGCTAACATGGTATGTCAAAGCACAGAGTTTCCGAGTTTACAAATTGCTATTTTTTAAATCAAATAAGCGCCCATTGTGGGAAAAATATTTCTCACAAGCGTCCAGGTCCAAATAAGCGCCCAGGTATGGACAGCGCTGACGTGGATGCAGCAGCACCAGAGTTTACGCTTTTAGATGAAGATAAAGAGGCAATGAAGATGTATTGACTGATTGACTAAACGTTATGTTATCAATCTATTCTATAAAAAGATCATGTATGTTTAGTTATCTGTTTTTCCTTTCCTTAATAAGCGCCCAGGTCTGAATAGGCGCCCACCCAAACACTTTTGTTTTTAAAGGCGCTTACAGGGCGCTCACAGGGCGCTTATTCGGTCATTTACGGTATTTGCCTCACATACACTACGACAAAGTTGTCTTCAGATCGACGCCACATCCAATCCTGCCAATCGACGTGTGAACTCTCCAGCTGATGTAACACCCCTATTTCATCTTGTATCTATTCCGTTGTGTCCAAATAGTGTTTTGTATTGGACGTCTATTATAATAGATAATTATCAAAGCATCTAGAGAGATTGGACCGACGGACTCTGAGTAGTTAGCAGATACATCTCTGATTCTGGATATTCCCTTGGGTTGATAACCTTTTGTGGTCCACTTTGTTTCTCTTTGAAGAGCCAGTAATGGTGCATCTCAGCATTTGAAGCTAAAGCTAAACGCTTTGTATTGAAAATTGGTACAGACATCAATGAAGGGTGATGAACCACCGATCGAGAGCACCTGAAAACAACAAGGTAATAACAATACCTTATGCAACGGGTATCAACATTTCAATAGCAAATCTATTATAAAAATGGAATATAACAAAGGTTTTCAACAGGCTGTAACCGGGGTAAGAGATTTTGGGGGTATTCTTAATTTTGAAGGGGTTATTCAAAACTTTGAAAGGATAAATTTGAGCTTTAAGGGGGGGGCGGGGCTATTTAGCGTTTTCGGGGGACTGACATTGTAGTTGCTTAAGGAAAGCCTGTTGACGTTGAATCTTGACAGAAGAATGGGGGGGCTAACAGCAAAATTTGGGGGGCTAAGCCTAAGCACTCCATACCCCCGTGGCTGCGGGCCTGGTTCTCAACTAGTGGGTTGGAAAATCGTTATTAATGTGGCTTAGACGTCGGGGGAACAATAAGTAACACTTAATGTACACTGTTTATAGACTTGGGCTCTTTCAGTTCCTCTCTTGCTAATAATGTACTCTAAACTACGATTTGCAAATTAAAATTAATACGCACGAAAACCTCTTTAAGAAAATGCTTACTATTCATGCTCTTGTTTCGATTGAATTACATCAAAATTGGTCGCCATAAGAGCTCTCTGCTGATTATTTCGGGTAGTTTGAATATTATGATAGTGAGATAGCCATGGGTAACCTTAAAAGTTTGTACCAAAAAACCCAGGTCCTTAATTATGGCACTGTTTCCATTTGGTATCGTGGCGTAGAGATCAACGTGTTGGAGCCATAAGCCACACGGTTGGGAGTTTCGATTATAGTAAGAGCATTGCATTGATGTGTCTCTTCTTGTGCAGAACCACTTACACTCCAATCGGTAATAAGGTCACAGATGAATTTTAGTACACATAGTAAATTGTGTTGGACAAACAAATGAGCTTCTTGACAGCAGGCAGTGGAAACTATCACTTTTTAAAAGGCCTCTGCAGAAATGTCTACCCTTTAAGAGGTATCGCGTGAGCTGTGTGAAAAGATAATCGATAGATTGGATTAACTGACAAGTATGTTTGGCCAAGGAATCTTTCCATAGATGATAAGTCGTAACCAGTACAAACATTTTCAGCATCTTGTAGAAAATACTGTGCTGAGCATGTCGATGCCACCGCTTAACCAAGGCCGTTTTAGCCTAGAGTTTAGAGGTGTATATTTGTTAAGAGCATGTCAAATGCTAACCTCTTACGCTATGCTTCTTAATGCTGACCCTTCCTGCACGAATCGATACATCATAAAGCAAGGATTAGTTGGCAGACAACTTGTTACGATCTGAACATTACGATATCAACTGCTTAAAACTACACATGTGCTAAGCATTTTCAAAGAATGTATCCTGTGCAAGTTAGATCGAGTGGGAGTTGCAACTGGGCAAGATTGCAGGTTATTGGAAAAAATGGAAGAAAAATTCACCACCATGACTCTACAGCAGCATTCGTCGCCAAGACACCGGAAAAACAGCATTTTCGTCTCTTTCACATTGAATGGTGGAGAAGAGATATGCACTGTCCTACATTTTACAAGGCCACATAACACATGGTTGACCAAGTTAGTCCCACACCCTTTTCTACTCAAAAAGTTTCTTTATTGCCTAATGTGCTTCAAATTCTTTACGTGAAGTTGATCAATTCATGTCTCGTCACCATCTTTCAAACAAACTCTGATGGTATTTTGAACGCTATAGATATGACACTACGAGTAGAACATGACACCATGAAGGCCGAAAAAAGTTTCAACGTTTTCCATATTTCTGGTAATGACTTCTTGTTTCAACAAATGAACTCTGAAGGGACATTTTCGTTATTGTTTTTATTGTCATCTCCTTATGGTGCCCAGGTCTCCAACGAGGAAGCACAGCTAATGAAGTCGTATGGATAAAACAACGAGAAACGAAAACCGAAAAAGAACAAAAAAAACACATAGTTGTAAAACCAGCCGTAACGGATCACACAGAATTTCTACTCTTATTTCTGTTTGCATATCTTGCAAATTCCCTGATACGATATTCTTTAACAATGACTTTATCTAGTTTTGTTTCCTATCCATCTAGCCCATCAATCCGATATGAATTTGATTCTTTCAGCTGTTACATCTTGTTTTTTTTAAGATCTATTATTATCTTGCTCACTTGTTCATTCATCTGATGTAAAATCGTATTCATTGGAATAGCTCATTAACAATAAAGAGTTAATACTCATTCAGAGCAAACTGTGTTTTAGTGCATGTTTCATTTATTGTCTACTGTTCATCCTCATAACATCTCTAATTAGTATTGTCTTCCCGTAACAACCTTACTAGATGTCTCGCTCTATTATCCTCCTATTCAGAGTCCAAGTTAGTTTATGCCAAAGGAGGTACCAAAGGGTATAATCGTGACAAATTCTGAATCAGTGTACCCTCAGCTAATCCAATTGACACCCAGAGTTAGGGTAGAAATGAGGTAGCTTGCTTATGAATACTACATACATGAGGGCATTGTAAATTACTGGGAAAGGTAGTGAATTTGTCGCATATATGTGTCTTGGGAGGAGGTAGTCCAAACATAGAAACATCAACTACAATCATAACCTCTTTCTAATAGCAAGTTATGCAGTCGACATTTTGCATTAGCATGTTGTTTGAGTCCCATGCACGCATCCTATCACAGACAGAGCAGTAATACTTTGGCAAGGGGGGTGTGACAGTGGACAAAGAAGGCGTTTCCGAAATCGTTAACTTATCTACGCCCTTCTCCCAGTTACATTATAGTGATATTCTCCACTTCCCTTTCGAATACATTGCATTAAATCCCAATAGCTCAATCTGTTGTACACAATCGGCTGCACTACAATTTGCAACACAATTGCACACTGGCTTAGTGAAGTCTTAACACTGTAAAATATCGTCATTTCAGGCCTTGTACACATAGATGCGCCGTAGTATTGCAAATAAGATGCTACGTCAGGTACGATTATACTTTCACAGTACCCCACTGCGTACAGTAGGCAAAACTCGGAAACACTCTACCGGCTACTGCTATCAAGTTTCCTGCGACATACAAGTGGTTCCAGCATTGAAGTGGTGTGTTTTATGCAACGTACAGTTCGTTTCAATACAATTTTTGCAGAACACCAAATTTTTTAGCGCTTTCAATTTAAATTAGTTTCATCTGTTTACGCTACATATTCAGCCAACAAAATTATAAAACTGTTCACATACGAATCAAAATATTGGGCAAACTCCAGACGCATACAAATTCTTGGTAACGTGTTTTCGTTTGGAACCAGACAACGCAAGAGTGACTTTCAGTTATGGTTAAATTTATGAAAAATATAAATAATTAAAACGAAAGTATGCAATAGTTTTGCGAGTGTTATTGTTTAAACAAAGACATAAACAAACTTTGACAAACTTAAGTTGGATGTTTGCAAGAGTGTAGTAGTTTCACTAGGGACGTAAGCTGCTTTATTACGGACATTTTCGTACACACGTTCCGAAAAGATTACACTTCATAATGGACACTGTGTTTTTCCGGAAGAAGCAGAGGCTCTGGTCGGTTACTCAATATCTTGTAAAATTTAGTGATCCCACTCTTTTACATCTCTTTTTCAACGATTTTTTCGAGGGTTTTAACAAATATAGCTACAAGTGATACGCCAACAACATAAGCCTAATAGTATTTTCACCTGAGTACTCCAAACCGAATATTTCATGGGGGCAGCACCGAACCAACACACAGAGTTTCGAGTTAAGCCTAAACGTTATGGTGACAATTACACCGATAAGCCATATGTAGAACACCACGCAGAAAACTTAAATTTTGTCAAAATTGTAGTTTCTTCCATGGCGATCTACCTAAAGCCCTTTCTAAGACGGGTTTTACCCAGCTTTTACTCATTTCTATATTTCTGACTCTTCCTGGCTCACAAACGTCTCTTTACATTTAGGCAATTAAGAGTCACATGCTCCATGGAAACGTAAACATTGGCCCATGACTCTTATTAAGATTTCAATCCATGCCAGGAATAGGTAAGTTTTAAACATTTCTCTTTATGACATTTTAACTTTTTAATGACTAATTATATTCCGACACAGTATTCTTCCTGCCCCAAACAACGAAGTGAAAACAATCGCAAAAGTTGTTGCTTTCCCTTCTAAAAGGTACTTGAAAATTTTTCTTTATATTCTAAACCTTAATAATAATTAATGCGGATTTCAATTAACTTAAACTTAAATCAACATTAATTTATATCAACACGATATTCAGTATGAGAAAATGATCTTGGCTAGCGATTATAAATTGTACAGGGAGCTTCATCTTTTGACGATCAAGAGTTGGTACTGTGAATCAAATCCATGACGGTCTTTCTATAGAAGCTTTAGGTCTCAAAGAAACAGAGGTTTGGGTATCAAGTCTTCATTTAAAAGATTTCAGCAATGTAAAAGTGATAATACTACGTTACCATTTCACACATTATAGAAACAAGTGAATTTAAAACTAAACATCTAATGCTATTATCGGTATTTTGGCCAAAGCTGCATACTAGCATTTGACAGTTGCTGTCACTTTTCGTTTCATAAGACTCTGTGCACAATTTTTAATAAAAAATTTGGTTTGTTGAAATGTTGCGTATTGCATATAGTAACTGACTCGTTACCATAAATGTTTTGGCAAGAAACACGTCAAGCAATCACCATCAACGAGTGCAGTAACAAAGCTTTTTGCAAAGAATTAATAGGAAAGGAGGGCATTGAATCACAAGAGGTTTTTGGAAAATATCAGCGTGATATAGTTGGCGGCCTCTTTGCGGCTTGGAATTGACGTTAATCTCGAAATGCCAGTAATCCGTATGTAAAATGCATAAATGTGCTGCTGTGAAAAATAAGAGCCCCATTTCTGTTTATTAAGTCAAATTTAGGTGTAGCGAAAATAGAAAACAAACCCTCAGGGCAAGCTCTTACGTATAAGAAGTACCTGTAAGGAGAGTTACGGTTGCTCAATGACAACTCCAAAAGAAATTTTAACGTAGAATTCAACTCTTCTTCTTCAAGTCAACTAAGGGATTATTATATGATATAGAAATCCATCGCACGTGATTTTTTTACCATCTTTTAGAAACAAAATTCGAATGTTTATCTTTTAGCCCTAAGTTAGTCAGGATGGTAACGCCCCACAAATAAAATTTTTACACACTAATTACATTAACAAAGACAACTTAATATGATGAGCTAAGAAATTCGTAAATTAAAGAAGCTTACTAAAATTCAAACAGGAGAGTAAACTGCAATTACTTAACATATGAACTAAGCACAGTACTTAATTAAGTATACGTACTTTCTTTTTGTCTCCCCGGTTGTTGATTGAAAGCGCGAAGACTGAGTCGGCTGTACAGGGCGTTTTACTGCTTAGCTCCCCATTCATATGCCAGTGTGAGACTGCTTGTTCTGTCCCCCCTGACAAAATCTGACAGAAGGAAAAAGACATAACTGTATAAGATTAATGCAATCACAAATACACAATTTGGTTACAATACGCTCCATGAGTGACGCATTGGATAACAGACAGTAGGTAGGTGGACAGTAACACAGCAGGAGCAGTAGAAGCCGCTTAATAAGCCTCTAGGTAATAAGCTATGTCGCTTAGTGAGGCAGGCGAACCTGGAACGTCCAGCTAATAAGCCACGACGTCGTTTAATAAGCCACAGTTCCGCATGAAAGTTTTCCGTTGGCTCCAACACCCATGAAGTATGCATGTTGCATTTTCTCTTCCCAAAGAAAAATAGAATGCTTATATGCTGTCTGCCAAGTGGCACATTCTATTATGTTTTAGTTAAGTACATTGCATAATCTCTGCATAATCAAAGTCAGTAGCTATCTATCTACACTTTACAACTGCGTGCGATAAGGCACATCACAAAGGTCAGTGTCTAAAAATTTCCAGCCTTAAGCTCCCGATACTGCTGAACTGCTCTTGCGCAGTACGCATCTTCATTTACGCACGAGTGATATCTAAAGCACATCTGGGAACTACATCAATGGATTAAGGTAAGGCTCTGGCCTTACTTTAGAAATGTAAACCAAACGATATTCATGAAACCGTCTGCAGAAACTTCATCTATGCTACTGATGTTTTTGATGTACCTTTAGAGAGTTGAAGGCGGCTCTTACTGATAACACGCAAAGTTCCTAAACATCAAAGACAAAATAACTATTATATATTTGTCACTTTACTAGCATCATACCGAAAGGAACACAAGACTGAAAGTGCAGATATTTAACTTGCTGTTTAAACATCATCAAGTCAATGTACACTTGCGTGCGATTATTAGTGAAGTAAAAAAATACCTACTAAAAACAGCCAGCAAACTACGAATGTTGGTCTGGGTATGTGTGTAGGAGGCGGTGAGGATACGGGGGAGATGGGGGAGGTGGAGAGCGTGCTATGAACCATTATGGGAGGTACAAAAAACAAGTTAATAGGCGACTCTACACTAGAAATCTGACTGTATTAACTTGCAACGAATCACTTGGGTAATGCTGAATAGCATTCATGCAAATGCGGAACCGTCCAGTCATACCATACTCCAATCAGATATATGTCGACACCAAAGGCACACCCTACATGTGACAAGTCTACAGGTGATTTGGGTGACTTGGCGCCTTCAAAGTTTGGGCGGCTTCTCATTCTCAAATCTGTGACAGCAAATTTTATGGTCCGAGTCTTCCTTGCTTCATCAGTTGTTTTTACGTGTTTGCTTCACTACTGAATGGTTTTCTGCACAAACCAAACTGATGAAAGGCTACCAAAAGTGTCTTTGGCATTTACATCTAATACATCCAATCACAGCCCTCTATTTTAGCCATTGTAAGCCGAGACCCACTGAGTTTGGATAGCGGAGCCTTTACGTAATGAACGTGCCAGACAGGGGGCGGAAACGCAGGCTCGCTGCTCCCCATTCAGGTCTTCTACTGACTGGCTAGCTTAGCCTCATTTAATACTACATTTACACAAACATGCCATCACCACTCTGTCTTGCGCATAGAATCTATATGTTCCTTAAAAGGCAATAGCATGTATACATTTCTTAAAAGGGTGTATGCCTCCGATAAAAGGCTTATTCTTTGCGAGAAGAGTTTGACGTAAGTGGATGATGACATGGGTGGGTGAGCTCAATAGTGAAAACGTAGGACCAAGGCGAATCGAACCCCATCTTTCAGAGTTGCAACTCCGATCTACTGCTTACAAAACACGATACCATATTGTTGTGTTGTCTCTGTTACTTTACCAGCCTCCAGTGAGTCCCTTAATTACAGAGGTAGGATACTAACACCGCAGATGCACGAGGGCTAAAGAACGACCAGTACTCTTTCTAAGGTAATAATGCATGCCACGTCGCAAATGCCACTTGGGTGTGTAAACCCCCTTATAGATAGGTAACACATGCTATAAGCACAACCGTTAAGAAAATAAACGCATTATTGTAACCAGAAAACTCTGAGGAGCTAGGGCAAGCTTTCTATATTTCAACAGCCTATGTATGGCTTTCAGCTTAGTTCCGACCGCATTCTTATTTAGAATGTATTAGGAAAGCTAAAAAGGGTACACTTTTCGGTATTGCCCACATAAAAAATTTCCATCTCTTACCCTTTTATAACCAACTTTGCTTTGTCGGGGTCGAGGATGCGACTTCATTTTCATTGCAAGACATCGGTGATGCGATGCTTCACGCAACAGAGAAGAATGGCATTCCTTTTTTAATAAGAGAAACCTGCGGAGTAGTGAAGTATTGGCAATATCTTCTTGCACACTTAAGTACGTTGGAAGTTCCTATATAGGCAGAAGCTCAAAGCATTAATTCGTTCAAAAAACACATCTTATCTGAAGGAGCACCGCATCCAGTAAATAACATTTATGCAGGGTACTCTAATGATAGGAATCTTATAGCCAATTTGAATTCCATACGGAAAGAAAATATTACCAAAGACAAAATTTGAGACGAAGTAGAGTCTTGGCCAGAACGGACACATGTATCTAGAAAAAACTCTCGCAAAACGTAAATTTCAGCATAATAGCGTTTGACCAAAATCTTTGATCAGGAATTCTAAAATATTTCGGTGATGTAACGAAGATATAGACCTAACATCAACGAAATATCATTACCAAAGCGAAACCTGGGGGAGAGAGGAACCCCGTCTAGAGGGTAACTCTGAAAAACAGAAATCCTTACCTTAAATAATTGCCAATAAATGATTTACCCGGGACAAAAGTTAAATTCAAGGGACCCCGAGAAGGGGACACGTTAAACCAGAAAATACTTAAACAAGAAAAAATCTCTGGCACACTGACAATTGTAAACAAGGCGGAAGGATTTTACTGGTACTAACAGCAAATAGTTAACAATTAGGTGATAGAATTATGCATATCGTTTACTCGATATTAAAAGAACTCAGACGTATGCACACAAGTGCTGAGCTCGATCAAAACACGTGGCCAATTCTTTGAATCTTTATTAGTCCTTTTTTCTGAACAAACAGTGAAGTAGAAACTGGTTCTATGGGAGCTGACATCCAGGTGATAACCCTTATTATTGAATGTGTTTGGTTACGATGATACTAACAAATAGGGGTTTGTACCCCCGACAGAGGGAGTTTGTTGTAGGTTCCTTGTAATCAAATTGAACACCTTTCTATGAACAAAACTTGAGAAAGCCTAACTATGTTAATCAATAGAGACGTCTTACTCTAGTCAAAGGAGCGTTGGTGAATGACGATGAAACATAACACAAGTAGAACTTGTCAAGTCAACAATACTAATCTAGGAGCATTCATTATTTTACATTAAAACAGAAAGAATACTATACCAAAATAGGGAAGAACAAGAAGTATTTAAATAGACTCAGCAGGACTCACACGAAAAATTGTATCTGTAATTAGACCAATAATACTCAACTAACGCTAACATGCTTAATATGTTATCACCCCTAGAAAACATTGGGAAGCCTCAACGTTGTATATCCAGTGTCTTAGGAATGTATGAGGTCTGAAATTTGGCAGTTATCGTGGTAACCGTTTCAGATTTTTGACGGTCCAGCTTCATGGCCTCATGCTCAAGCACGTCACGTATACGAGGTTTGAAGACTACCGCTGGACCATTTCACTCGTGATAGAAAGTGTATCGTTTACAAGCATTTACTTGAATAAACATCTCTCAGCCTGGAAGCTATTTATAAATTCAAAAATGGGACCAAGAAGCTCAACGGTTCTCAAGGCAACCATTAAAGACGCGTTGTTTGGAAATATAATAATTATCTTATATCTTCGATAACGTTTAGCGCAATATTGTAATGCAATACAATATGACACCACAAAATACATCGTATTACGATAAAATTCAATGCAAAACAAATGTAATAATTGCCATTTTGGTGAATACCATCGGCTTTGATCCAGGTTGAAGAGGAAGGGGAGGGACGATTGCAGGTTGAAGCATTCTTTTACACTCATTCAAAAAAGCTTCAACACTGTAACGTCCTTACTAGCAAGAGTGTAAGTAAATTAAATAAAACCAGCAACAGCAAAATGACATGACCCCCACAGAAGTTTGCGAAAACAAAGTTCGCATATTACCATAAAGTTACAATCAGTTCTAAGTTCAGTATACGTTTTTAAGTCTTTGAGAACTTTCCATGTCAAAAAGATGTTTACACAATTACAAAAAAAGTTTAAAGGTGTTCAAAAAAGGAGGTAAAAAGTGATATTATATCCCTTCTGTCCCTCACCGATCAATTTCCATGTAAAATACAGTAAGCTACGTCAACAGAGGCTAGGATTGTGTACAGTAAGGCATTATGAAATAAACATTTTCGAACTTTCGTCCGGATAGAAAAAGTATGATATCTGCTGCTTTTTTCACAATTTTGAAATCGCTAACTTGTATGAATCATTAGATATTTATGTCTAAAAATTATATTTAGATAGTAACAATAGTGGCACCATGGGGAAGGGGAGTGGGGAAATTGTCCAAAATTGTCATAAAGATTAAATTCTTAATTGCTCCAAATCTGACAAGAAAAATGAAAATAGCGGTGATAGTTGCCTTAAACTAAAGCCTTCTCAACTTGCGTACTTCTAGTCATTCTTTGCCATCACGTTTTGTGTTATATATGATAGTAATGTCAGTAGGATTGTTCATGAAACCCCAGAAGTTGTTTCCTCACTTCTTGAGAGCGCTGCCTTTGGATTGCCGTGAGAAAGGTACGACAGAACATTAAATGGACTATTTATCTACTTCGGCATCCTCGCCAGTCGAGTATAGCAGTCTTCACGTTTCACTGCTGCACATGCCAAGGATCTACACATTTTTAGCTATCTTTTCGTTGAACGGCTGTACTAAAACTCATCCTTGTCCACTCCTTTATGTCATCACACTGCCCACGCGGTCTGCATCTCTTGCGTTTTGCAGGATAAATGCCTGTCATTACGTCTTTCACAATGCCATCCTGTAAACTTTCATGTTCGAAATACACCAATTTTCGTTTCTTCGCTCACTCTACCAGCTGCAGTCTTGCGCCCAGCTCTTTCAGAACGCTTACATTGGTTAGCCGTTCTTGCCAACTGACTCTCAGCAAATAGAATAAATGGGCGATATAGTTTTTAAAAGATGATTCGTGAATATGTCCTTTCAATATATTCAAAGACTTTAAGTAGCAGTCGAAGTAATAGATACAATATGCAATTCACACCCACGTAGCAGTTAAACAGAGAATAATTTTGAAATTTGTTTTGGCATTTTTTAACGTAACAACCTGCGACATTGATAATGGTCTTAGCTATGAAATGGTCTGCTAAAGTAGATTTTTCCTAATTCAAAACAGCAATCTTGATTGTACCTCTTCCCCTTTAAAATGCTTTTTATCAGTTATAAAAGTCCTTTTAGGTCTTTTACACTTCCCTCCTGATATCTTGCTTCTAAACTTACATTGCTGTCTCTGTTAATAATAGAGCAACTTCAGTTGGGAGCGTAGAGACCCTGGTAACCCGCTCTTGCTCTTAAACACTAAACCCAGGCAACACCGGGTATTTTCGCTTGTAGGATAATAACAGTGGTAGTCACAGTAGTAGTAGCAGTATTATCAATATTATCAATATCCTTCTTGTTTTTTTGGAATAAATTTGGTTGCTTCGCATTTGTTTATTCTATAATCAAAATACATCAGTTACAGTACACGGGGGTATGAAACTATTGCCTATGATTATAGCTTGTATTACTAGATCCACGTATTTTACCTTTGTAAGCAAACCTGTAGTTGGCCTAATCCTGATCGTCTTGTATAGTAACAAAATGTATTGCATCTCGTAAATCCATTATTTCTGTGTAGTAAATAATGCATGCACTATGATTAAATAAAGACATATATTACTAAAGTTAAAATTATTAATATTATTACTATTATTATAATATATTATTATTATGATATGCCTTTTGTAAGAGAGTGACAAACTGTGTATTGATGTTATGGCGAAATAAAAATTGAGTTTTAAAAAAAATTATTATTACAATTATAAGAATATCTTATTATATCTTTAATAGGCGCAACAAAGACTTGACTTCTCCGAACCTATTACTTTTCATGTAATTGACGTTTTTAGCCTTTCCTATTTTTTGTATGTGTAGAGTTTTTGCATTATTATCATCATTATTATTTTAAATAAATACTCCTGCATAGCGAATACTGCTGCCCCATGTACCATGCCAAGAGAAAACAGCGGGAAATGTTATTGTATTGTAAAGATTACTAATAAAGACATTGAGTTTATAAAGTTAGTAGTAGTAGTAGTAGTAGTAGTAGTATTAGTAGTAGTAGTAGTTGTAGTAGTCTTAATAGTAGTAGTAGTTGTAGTAGTAGTAGTAGTAGTAGTTGTAGTAGTAGTAGTAGTAATAGTAGTAGTAGTAGTAATAGTAGTAGTAGTAATAGTAGTAGTAGTAGTAGTAGTAGTAGTAGTAGTAGTAGTAGTTGTAGTAGTCTTAATAGTAGTAGTAGTTGTAGTAGTCGTAGTAGTAGTAGCAGAAGCAGGAGCAGTGGCAATAGCAGCAGGAGGAGAAAGAGAAGAAGCAACTACTAAAAACAATAGTAGAGAGGAAGACGGAAAAAAGGATAAGGGAGAAAGGAAAAATACAAGGTTTGACCCACCCGGCACTGGAACTGAAAATTAGCTGCGTAGTAAGAAAGAATATTTTTGTCTTATATTCTAATTAAATACCCTGATTTACAAGTACATTTATTAACTTAAACCTAGTATTATAAACTTAGCTTCTTAATTACAATGGTGGAAATCTGTTTGTATCTTTTATTGAGTGTGTTTTCATAAGTTTAATTAGACATTCAAGTATGTATCACGGACGTGCAAACTCTAGTGGCTCATTTATTGTCATCTGGTGATGATCTCATGAGGCTTATCGGATTTGACAAATACTGTAAATCTGTACAAGCTTGCTGTACTCTTATAATCTTATCTTTCCTCAAAAGCCAATGTGTGCTGTTCCTTAGTTAGTGTACCCATAGATCTGTATCCAAGGAATCAATCTTCATCGATAAATTGTACTTGTTGACTCTAGGAGTGTAAGAGCACTTAGGAAGGTGTCAGTTCCATTTGATTTCAAATTAGTGAAATGAATAGACTTGAACACGTGCACCTTGGGTTTGCATAGCTTTATTACGTTCATGTTGACACATCATCAGCAGAAAATATCAACAGAAATCACCGATTAGCTCAAGGCATACCCCCTTTGTCGGCATAGCACCTAAGTCTTTGTTCGCCATGACTAATATCTTAACCGGCTCTTCGTGTTTTCCTTTCCCTCCGGCGATCATCAGATCACAAAGTCTCTTTTCAGTTTTATCTCTTACCAACAAAACATTTAACCTACAATGAATCAGAGATGTCACTATTTCCGTTTGTGAACAATTAAGATAGAATACGACTGTTGTACTATCCACCTGTTACTGGAATAGTTTTTCAAGTTTGATTTTATTTCACAGGCAGACAAATATTTACATAATTTTGACTTTGTTTGTATCTCAAGACAACTCTAAAAGAGCTATAAAAACTGTACTGTAGCATGATATATATTCCTTGTAGACTTCTCTCAAGACAACAGACGTCAAAAATTTTGTTCCATTTACATGAAGAGAATCAACCAAGGCATTTCAGCAGCTACAAGAAAAGCTAAGCAATGATAGCATTAGTTTTGATTCTCGTCTCCGTCGCAGAGATTCTAGGATCACAAACAGGAACGGTAAGAAAAGATATAATAATTAACGCTTTACTTTGAGCTTAAAATATTTAGTGGACTTTTCCTCCTTTCTTTGAAACTAGCGTAGAAAGGTAGTGTTTCTTTTGCTATTTGGATATGGTTTATTTAGTTTCCCGAAAAGCAATTACATCAACGATATTGTTACTTCCACGAAGTGACTGGTGTAGATTTTCAATTGCTTGTATTAATAAGGTCCTTCTAGTTTTCTGGTAATAACATTTGCCAAAAGTTTCTATTGGACATATTACCTTTACGCATCCTAATCCTTTTAT
The DNA here is from genome assembly GCA_010016025.2 of Alatinidae sp. Z8VKAUB7J3. Lineage (NCBI taxonomy): Eukaryota > Metazoa > Cnidaria > Cubozoa > Carybdeida > Alatinidae > Alatinidae sp. Z8VKAUB7J3. Next base: position 63,042,372 of record JAAAKM020006971.1, on the reverse strand, counting down.
GGGATATCATACATGGCAATTAATGCCAGATAGGTATATATCGTTAGGCTACATTCTTTGAAGATTTATTACAGCATTCAGACTAAAATAGAATCCAACGCTAGCAGAAGAGGTCGTAATATAAAAATTTGATACTCAAATCAAGTGATCACCAGCGGGCATAATATTTAAGACAAGTGTGTAATTGTGTTGATTCTATAAAAAACACCTTGGTAGATAAAGCTACGTATTTTATCCGACGTTTTCCACTACACTATGCATACACACTTTCTTACAGGGAAAATCGTTCATAACAAGGTCCTACCTAGGTTTTCAGAGTTGAGATAGTATAGGATTTGATTTGGCTACCTAAGGAAATGTGTAATGATGAATTTTACAATGTTTTCATGAAGTTATATTGCTCTGAGTGTTCTTTGTATCACAAATTAGCTTTCAACCGTGTCTCCAATTTTTCACAAACCACATGATCTTTTAAACATTTGCCATGTTTTTTGTTCCAAAGGTCTTTTTTGCACTACTTTCACACGCAAAACATGTTGTTTCAGAGTGCCCTTTCCCTGTCCATCAGGTTTAAGACAGTGTTAAGAAAGTTTCAGTACTGAAATTGTGGGATTGTTAAGGAAACTTTGAGTAATGGTATCGTTACTAAACTTTTTATGAAATGCCTTGCGTACTCTATTCGCTAGTTCCGACGTAGCCAGTTTGGCTGTGGTAAAGTTATATTTAGCAATAAATTGATAAACCAAGCTGAGCATGCATCAATGCCAAGAGGATCATCCTTGGACTTGTAAAGCATGTTTTATAGGGGATGAAACGCCAAGCAAAGAAACTTTAGACAACGTTTCGTCATCTGAAAGACTTCTTTAGGTAACAAACAGATTGTTACCGAGAATTGGTTAACTCTCCTAAATTGAAGAAATTGGCTAAGGATGGTTTGCCAATTTTATAACTAGCAGCGGGTAACCCTTATTTGGCTTAACAGAAGTTATTTTCATTGAAGATGGAGCCTCCACTTGAAAAGAATGTTGACGCTCCTGCTGGCCCTGTGAACTCATAATCTTCGATGTCTACTGCAGCTCCTCGATGCCACACTTGCTCGTTAAAGTTACATTTAAAGCACTTTTTAGAGATGTAACTGGTACTATTGTTACTTAAAAAACCCCAAAGGCTTTCGTAACTAACTCTGTGTAATAAGTAAGAATATAAAAACATATTTTTTAAAGAATTTAAAGCCTTACGATGCTATATTATGATAACAATAACATAAATCATCTGAAGGTCATGTGGATGTAAAATTGCCTTTGAATAAAAATATTTAATATATTGTCTTAAATAATTAATAAATAATAATAAATTAATTCTAAAAATATCAATTTTACCCAAAAATTTTAAAAGAAATGCTGATGTACAATTCGTGTTCAAATGAAACTATTTAATAGATTTTCTTTAATTTAAATTGAGTTACTTCTGGGATATATATTTTGACCTGCTGTATACTAGAGTTACGAGCCATTGCACTGTAAAAATAGTGCTTGAAATACATTCTCTTATTATCAAAGGAAAAAATGCAATTTTGTTTAAAGTCTTGCCATAAAAAAGGGTAGGCAATCAAACTTTTGTTCTACAGGTTTTTAAGAACTCGTGGATTGTCTGGTTTCTTCCTTGGCAACTTTGTTTCATGCTTTTTATCCTAAGATATTTGCCACCATAATGTAGGTCCCCCCACAAAATAAGAGATTTCAAAAAGTTAGGTCCCCCCAGAATCATGGGGGGGGGGGTGAAACCATGTAGTTAGTTGATTTAATTTTTAAAAGTGTACTTCCTCACATTTCTTTCATTTTGTTTTCATTTTGTGTTTCCCACAAACATAATGTTGTCTGTAAATCTCCAACACCAAATGATTTCATAGATTCATCACTTCAAAGCTTTTTGTTAGTCATATTTCATGCCTTTGATAACTGAGTTGGTAGTTGACTGGCATGTTCACAGAGTGACTGCCTGGTCACATGTAGCCTGTGTGCAAGATAAATACTGCAGTGGTAGTTATGTCTGCACACCTCATCTGCTCTTATTTTTGTGTATGCTAAATCAGAAGCCTCCCTTTTCAGTTTTCATGCCCCTGTGTATCGTGCAGAATTCATGTAGAATCCTTGCTGTGATGAAGGTGAAGTCATTAGAATATTTCTCTTCAAATGTTGTTGAGAGATTATTAACCACGAGTTAACACACCAAATTAGTGAAGGAATAAACGTTGACTATTCAAGTAGTGTGAATGGCTTTATATACAGTTTCTGGAAAAGGATATTGGTTCCGACAATGAACCACATGAAAATTATATATGAAGCGCCGGCATACTAATAGGTTATGACAAATATATGAGCCTCCCAAATCTATTATCATTCATTATTTCCTACGAATTGCTACTAAAATCACAATTAAAATGCTCAATAATTGCTTCTAAAATCACTTCTAAAATCGCTATATATTTGATGTACAAAACTGATCGCCTTATATGCAAGTTTTAGTACCTAAATTCACTAATTACGTTGAGTTTATTGACATCATCATCAACCAGAAATTGCAAACATTTCACAGTTCAGTTAATTTACATTCGTAACATTGATTCCAGGGTTTTACTCACGTTTTCATTGCCTGTACAAGTTTTGTACCAGGTAATGACAGTTCAATTGTTATTCTTTGAAAGAAAGCAGCAACGTCAGGCAATTTCGAATCATTGCATCTCCTAACCAGAAGTTTCACTTATTTGAACATTACATAGGAGTCTAATTTTGGAAAACCATAGCCTCCTCAAATTGATTAGGAAAGTCAAACTATTTTAAGTACAAGTAATCATTGTTCTGTTCATCTTATGCAACCATATCGTCATTTCTTTTGTCAAGATATCAACTTGAACAAAGGAAGAATGGTTGGCTTCCCAACCTTCACAAATATCAGCAATTTTAGCAGTATACCTGCATTCAATCTAGTTCCAGGTAATTTTGTAATTCTAAGAGCATCAACTATGGTTTGGGTTGCTGACACAAAGATTTTTTTGTGTAACTGCCTCTGAAAAGCTGATGAATTTGCTTGTATGCTTGCAAGTGAAACGTGACCTCAATTAGTAATTAAAACTTTAGTAGCCATTCCAAACATTGCCACTATTTTTCTTGTAAACATAGTTCTAATTGGCCTCTGAAGCATGCAAAAACAAAACCTGGAATGAAGTCATTCCAAGTCATATGAAATATTCATCCAAGAATGGCTGACATCACCTCTGTTAATAGTTTTATTGATTTATATCAGTAAAGGAGAAGAAAGTTTTTATACATAACAAAGTTTTGAAGTTCATAAGTGCTTTGCTTTTGTTGTTTGGAATGAATCAACCGAAAGTTTTCGTGTTTATATGTGAAAAGTTAGCATTTCTGTTATGTCTACAATGTAAATTAAACATTCTCTCTTCCATGTATGTAGTCACAGCCCCTAAATCAGACAGGTGCATAAATCTAATGTGTCATTATCTTCCATAGTGAATGCACCTTTCCTTGAATATAAGAATCAGTTGTGTGAAGAGGACAGTGCTACACCTGCAGTTAAAAATGCTCATTTTAACTGTACATCGCATGTTCTTGTAGTCTAAATCAGATCTATTGATGCACTAAAAATAAACATGGAAGTGCATGATAACAAAGATTATAATAAATTGGAGCCATATTATTAGTTCTAGGAAAGTAACTTGTAGGTACACAATATCTACAACAACTCCCAAATACCAAGTATCTTAAAAGGTTAAGTCTGGCTTCTTTTTTGTTATGGAGCACTAGCAATTTTCTGGGAGATGGTTTTCTTGGTTACAACATTGGTTAGTGGTTGTCAGTATCAGTGCCATACTAAGCCCTCAGGAGACCTGGTGCACTTAAAAATTTAGCCCAAACTGTCTCAGTGTTTTAAAACTTGCACTCTCTTTCTCTATCTTAACCATTTTGATGATGTTTCTTCATAATTTGGGGATGTTAACATGTGTAAGTAAATCTGAAAACAGATCCACACATAACAAGATTGATCATAAGTGTGGTAATTGTCAGAATATTCCAAAGCAATCAGTGCCCCAAAAAGCAAATGGATTTAATGGTAGTTCCACTGACCATTGAAGCTTACAACATAGTTTTTCTCTTTGTGGATCCTTTCTATCATTCCTTTTAACGTTGAGCTTGATGTAACAGCAGCTTGTGCAGCAAATGAATTTAGCTCTCCTCTAAATCAGAATTAACAATAACATATAGGGTGATTGCCAAATAGTTTTCATCTCTCAGAAATTATTCCATGTCTGTGGTGAAACCACTAGAGGGAGGGGGCCTCAGTCTCATCACTGTTTTTGTTAAATGGCAAAGAGAACCAAGAAACCACTAAAACAAAAAGAAAAATAAAGTAATGGAGTCCTTTCTCATCTCGTACATGGCAATAGATGCATAGTGTTCTCAGAAGATAGAAGAACCAAAGACAATTTTTATAATCTCCCCCGTCCCGCCCTTTGATTGGGTGATGCTTCCCTTTTACTGTCAAAGGTTGCCATGTTCTTGTCTTGAGAACCAAGAAACCGCCAAAACAAAAAGAAAAATAAAGCAAAGGAGTCCTTTCTCATCTCATAGTGTCAATATAAGTATTGTGTTCTAAGAAGATAAAAGAAAAAGAGAAAATTTTTATAATCTCTCTCTCCCCGCCCCCTCCCCTTTGATTGGGTGATGCTCCAGTTGTAATGTCAAAGGTTGTTATGCATGTTCTTGTCTTAAGAACCAAGAAACCACTGAAACAAAAGAAAAATAAAGTAATGGAGTCCTTTCTCATCTCGTACGTGTCAATAGATGCATAGTGTTCTAATAAGATAGACCTATAAGAAAATATTTTCATAATGTCTCCCCCCCCCCCTCACCCCTTTGATTAAGTGTGTTGCACCTCTTGTATGTCAAAGGTTGCTATGTATGTATTTGTCTTAAGGACCAAGATTTTGTGCTAAACGTTGGTGTTGTGTAGTGAGTTTAAGGTACACAAGTTCTTCATTATAGTCTGCTTCTTTTCTTAGGATCAAGAAGCCGTCGCCTCCACCGAAACCAAGGGGTGAAGTTACTGATAAGAAACCACAGCGAGTCCCTGTTGTTCCAAGTCCACGCCCATTAAATCTTAGCATAGAGAAGAAGCCAGGACGCCCTCCACCACCAGCCAAGCCACCAGTAGTCGATAAGACGTGTCTTGGAGAGAGCCCTCCAAAATATGGGCGAGAGAGCATGTCAACACAACACAAAACAGATGATGCCAACAGTAAAACTGCTTTACCACCAAAACCTCGTCCACGACCAGTTCCCAGACCAAAGCCAAGACCGGGAACTGTCAGGAACCAAAAGGCTCTCAGTATGGGAAGACCGACACCTGCCCCAAGGAAAGATTTGATGAAGAAGGGAAGATCTATGTCACAAACCTCAGCTGAAGGTGTATTAGAGAACGTCGGGAGCGAAGCAATTCAAGAGCATTTGTCTTTAGTTATGAAGGATAGAAGTGACAGTTTGGCAAGCAGTGAAGCAAGCGAGGCAAACTATGAAGAGGAAAGAGGCGATGAGACTGGTAGTGAGGTTGATTTCAATAGCTCTTCCCAGGCACCTGCAATTAATGGTATCAGTGGAAGTGATCATAACTTTGATGCTGGTTGTCGTAAAGTTATTATTGATAAAGGTTTTATTGAGGCTGCAGATGTTCTAGTGGTTGAAAGGACTTCAAGTCTTGTAGAGGATAAATCTGCTGCTGATGTTGGACACCAAGAGATAACTACAGCTGGAGAAGATGATATAGATGTTGAAGACTCGACGACAATTACCGTGTCGAATCAACTTCAATTTCCTGATAAGACTTTGTCATCATATGAACAGATGAACCTGCATAAAGAAACGAGTAGTGAATTATATGATTCTGTCAGTAATAACAACGTTATATTGCAAGTTGATAGCACAAGTATCAGTGAACCCGAAAAGGTACCAGATTCAGACATATTAATAAGTAGTGATTCATCAAAAAACGACACCAACACTAATATACTTTCAGTGGAAAAACGAAAGAGTTATTCATATGAAAATGCCCCCATGTTCGCACAGAAGCAACCCACCTCAGAGACAACAAGTGAAACGTTATCTGCCGATGACTCTGTTCGAGGCCTTTCCTATGAAAATGTAGCTAGTTCTTTTGTTAAACAGAAAGACCAAGAGTTTCCCCAGGATGAACCAGAGAGTGCATCATCGTCAGACACGCATTCCCTGTATGCACATCCCCCTAGAATTTCAGTAGACTTATCTGACTCTCAGGTGTTACTTGACGAAAACACTGTAACAGAAGCTACTGCTGATGGAGTTTATGTAGATCCTGGCGAGTATGTTCGACTAGAATATAGGGAAGGTTGTTACGTTGATATGGCAAGTGGAAAACCTTTTAGTAGCAAGCCAGTAGCATTTGCGACCGAAAGTCAGCAAGAGGAGGAGGCTGCCGAAGGGCTACAGGATAAAGTAGTTCTGGCCAACTACCAAATACCAAGCTCACCGCCAAGAACAACCTCAGTAAACGAAGAAATGGCATTCATTGCAGCTGATGGTGGTGAAGTTGCTACAGATACATCTGTGAAGCCAAGAAGACCAGCCCCACCACCTCCAAGTTTAGCTTTACGTGATCCTCTGAAAGCACGGCCTTGGCACCAGAGAGCGTATAATCCTTCCAAGGGAGCAGAGTATGGTGAATCTGGGAGTGAAAGCGAACGTAGGCCACCTAGTCGTAGCTTGACATCGCAGTTTTCAGATCCACAAAGTAGGGAGACTGATAGTGAGAGTAGTTCAGGCACAAGTAGTCGGACGGATGACGCTGAAGGTGTGTACTCGTCGCCTTCTTGCAGTGCATTCAGCATTAACGAACCACGACAGGAACCTGTAAGTACAGAGTCTAGGACACCACGTAGGAGTCAGGATGCTGGAGCAGTGGCTTACCGCAATAATTACGATAATAGGTTTTCATATAGTGCTACTAGTGATACGTCACTATATGTCCATCCGAGAAGTTCAGTTTATTCTGATCCAGGAAATCGAATGTCAGTTCAGTCATGGGACTTGTCAGAAGAAGACAGCGAATACATAGCCATGAGCGACAATGCAATGAATCAAGAAGAAACAAGCGATCTTACAGCGCCAACTGAAAGTCGGAGGAAGGAAGAAAGGAGAGACAGACTTAAAGGTAACGATTTTTCAACACATGAAAACTTGAATAATAGTAGCACGGGATTCGCAATATACGGTAAAGGTATACAGATTTTGAGATATGAGACCTGGGTTTAGTATTATTTCGCGGTTGCTTTAGCAACGTATTCTGTAGCAGTTTGCTTACATAATTCGTTATAATAAACACCACTAGCCTCATTTGAAAAGAGTATTTTTGGCGCAAGCGCAGAAAAGCTGGTAACAGCGAAACCGCCGAGTTTCTATTCTTCATTTTCCAGATTGTAAAGCACAATTTTATAGCGTTAATGTGAAATGAAGTCTCTGGTAATATGGTATAATGGAATTACCAATGACCTTGACACAATCCAATAATCAGGAAGCCGAAAGAGCTCTAAGCGGACCTATTTTTACCTGAGCTCAATCCATCTTTGTTTTCGGGCTCAGTTATCTTTTTGCCATTACAGAGCAGATGCCTTAAGTTACAGAGTAATGGTCATTGCCCATATTGAACTTGAATTGTTTAACGGAAATTGACAAATCTAAAGCTATTAAGATGTATAAAGGTTTTATTTGACATTGTATTTCCTTTTGTTTTCTATTACATTGCCAATGTTCGTACAGTAAGTTCTTTCAGATGATGGCGATGAGATTGAAAGTTTGAAGGCCATCGTTCAAACACTGGTGAATACAACAGATAGGGACTTTGCCCTGAAGCGAGTTAAGCTGTGCCATGACATGGTATACAAATTCGTTCATTTTATCGTTTAATTAGTTTTATTGGCTGTAGTCACGTATTAAGTATAAAGTCAGGTGGGAGACCAAGCCGGTACGGCAAATTCGGTGTGCTAACGAGTGCATACATAATAGACTTGGACTTTGCATTGGATTTTTTGCGTCAACAATGATATAGCATTACCGCTGTTGAACCGAAGTCTAGCAGAAGATAGTTAGAAGAGCTATAAGAACAAACAAGTAGCCAGAACAAGGATTACAAGCTGCGTGGTGTAGAAGACGATGATATATGTGTATCAGCGACGGGGAAAAGTAAGGCGGATTGGGGGGAGATGGGGGGCTGGGTTCAAATTTATTTTTATCATTTCAAATAAGGTGCCTGTGGTAATTGTGTGGAAAGGTTTTTTTCCTGTGGATATGCATATCTTGCTGTGAATGTGACGCAATGCCTCTCGCAATCAATTCCGATTTGATAAAGCTGAATAGGGGCTCGTAAAAAATTGAGATTTAGGAAATCTTTGAGTGGGCATGGCCCTCCCCTGTTCCCCCGTCCCTGTGTATTAGGTAAGTTAACGACAGACTCATGGCAAGATTTTCTGACATGCTTGCTTTTGATAATCGCCGATTTGTTTGCTATCAAATGTAGGAAAAGGATTCATCATTTACTGTCGTCTTATAGCCCACCGAGATCGTGTTAGCAAAGCCGGAAAGCGTGACCTGCCAAACTTTTGCAAGCACAAAATATTTTGACAAGACGAGATTTAGCTGACAGCTGGCTGAAATGTATTGTAAGAGTATCACCGACTATGTTTCACTTAGCCGTTTTCAATACAAAGTAAAGCAGCTGTCGGAACGGTGAACCTTTTTCATATCGATACAACAATTATGCTATATCTTTCTTTGAACCGTTATGCATGTAAAAATGTAGGCCGGTCTGAAATTAGTATTCATCTTCCGTTTACATCGCGGGGTTAATGGAATATGACAAAAGTAGGAAATATACAACTTTAAAGTGAGATGGAAACGATGAAAGCATAGAAACAAAATATGCTCAAATAGTAATTGAGCAAATTCGAAAAAGAGTCCAGCTGTAGTAACAGCCCCAAAGAGAGAGTCAGAAAGTTTAATGGGAGATCCCAAGGGGCTACCGAAAATGTCCTCAGTCAACAGGCAATTCGTTCTACGTTCAGATCATACCACGTTGTAAAGGAGGTATTGTGCGCACAAAATGTAACAGTGTAGTACAGAATTGTACTTTACAGTACCTTACAGAACAGCAATGCCAAGCAGAGCAAAGCAGAGCAAAGCAGAGCAAAGCAGAGCAAAGCAGAGCAAAGCAGAGCAAAGCAGAGCAAAGCAGAGCAGAGCAAAGCAGAGCAGAGTACAGCAGAGCACAGCAGAGCACAGCAGAGCAAAGCAGAGCAAAGCAGAGCGAATGAATCAGAGTAGATTAGATTAAGGTAGCGTAGAGCGGAGTAGAGTGAATCAGAGTAGATTAGAGTAAGATAGAGTGGAGTAGAGTACAGTAGAGTAGAATAGAGTCGATTAAAGTACAGTGAACTAGGGTAGAGTAGATTCAAATAGAGCAGAGTTACGTAGCTATGTGGCACACATGTTTTACGTACCTTAAAGGCTCTGGACGTCAGATGACTTTCGTTACTGGTGGCAATATTGATTTACATGCTGCCATTTCTCCATGTGCGTACATCAGCTTTTGAGAAGATGTAAGGTCGCTTTCCAGAATACTATTTATTACTATGCTTTTTCAAGTCACATTTTTATTTCAGTAAACTCAAGCTTACATTTTAGTCTTTTTAAAGCTAGTGCTTAAATACTAATTTCAATTCAATATTTTCTAGTCAATTACAAATTATAAATGTTACATTCGCATATGTAAATATAACAACTCAGATAAGCCAAAGCCAGATGCTTATATGGCCTATAGCGTATTCAGCGACGGAGATACGAACGTGTTACAGAATTCGTTTCCAACTACCTGAATTTTTTTACATTGGTAGTATATACAATTATAGAATTGCAATAGGAAATAAAGATAAAAAAAAAAATAAAAAAAATAAATTGAAATTAAAATTTAAAACTAACACTACTAAAACATATTATTGTTATGATGATAATCATTACTTAACACCTTGTGTCAGGGTAGGGCTAAAATATACCCTGAATAGGTCATCATAAGTTCCAAACGTACATATGTAGATTGAGTGATTTTTATCGCGTAAAAAAATAAACAATGTTAAAGAAATCAAATAGATTCATAAAACTACTAATAAAAATACAAAATTTTGCTAAAGAGGATCTTGTATATATTTATGGAAAATTTATTTCTCATAATTGCCTCCTAAATTACCAAATCTTTATTTTGCAATAAAAGCTGCTCTACAGTTAAAAATACCTCATGTCCTTGTTTGTTAAATCTGAATAACTACAAGAAAATGCAATATGATATAATGTATAACACGGATGCAAAGTCAGGGACCTGCTTATAGAGGCGAATTGCCAAACCACTTGTGATGTGTTGTCTTTGATTACTGGTATTTCTCTACCCTTTACATTACCATCCAATGCTCAACGTTTAGAAGACATATTGTCTTACTCGATTCTGGACACCAGCACCACTTCACCGACGACGTGGCCCAGGAAGGAGCACCACCCAGCAAATATATTGATTTTAGAACCTTTTTATGGTGATGAAAGGTAAAACAAACAGGCTCACTATCCCTTTTTTTGATGATACCATCCATATGCGTTTTCAATTACAGAGAAAAATAACACACTAAATCAAATGGGTTGAGAGGATAGTAAAATAGCGAGGTGAATTCTGCTACAAAATGTAACAGGGAATTTTCATGAGTTGTGGTAAACTAAAGACAAATAAAAGCTTTGTAGCTTTCCTCCCACTATGTGTAAATCAAGTTCTACTTCCAACCGAACACAGTCTGTAAAATTGTTACATCGACGCAGGGAAGGGCTTGTTACGATGAAGAAATACTGCGTGTCCATGCTACACTTCCCAACAGGGGCTCCCTCTCGACACTACTGCGTGGAAAGAAACACCAACATAATCTTTGTGTTGCATTGCGAGAACTAAAACAAAATAGAACACCTGCTATGTAAAGATAATACGGACAAAAGGGCGGAGTTGTGCTAAGCGACGACAAGCAAAATTAAAGAGTTTATCAAACTGTTTAAGCATAACCTGTGTTTCAACTAATCAGCATATGTGAGATGTCAAAAATTATTGAAATTTAAGACTTCCAAGATTCTTAAAGTGTATAAATGTTTAAAATAATGATTAGAAAAAGAGTAAATGTTTCATGCCTGTGAAATTGAAACACTTGTCTAATTCTAAATACAGGAAGCCTTTATTTGGTGTTTGGTAGAAGAACATCAGGTCAGCTAAACAAGAGACATGTCGTAACCTAAGTCAAAAGGATCTGATGTACGAAAAACTTTAGTAAACAGACTTGACAGGCGCATCTTTTAATAAAAGTTAAAAGTTTTTGTTGAGTGTGCATACAAGTATCCTTGAATTCCCAATCTACAAGAAAATAATACAAGAAAAAAAAACACGGGGATGTTATGCACAAAACCAAACGGTTTAGAACAAAACAGTTACTGATATAAGATTCCTGCAATTGTAGTACAAGGTGGGGGTCCAGCTTCATAATAGCAACGTTGAAACGTACTTTCAACAATTTGTGGCTTAAGGCAATCAGTTTTAAAGTTTTATAACGTGAACAACTAGTGGCTGAGCGACGAAAGAGTGAAACCTAGATTGGATGGTTCATCAAACTTCTCAACAGAGCAACGGAAGAACGTATGATATTTTGTATGCCTCCTGTATACAGTGGCAAGTGATAAAAGATCATACTCTTAGATGGCTCGTTTTTCTTCAGCACTCGTTATCAGAGGGTGAGGACTTTCCACCATATCCTAAAACGTAAGCAGTCACGTATAGCCAACGATTTAAATTTTCAAAGGATGAGAAAAACAATAGTACACTGATCTTGCTTAATGGCAGAGAGATGGCAAGTTGTGCCATGTGTCTCTTAACTCCTTATTGGTGTGTACTGTTCACAGCAATCTTAAGAAAACTGACTGAGGAAATTAAGAACCTTTTGCTGTAATTACCAAATAAGTTATATTGATCTCGATCACAGAATTGTTACATTGTACACATATAGGTTATGAGGTTGTAGAGATGCAGAACCCTCCAAATTAGTCAAGGTATATAACATTTTTATGTATCTCTAGTAAAATTCCAAGTCTTTATGCCTCAAAATATTGCAAACTCAAAAAACTAAAACAAATGAACGTTCGTTGAATCAAATTTTGTCAATTAGCTTAACACAATATGAATTACCCACATTACCGCAGAACAGAGTACTCATTCGGGAAAAGATATTCGTTGGAAAGAATAATTCTTTGGAAAGAAATATCACTTTTGAAACAAAAGTTTTAATTTTGAAAAACATGAATTAATTTTGAGAATAGGATTTCTCAACTAAATCCCTCTTCGGGCAAAATTTATATCTTGACCAAAGTTTTAAAAGAACTTCGATCCCCTATGGAAATATATTGACGTAAGCTTATCCCGTGAAGTATAAGTAGAGGGTGGAAAGGAATCTTCTTGTTCACAATCTGGAAGTGAGTTGGTAGGGCTTCTTAAACACCCTTGAACTCTTGTGGAGCAGATGAAACGCGTAATTTGTTTCTTGAGCAACCACGTTGCCGGTACCAGTGGGTAAAAGTCAAAGATCCCCTGTGCATTTTACAAACGAATCAGGTAGCGGCATTTAACTTCTAATAAAAGATTCAATGAAATAATTAGAAGATAT
>JAAAKM020006971.1:63010165-63029440 GCA_010016025.2 Alatinidae sp. Z8VKAUB7J3 | reverse complement strand
CCTGTGCATTTTACAAACGAATCAGGTAGCGGCATTTAACTTCTAATAAAAGATTCAATGAAATAATTAGAAGATATAGTAAACAGTTTAGGATTCTTGTCCGCATGAACATTTTTGTTGAGCCCCGACTCTTTTGCAATAAAAACTTCAATGATTTTGGGGTCTCAAATTAACCCTGTTTTCTTGTGCCTTGCACATTAACAGTTGTCTTGATTCACAACAGTGACGTTGCCACTAAATAGTAACCTTATCGACCTGCAGTACTATCTTCCATTAACAGTGATCTTGAACAATAATGGTGGCCTTGTCTTTGAGTAGTGATCTAGCTCACTAATTGTTGCTTTGTCAGCTGATTGCGATAATGCCCACCTTCTTATGGGTGCACTTGATAACACAGATCTTAAATTACACCAGGTGCACAAATGTACGTAAATCTTTTTTAAAAAGTACAAAGCACGGCAGAAAGTCGCTAGATGAGCAACAGTTGCCAGTAGAGGCTACAAGGCAAAGCTTAAAAAGTCAGAATTATCTTTTGGAAAGTAATAAATAGAAAGGCATAAAAAATCTTCTTAGCATGATAAGATAAACTACAACTAAAAGGAGAAGAACTATTTTGAAAACAAAGGATAAGTGATTACTGCATACGAAAATGTTCAAAACGTAGAAAACGAATGTGGCTAAACGGTCTGGCAAGTTTTTCAGACTACTAGGAGATTTAGAAAGTTAACAAGGCCAGAAAAAATAAAGTACCTAAGAAAAGGTTGCTGTATTAAAAGCTATAGTAGGAAGGTAATGCTCTATGCAGTGTCGGATCACGAAAGGCTACCCAGACAACGCTCCTACCACGGAAGCGTCTTTAATTTTCGCCTTATTACTCTGAATAAAAATGAGCTGGGTAGTTTGGTAAATTTTGGAATGTTCATTTATAACAATAACTACATGGATATGGGCGAACGAAAGAGTGTGGCACAGGAGACGCAAAGGAAAGCACTTTATTGAATGTTAAAGTTTGAAGTTGTAGAGCGTAACCTGTTGCTTACGATAAAGACCACGGAAGCATCTGCTTGCGCCAGTGTGTACTGCGGAAAACTTGAGATAACAGGCTTTGCGAGAGCAAGCAACGTAGAAAACAGAGGATGTGGCAGCTTATGGCAGAAGTCAATAAGAGTAGTGAAAGGAGTAAAGATGGGTAAGAAAGCGTTTTAAGTTTGGAGCTTAGTCAACAGGTGGCTTCGTAATAGGGAAAGTGCTGACGGTTTGGAACTCTAGCAAAGATAAGAACAAGCGAGGATAGAATTCATACCGCAGGGATAACAGCATACTGATGTAGTCTTTGGTGTAAATGAGATGAGCTTTACACTGATTACGTTGAGGAAAGTATCCGTAGTCTGTCTTGCATGGAATTCCTGTGACAGCATCAACTTCACTTCCGATGCTCAAATGTGGGTATCCGTGTTCAAAATAATGACTTGAGAAAATGTTTTAGGGTGAAGGGTGAAGACGAAAGTCAAGGTGTTTCCCAGGATAAGGCAGAGCACCTCAGTGTGGCAAATCAGAGCGCTCGGACTAGCTTATGCAAATTCATACATCTCGTTGAATATATGGTTTTGAGAGGTCCCTTAATATGCTATGGCTCTTGGTAAAACGCTGTAGTGCATTACTCATGTCTCCAGCTCATAGACTAAATAGTGGCAGTAATCGATGAGCACTGGCAAAAGCCCTTTAGTAGATTCAACAGTGGCTACTTTCTTCCAATTAATTAAGGAGTCAGAATTTGCTTTATCGCAAGATAAAACAATTTGGCGGATGCGATAACTATGAGGCATTGTTAAGCCGTCGAAGAGAAGGCCCTACTGGCTACTGTAGGCCGGAATTTGACGACGGATGAGAGAGCGCTTGATAGCAAGGGCGATAAGAATTACCAAGAGTTCTTGTATTATATGTGTCGCATGTTTTGTAGTAGTAATATTTTTAAGTTGAGTGGGAAGACCAAATCCGCCGTGTGGTTGTTCTTTGTGATGGTGGGGTTACTAGAAGCGTCTACAGAGTCGTGGATTGCAAAGAGCTTTTTAAGTGCAGTTCATCTTCTAACTTACTATCACTAGATCTCCAAATTTTATTTTAACTTCACTTTTTCTATATAAATTTTGGTCGCTATTCGTTTACATTTTTTATGTAATCTAGTATAAAGGCTTTAGGTTTCTTCTTGAATATTTGTGGATCTCTAATCAGCAACAAATCATTTACACTTTAAAACAAAATAAATCATTTGAAAAGAATAAAATATCTTTTCTCAGAGCGTTTAGAACTTTAATTCCTTCCCTCAGTAGCAATTTTCTGCCTAATCCGGTTCCAGAATCAATAGGAAGCTTCATTTCTGTAGTAAACAGGGAAAATACACCCATTTTATAACACGCACTATGGCCACTTCTTCAGAGGTCGTGATGATGTGCCTTGGTTTTATAGATGAATGATAATTAATTGTATATTTAACTTCTTGAAAAGCAGATAACAACATTTTCTTTCTTTCTTTTGTTCTATGGAATTGATGACCTTCTAACAGAATTTCTAATAAAGGTTGCAATTTAAGTCCATTATAAGCAACCTTAGGATCGTATCCTACGTATTTTTCATTTAACAAAAAGCTTCTGACTTTCATTTGGTCTAATGTTGTTTTGTGGGAGGGAGAATCCACGACCATTGTCCCATAACTTGGCTGAGTCGGCAGAATAATCCAGAACATCCAAGATCTGACCTAATTAATACTTTTGTCATCATTAAGCATCAATTGTGAAAGGTGAAAGCACCGAAGACGATTTTAAGTCTTCGTTGAACCAAATATTTGCCCACGATGACATATTTTTCAAATCTGTCAGTTTTGTCAAGTCCGAAAGCGACACAAATCATAATAAGAGTTCAATAACTCAATTACTACATATTACTCAAATCACATGTACAGATGATCAATTGTGCACAATAGTAGGATGTAAGGGAAAACCGCCAGCTAAAATTATAACTCTTATTTGAATATATAAACTTGCAAAAACTTATAAGCATTAGTATTACCAAAAGAAAAAACAAACTGGATGATTTAACTGGTGAATCTGTAGGAAAATTAAAATCTTTCTATAATTAGTCCCGTGGCCCTCATGGTAGGGAAAACTGTCCCAAATTTTAGGCGCTATACACGTACAAGCACAATCGTCTCATGCTTTCTTTGTTACAATATGTTTGGTGTCTATAGCATGAGACTCTTATTACTAGATCTTCAGTTATATTCTCCACTATGTTGTAATTTAACAAGCTCTTATAGACAGATAGCACGTTGTCCATTGACTGTCTGTGCAGCTGATCAAATTGAAAAAGGCCCTGAAGGGAATTGTTCAAGAGCCTGTGTGAAAAGTTTCTTTTGGTATGTGATTTAATCAACAGTGAAATTAATATGTTAAAACCGAGATTAATTAACATGTTATACTTGTAGTCATATGTAATAATATAACAGTTAATAAGTAATATTAATACGGTCATTTTTATGTAATCAGTTTGGTCGAAGTATTCATTTTTCTTTCAAATGTTTTTCAGGTGAAAAGTTTATGCGTTCTAAAAACCAAAAACATAGGAGGTCACTAAAAGGGGTTGGAAATAAGGAAGGTGGTGATAAATAATTTAAAAATAAATTGGAGGTAACATTTTTTTGAGACCTGAGAATAGGCAGAAGAGGAGAAAATCTCATTTCTGTACTTTTAGTGCTACGTGCGATAAACTCCAGGCCAAAAAATTTCTCTCAGACAAATGTTCTTTCATCTTCCCACTCATTGCCGTTAAACAGTAGGTGCAAAATTTGTTCTAAATTATATACTTTAAGTGTCTAGACATTTAAAACTACAGAAAGGTTCTTTGATAAAGTCTGTCTGTTGTAGTTCCTCACGCGATACTGCAACAACTGACCTTAGGGAGTGGTAGGTACAGGCGACCATGTTTTCTGCTTTATCACATTGGCTCCAACTGATGCGTGGCAAACAACGTAATCTTTAAGCTAATTCAAGATCATTTGATCTTTCTGTGTCCTCATAATCAACGTCAACGTTAACATTCTCATTCACCTCTGTTGTCCGCATCCTGGTCCTCATCTTATCCTTGTCTTCATCGCCGTCTCGTGCAGTTCATAATTGACTATAGGATACTACAGACCTATGTACTTTCAAAGCATCAACTCATTTTCGCCTCCAGTTTCGTACATTAACAAATACCTAAAGAAAACCTATTAAAATGGACGCCTTCGGGCCATATGCGACCCAGAAGGAACACCTAAGTGGCCAAGCAGGTGTTTCAGCCCCCCATCCCCTCCCAAATAGAGTAAAACATATTTCATGAGATTAACTTAGATCCTTCTTTGCCTTCTCAGTTATTTCTGAGGAGGCAAAGGAGGATTTATTGAAGCACCAATAAGTAAAATTCGTAAACTGTAAAAAGTAATATTCGTCAACAGCACCAGTGCTGTTAACGAATGCTGCCGTAACAAGTATGCGATAGGATGAGGCCTCAACAAATATGCCCTGATCTGGAGAATACCTCTATATCTCCATATCTATAGGCCTAGTATCAATCAATAAATCAGTCAATCAAACAATCAGTCAATTAATCAATCAATCAATCACTACATAGATCAATCAATAAATCGATCAATCGATCGATCTCTTTCTCTATCTATCTATCTATCTATCTATCTATCTATCTATCTATCTATCTATCTATCTATCTATCTATCTATCTATCTTTGGAAAGTTAGACTTTGATCCCTTATGGATATGATATAATACTATGTACAACATAGTGAAACTGCGGTTCAAAGTTGTGGTAGCGTTATGCAAGGTTGATATTCTCTCGTTTTATTGATGTTCTAATTTAGCTTCATCCTAACTTTTGCTCGACATATCATAGGTTTCATAGTGATAGTTTTGAATATCAGTAACCAAACTATGTGACCACTGTTTCATTTATCACATGAAAAGTTGTTGGGAAGAGTTTATACGCCTGTTCTCGTCCCCCCTGCATTGAAATTAGTTCCCGACGGACATCAAATGTAATTTGGATATAGATGTTTGCTCTATTTTATGTTATGTTAAGGAACGAAATTAAACTTAAATCTATTCAACAGAATTATTTTAACCAAAAGGGGTGGTTACGATACCGACCTTGTTTTTTAACGAGGGTCCTACCGACACCGGTTTGAAGTCAAACGATGTCGTTTTAAAGTTTGAAATAGCACGTCACACCAAATTTTATATACAATGAACAGCTTGACTTTTATATATGTTTGTTTTGGAAAGTACTGTGCGACATACAGATAGGCCCTGAAGAGTACAATGCGCCGTTAACTACATCATCTGCAGTGGAATACAACGAGATCAACACTTACCGTTCTTCCGTTAACTGTAGCAAATCATAGTATTTGATCCTTAAAATTTAAATTTTGCAATTTAAATTTTCTGTTTGCCCCAGAATTCAACAAAAATACTAACACCATTTTGTTTCGTGTCAACACATTGTATTTTTTCTCTACTCCCCAAGGACATTGATCAATAAACCCAAATAGCCTGAAGGGTTCACTGGCAAACAAAGTTTCAGAGATCAGGCCCTGAGCTACGATTATATCTTAAGACATATTGAAAACTGGTATGACTAAGAGCTTTCTATGCTTAACATAAGGTGGATCATTAATCTACACGTTGTTTGGATAGAGATATCAAAATTTTCATTAGACTTCGTTAAGTTCTGCGAGAACGCAACTTTTCAAGCACCATGTTTCACTTTGCAATGTGTTTTTTTGAAATTCTAAAGGCTTTCTTTTTTATTTTATCACATATCATAGGCACGCAAGTATTGCTCTGAGGATAGCTAATATAATATATCTAACTATTTGGTAAAAATACTCGTTAGTCTTGGTACATTCAACCGAGTTATTAAATGACTTAGGGTCTGATTATTATTACAAAAGTACTATTTCTAGATAAATAGACCAATATTTGTTGATTTAAATATAAATTCAGAGGTTTTGACTGTTTCTATTTAAGAAATAATGCCAAGGTCAATGCCATACGTACAGAAAATATATGAAAAATATGCTTTTCTCCAAGAAACAAAACATTTCCGTACCGCACAAACGGTAACTAACCAAGAAAAACTAAGCTCATTTTCAGATTCAGCGCCCCCAAATTAGTTAAAATAGATGTTTGGTGTCTCGACCCCATTTTAAATTTTTTTGTTGACCAATGTTATCACAGCTAATCCAATTTTATCTTTAATATCTAATATTTGATATTATTTGATGGAAGCCATTCAAAGAAAAGGTTGTGAGAAGGCTCTATAACACTAAAAAATGTGTCACTACCGGGAAGCAAAACAGTTAAAAAAGGAGATTTTAGCCCTTAAAATCTTAAAGCAGGGGCATTTCAAACCAACCCTTCTACTCCACATAGGGTTACGTTAACTCAATTCTAAAAATAACGCATCTCTACTCTATGCAAATCCATAGGACAGTCAATAATGTTATACTTTACATAACAGTTCAAAATACTAAAAGTTTAAATTAAAAGAAATCATACACTTCTCAAACATACTTTCACTATCATTCAGTTTATTCTTTTCGTGCGTTTTTCGTTACTTTGATTTTTAGAAAGGTTTTGCATTGTATTTGAGTAAAGACGGAAATAATTTAAACCAGGGTACACAGTCTACAGCCAAGATGACGTTTCCAGTCAACTTGTGTTTCCCCTTTAATTACTGTCCCTGACTTAGAGATTTATGACTTGTTATAGGTCTTGATGTATTGATTGCAGGAAAAGAATAACAAATAAGCTCATGAATTCACAACAAGTGATTTAAAAGGTAATGAATGGACGAAGAAGACAAAAAACATTTGTCAAATCGCCTCTTTAAAGAACATCAGTTGATGAGGTAGTGGTGTAAGGAATAGTTGCACTGATTTGGGTGTTTCATTGTACTCTTTCTTTCACTTGATGTCGAGGCTGGTACTTCAGCACTGACCCAGTCTCATTCATAAATCAATCAGGCAGTATCGTTGCAAGCATTAAGCCGCTTTTGTGTTAGTGAGGTGAAATGTTTTTCATTACAGATTCCAGATTACAAAAGTATTGAACATGCAGAAATGCATAGTATTACACTCGCGGAGGCCAATCATTCATCAGCCGACAGTGTGCTGCTTTGCTAAGTAAATTGACTTATTTAGCCAATCGGATTACCTTAACTGAATATTCATTCGGTCGTTGGGATATGGCGACTTAAAACATGAATAAACGAGCCGAGATTAGCATGGCGAGCAACGCTAGCCAATGGCAGCCTTGCTTTCTGTAAATTCTTGACCGAATATTAAAGAAAAATGTTAAAGCAGATGTTAGGGGTGGAGAATCATGGGTAATATTAAAGAGTATAACAACTACGCATGGGAAGCAAGAATTTCTTTCGCCGAATTTATTGAAAGAAGTTAGTGTGTATCGTTGAACAGATACTAAACCGAAAACATATCTCTTGATGACTTACAATTTATTACCTTGGGCAATAAACGATAAGAGTTGACTCTTGTGTTAACTTCCTAGCTTGTTAATATTTTGAACATGCTGATTATCAAATTTACAAATCATTACATGACTGCAGTCACATTTTTGCGTCCACCAGGTGTTATAAAACTGCCCAAGAATCACGTGGGCTAAAGGAATTTCTGAGCACGCGTTTTACAAAGGAAATCATTTTGGGAATAGAAAATATGACCTGCCAAATATAGAACAGCTTCCTCTTCAAGTGCCTGTTGCATCACACTTTGAGCACTGGGTGTGAAAATCGGCTAAAGACAAGATCCGTGGTGTTCCTGTATAGGTGGTGCGAGTTGTTATATCATAGAATCGCTCAGTCACATCGCTAAGAAACATCGTCATAGGATAAACCGCTTTGCTTCAATGATAATGCTGAAAGCGCATTATCAGTGTTGAATTGTTCACACTCAGGGGTTTACTCATGGGGGGGGGGGAGTTGGGGGAGGGAGTTTTTTTGGTGTAATCAAAACTTCTACTCTGAAGAACTTCCCGTTTGGTATAGGTTCTTGATTAAAAATGATTTTCTTTAACAAACGGAGTCATGAAAGTTATAACGTACCATATTACACCGTTTAAAGGTAGTATGGGTAGCCAAAATTTGTTTTCTTGTTAATTCTGGGAGCTACATAAGCATTTTGATTCTCTTTTTGGTAAAAGATTTAACCGTCCTTTGAACCCTCTAGATAATTCCTCGTTATGTTTCGACAATGGATTTTGAGGGCCCTTAGCAAACCTATGACTACCATTTTGCGACGTGAAATTTTAAGACCTGGAATTTTTCAACCATTCTTTCTAATATGTCAGTGGCCCGAAATTCGAATAGAAATTGCATAAGACGATGTGATCTGACAATGCATATAAACAGGGATCTTTGACGTTGAAGTTCTATGATATAAAATATGGCAGTGTTGTCAAAAGAGAGAAAAAACTTTAAAGAGCTATTTTCATTGTCAAATTACTATATACTATGTTATAAACAACATTTGTTTTGGCATCGTTTTCAAGGTATGACTTAATTAAGATCAGAGGGAATCAAGGGGGTTGTAAACGATCAATACGTACGTAAAAATCTTTTAAAAAATATTTAAAAGTGAAAGCACACACAACATGCATCTGTCATGCTATTTCTATGTTTATTTGCAACATGCAACGTATTGCAATATTTTAAATCAGTCATTAAACATTCGTATCACTAAAGCAGTGTTCTTAACTCTCAACGTTGTGACTCTTCATTTTTTCTTTCTAAAATATTGTTTCTATCATTTTATACAGGACAGGCTACAAAATAATGAATTGTGGCAGTATCCCCTGATTATTCGATCTTCATTAAGTAATGTCTTGAAAACAGTGATGAGTGTGACAATATTCTAACATTGGTTGGTCCAAGAGGTGTGAGGCACGCAAGGTAAGGCACCATTATTATGGATCTAAAAAAGCTTTGGCTTCTGTCATTTAGACTGAAGATAGGTTGATTGGATACTTCGGCTGTGTAAGGTGTGTTTCGTAATGACGTTAAGAAAATAGATGTCAGCAACTAACCGAGTATGGCAGATTAAAATCAATTTAAATTACATGACACTTTCTGTCTTATAAGATCAATGTACTCCCTAAAACGTCACCTTGGCAAGGAGCCTTTGCCCATCAAAACCAGCTACTGACAATAATGTAACACAGAACAGAAAAAATTGACGTAAAAAACTTAAGTCAATCAGAAAAGGATAGCCAAGATGTAGAGGAACCAAACTACACCTTAAACACCGCGTACTAAGTGACGGCCTTTAACCTGATTATTTTGATACACTTTTTTGAAAATAACAATCAGAAAATTTGGGCTGAGGCTAAGCAAGCTCATTCGTTCTGATTTTGTTCTTACGACAGCTGCCTCTTGTAGGTAAACGAGTTCGGGGCCTGTCTTAAAATGGTTGGTGTGAGAAGGAAATCATGTACTGTAACAACAAACTCCGAGTGTACATCATAGCATTCAGCGACGGTTCATTGGACTACGTAAGAGTCGAAGACATTGATGGCGGTAAACTAATTTTGTTGTAAACCACTGCGCAACATATTATTTTTTATGAGTTTTCTTCCAGCCTTGTGTTATTCTTAAATTGTTCTTGAAGTTTTGGCAATCTGAGCCTCAATGTTCTTACTAAATATATTCTTACTAAAAAAGAAGTGTAATTTAAAGATACTTAAGTTATGGTTTACAATGCACAGTCGTATTCGTTCGTGTGAAGAGTTCAATTGTCTGATTGATGTTTGTGGTTTCCTGACATGTAGAATACCACAATACGAAAGAAAGAGTATGGCCATCGTTTTGTAGATAATAGAGCAGTTATTAGCTGTTATATCTAGTTGAAATTTGCATATAAGTCTTAATCTAGAATTTGCAAGCTCGTTACAACTGTCTCAAATACCACGATTTAGTTTTGACGATACAGCTTCAATACCTATACTTTGTGGTAAATTGATGCTTTTGTTTTAAAAGTTACATGAGTGAGATATCGTTCCTGACTGAGGTTTTTTAGATTGCAGATAGCACTAATCCTGATTGCATTTCCTAAAACTTATGATCAGTTGATGCAGTTTTGGCTGATTGATGAGCATCTATGACAATAGATTTTAGCACAAGCATAAATCATGATTTCATCAGCGTAAATGATGACTTGCGGATGTGTAAGATAAGATAGATAAGCAATTGTAGAAAAGGCAAGCAGAAGAGGACCTTTGATCAATCCTTGTGGTACTCCGCTATGAAAATTCTCACCATTGGAAAGTAAAGTACCCAACTTAACACACTGGGGTCTATCAAATACATAATCATTAAGCAGATTAAATGTCATTTTCAGAATTCCATAGGCCTAAACATCTTATTTAAAGTTTGGGTGGTTAGAGGCCCGATCATACTGCCAGCGATACCTTTAACGATACCCTCAACTACAGTAATAAATCGTTTTCTCAGCAGTCACACCACCGACGATACATATCGTTGGAAGAAACACGAGCAGAGAACAATCGTGATGACAGACAATGAAATTTCCACGAGCAGTGAAGAGGATACCTCGTCGCTGTTCGTCCTAGCAAAGTAAGTTAATAGGGAAAAAAAGCCATGATTGGGTTTTATCAAATATGTTTCATAAAGGAAAGTTTTCTAACACATTAGATTTGCCAAACGTCAGATCAATATGAGCGGCACGCAAAGACGGAAATATCGTGTTTGCACAAGTTGACCATACACAGGAAGTGATGCTCGTGATTTTGAATGAACTAAGAAAGAATAGTTCGGACAAGATTTTTTGTGTAGAGATTTAAAGTGTAAGCCCAACTTTAACGCAAAAAGGGTCTAGACTTTTATAATAACTGACTTTACAGATTTTCCTACAAAGCTACATAGCTTTTTTTGCTGAGATGGCAATGTTTCACAACACTGCGAATGCCTAAACTTTCAGAGCACGGCAAAGTTTGGTACTTACCACTAACCAAACTGCCATCCCTTGCTTCTCAGAATCCTTCAAGTCCATACTACTTTTGTCATAAAGAACTTGATTCGTTTACAGAGCCATGAGCATCTATTCGACTCTGTCCTCATTGATTTTTAACTCGTCTCTGCTGTTATCTATGCACACGTTTTATCGCTGAATTGTTCTGAAAAGAATCGCTGAAGGATCAATCTCAATGATATCATTGGGGAGTATCGTGTGGGTATCGTTTGTAGTGTGACCACTATCCATTGAATCAGGGCCAACAAAACATTTTATAGTTATTGTTATCGGTATCGTTGGTGATGTGACCAGGCCTTAGGAGTGTCGAATGCTTTGCTGAAGACAGTAAAAAGACGTCCAACAGGCTTCCCTTAGTAACTTCTATCTGCTTTTGACGTGTGTAAGGCTGATGCAAGATCTTTTGACCAATATTTGCGGAAACCGAACTGGCATTTTTTAAAAAGCTCGTTATATTCAAGTTATGTAAATTATAAACTTCGGAGTACCAGCTCTAAGAACTTTGAGATTGCTAGAAGAGTAGAAATAGGATAATAATTTTTGATAGAGCGCCTTGCACCTTTTTTATTAAATCCTGTAAGTTTCAAAGCTTTCCAGTTATTTAAAGTTCCCCATTTCCAGTCAAATGTTTATACCTTACATAAGAGGCTTTTGCTGATAGGGCAGCCGCATCTTGCAATTTTGATGGCAGAATATCATTGATACCAGAAGACAGAGTTTGCTCTTGATCTTGCGTGGTTCTGCGCCCAATGTTCCTACGGAAACCTTTAAGTCCAGTAGTCACCTGATACAAAGGTCAAGGGCCGCTCCTAATCAAGTGTGAAGTGCATTTAAGAAAAACAGAAGAAGTAGGAAAAGTGATACGGATTGATCATAATATCAAAGAGACAGACGTGGTGAAATTTCATGGTATCTTTGGAAGCTGTTTACTTATCCTGTATTTACAAAGATCAAGGCTACATCCTGCAGGAGAGCAGTCTGGAGGAAAACTGTTCTACAGCACAGAAGAAGAAAAGAGAAAGAAGAATTGTTTGGAAAAATATTGCACCGAGGAAATGGGGAGAAAGGGAGGATAACATTTGCTTTGTGCAGCGAAATAAGTCCTAATTTATAAAGTACGTAAAGCTGACCATAAGACACAGAGCATGTCTGAGCGTTTATTATAGGAGTATCTCTAAAAAGATTATTTCAAGAAAATTTCGAAAGAGATAGAAGGCTTCTTTTATCCCAATGGCAATTTGGTAAGATATTATTAATATTCAAATATCTTGTTATTGTAATATTATTTGGCTTCCTTGATAACTTTAGTTGTTACATCGTTAAATTTTGAAAGGTTTCCGTTAGGCAAGAAGAACTGTAAGGCAGTCTCTGTAAGGCTATACAGGTTTGTAGATATTAGAAAACAGCATCTATGAAAAAGGTGAAAGTTTTAAATATATTCTTCAATTTAAATATTAGAAAGCCTTTACGTTTCTGATAATCTGGTTGCAAAAAACAGTATTTGTTAACAATCATATCACATTTCATCAACTTCCTGAAGTATTTACGTCACCTGAAGCTATAGAATATTATTAGTAATAGCATTAGGGCCCCTCGTAACAGAGGAAGAGAAAATGAGAAACTCGTCTCTCAAAACATTGAAAAGGGACATGACAGTCTTTCATTAGCTTGACCCTCTTGTACTTCTTGTCACAAAGTTTCAATTGTGCACTGAGACTGCCAAGCACTTTGTAAGTATGAGATGTGGCTGCCTTCTCCATGTGTTGGTAAGAGTTTCCACTCATGCTGACAAACCAACTCATTGTTTACAAAGCTGACAGTATCAATCAAAGCTTTTGCTTTTACTCCTTGAATTTCAATATTCATTACAGTTTTTTAAGAGGCTTTGAGATGATGCAGTGAAAATAGAAGCCAATGTTGAGACTGATGCAGAAGTTCGTTGGTTACTCAAATGACACACCTTAGCAAAATGCGCCTTTTCCCCACACTTATTGCAGTCCATTTCTCTTGCTGGACATTTAGAACCTGAATGTTTGGTTAATCCACAGAAGAAACACTTTGGAGGCATGGCAGCGACACTTGATGCAGGCCCCCATCACACTGGTCTTTGTCTGATTCTTTAACATCTGATATGCTTCCATTAACGCTGGTAGCTTGAGTGCATGAGTCAGAATGCTTTTGAGCAATCTCCAATTTATGAGCATGGTTAAATGCATTTTGCAGGTCTAGTGTCTAGTTTTCATGTAATGGTTGGCAAATATGGGATGACAGTAAACTGTTAATGAAGGCACCCTGTATGTAATCATGTCGTTTCTTGTTAGCAGTTACATTCTGAAAGTTGCATGCTGTGGCAAGCAGTTTCAGTTGCTGCATTTACTGATCCAAAGTTTCACCAGCATTCTGCCTTCTGGTGGCAAGGATATGCCAAGCAAAGATGTCATTCTTCTGTATCACATCAAGTCCTTGAAGAATTTCAGTGGCAGTGTCATATGTCTTGGCATCAGCTATGTATTCATAAACCTTGGCAGCACATTTATGAGGATGTTCAGTTTGTTGATTCCTTCATGATCAGCTACCAAGACCTCCATAATTTTTTTTGAATGTTCTGAGCTAATGTGTCCACTGTTTTGCTGCTTCAACATCATTTGGATCTGTATCAAATTGCTCAGGTTATCCATCTTATCCATCTTATTTGAATAATTGTTGTGAATTGAAGAGTCTTGATAAGTGCTTGCTCAGCTCTATTCAAATAAGAATTCGAGTACACATCTGAAAGGGAAAACAAAATTATTTTTTAAAATGTATTGCCTCAATACATATATGATTTCAATCCAGATATCACACATGTAACCAGAAGCTGTATTCCTGTAGATTTGGTTCACGCAAAGAGTTTTTATCAAGAAAAAGGGATGTTCTCTGTTTGGTTGTTTAACTAGCTTATTACAACCTGAGGCGCTAATCGATGGCCTAAAAACACACTAGACTTACACATGATTCTATTAAAGTGTTAATTACTCCTTTAAACAAACAGAACCAAACACGCAAGTCTTTTCTGTCATCCTCGTTATGGCAAGCTAAGGGAGATAGTTTTTGATTAGACATTGGTAAGCTACTAGTCAGTTGATGGTCAGTGACCATTTTATATTTCCATTTCTAAAGGATAATATAGAAATTGAACTTCAATGTCTGTAGTCAAGGGTTATTGACCAGTGTCAAATATGCTTTATCTGTCTGTACAGAGCAGGAGTGGATGATTTGAATTTACTTATCAGATTCCATGAAAGTAACTGTGATAAAAAGTAACTGTGACAGAAACAGAGACATCTCCTTATTATAGCTTCATCAAGAATGCAAAAATGGAAATACAATAGCAACTTCGATTCCATAGGAGAGAAATGGGAGTTCCCAGATGGAGGTGGCAAAAGAAGAACCTCAACAACTGGTAACACAAGTGAGGCATTTCTTGCATCATGGCAGAGGAGAAATCCTTATCCAGATGTTACCCGATCAATTTTCAAAGTGTCATGACACAGATTGGACAGTAGCTTTCGGTAATACTGCTATTCTTTTCGTCTGACAAGAACATCAATGCGTAAGAGTACAAAAAATCTCTGTACCTCTCTCTATCTGCTGTACCTTAAAAGCTTCCCCACCCCACCCTACTTTCTGCAGGAGAAGAAATCACCTAAACCAGAAGAAACTGTGGGTAAGTCTCACATACCCTACACAAACTCCTTGCCCACTCTTGGGAACTCGTCAAGATAAACAATTGACATGGATTGAAATGTTTCAATGAATCTGGTTTGGAAGCCAACAACAGAGTCCTTCAATCAATTTGTATCAAGTTGTTATGAAAGACTTTTCAGTTTGAGAACTTGAAGGATGTTATCATCAGACTTTGGTTGGGATCAGATCCCAAAGTGAACAACATACAGCTCAAAGCCGAACCATACTGCAAACATTGTACTGAGTATGGACATTCAACCAGATACTGCAGGAAAACCAACCTAGTATTTGATCCTCTGACTAATGATGATTCTTTGTTTGATGATTTGTGTTGCTAAGGAACTGCCTTTTTTAATTCATTGTTTAAAAGACATTGCTTACCAGAGATTCATTTATCATAGTTCAATTTTCTATCCACTGATACACTTCCAACTAATGCCATATCAGGGATAATTTAATGGGAAGATGCCTGAATGTGTGCTATTGGTCCAAAATGCCCAAATAACGTAACTTGGGCCCAGTTCACTCCCAAATGAAATTTTTGTGAAATTTCTATTTCATTAAAACTGGTTTAGTAATCTGGTTCACGAGCCATCAACCAATGTCAGGGAATTAATAATCGGGAAGATATTTGCTCAGATATGTATTTTGGGCCGAAATGCCAAAGCATGGTAATTTGGACCTAAATTTCCTTCAAAGTCAGATATATATTTTTTATTTCGCTGAAATTGGCTTAGTAATACACTTCAAATGAGCCTTTAACAAACATCAGGGGATTATATAACGGGAAGATGCCCAAATCCTTAAAATTTGAAAAATTGCTACTTTTTTAATTTCTCTAAAACTGCCTAAATCATATACTTCCAACAAGGCCTCAACTAATGTCAAGGGATTATTTTAAGCCAAGATATTGAACTATTTCGAATGTTCCCCCTCCTGGCCCACTGTGTACTGTTGATATCGTTCATTGCGATAATATTTTCCTGTAGATAGGTAATTGCAATTGTATCAACTGCTGACATTTGGTTTCTTCGAAAAGATGCAGAGTTGCCATATTTGTTCTCAGTTTGAGAAGGTCATCAAGGCATTTTCCATTATAGCAGTTTGAGTAATTGTGTCCAACCATTAAGGCCCTGTCACACCACCAATGATACCGATATCGGGACCTATGACGACAACGATAAATTGTTTTTGGAGCAGTAACACCACCAATGATATGCATGGAGCTTTTAAATTGATGACAGGGAGTGAAATGTGCATGCGCAATGAAGAAGATACCTTGCCCCTGTTCTTGTTAGCAAGTTTGGTTAATAGAGAACAAGATACCGACACAGGGATTTATTTTGTAACTGTCATGTAGAGAGGTTTTCTGATATTTTAGAATTGCTAAATGTCCCTAATCTCTGAATGCCATGCAGAAGGAAACATCACACGTTTGAACAGGTTGACCATACACAGGAAATGCATGGTTTCACCTCCCCTCCCATGATTCTGGGGGGACCTAACTTTTTGAAATCTCTTATTTTATGGGGGGACCTACAATTTTGGGAAAAAGTGGGGGGACCTGAACTTCTGGGGGGAACTAAATAATTTCATCCAATTCTGGGGAGACCTGACACAAAGAGTTGATAATTTCCACAAGCACAGTTTTTTGTTGAGAAGTCCATATCAACTGATATTTCATTGTTGTCTGGGGCCTTCTCCCCAAACAGAATATCAAAACATTTCTCAATGTTGCACAACCAACAATTAAAGCACACTTTTGTGACTGATTGGTTTACTGAGGAACAATCAAATACAGTCCGAAGATAGCATGCACTGAAGAGGAATTCATCTCTGAATTTGACAGGTTGTGGCCTGTCTTCAGTCAAAGTTGGGGACAATTCAAATGCCAGCCTGATGCAATGCATAACATTTTGCAGCGCATTATCAGTAATTACATGATAAAGTTTCCAAACATATGTGAAATGTTGCTCATTCTAATGTCAGCCTCACCAAACACCAAGAGATCTTACAGCAAGCTGGCCAAAATTTGTTATAAGGGTAGAAACAAAATACAAACAAAGAAACTCAAGACTTTGTATTTGCTGGCCGTGCACAAAATTAAGCATTTGAACAAGGAAGAGCTCTTTATGAAAGCGCTGGAACTTTTGGAAAGATTATTTTCTTGTCACAATTTTGTGATGTTCCTTTATGGACATTTTGTCGTGGAAAACTAACTTCAAAAGCATTGTTAAGTTGTGTCAGTTATTATAATTTTGTGCAGTCACACCTGAATCAGTTTTTGCCGATTTTTCTTTGACAAAAAGTTTATTTGACCTGACAACAGCTTGTAATTATGGCTTCAAAGAAACTTCAATTCTTCTAGGAACCAGAAAAGTGAGGGAGAAGTGTTTGATTTGATCAGGAAAGAGCCCAGGGGCAAGAACAATGCTAAATCCACCCAAGACAATCTCACGGAGAAACTTTTGAAGGCACTGCCTTGCAGTTTAAAATAATGAAATGGGCACCGACCCAGACTCTTCTCTGATTTGAGTTCCTTTCGGTTTTTGAATGGTTGGAATTTTGTGCTCAAAAGCATTTCAGAATGAGCAGAGGCTAGATGTGCAAAATGTCTTGAATCTATTTTTACTGTTTTGAATGAAGAAAATCACTGTTACCTCTTGGTTGAGATAAACATGGCCATCCATTTGAGAAAGCAAATCCATTGAATTCAGATAGACTGTGTCATCATTGGATGTGAACTATTTTGGTCGTTTTTGTGATGTTATGATTATGTAAAGACTTTGTACCAATTTGTCACCAATTTCCCAATTTTTATTCTTGTTATCAATTGCCATTATTCAGATTCAACTGAACATTGCATTAGTTTTGGTGATTCTCGTCTCATTAAGTGAACCCAGACTTTTGCTTTTTTGGGTCCACCCTGATTTACGAGAGGACTTAAAATTTTTATGGTGCCCCTAATTGTGGGGGGACCTGAGAAAATTTTACTCATGGGGGACCTAAAATTATGGGGGGACCTAGAATTTATGGGGGGACCTGAAAAGCTGGATGAAACCATGAAATGCTGCTCTTGATTTTGAGGAGACTAACAAAGAATCGCTCTAATCATGATCTTATGTAAAGTAAATACTAACTTCAACACATAGAAAGGACCCTATGCCTTTGTATTAAATGACCTATGATGTTTTTCACAGAGTATAAATAAAGCTTATTTTGCGATGTATCAAAACACTGCCACTGCCAAAACTTGCAAGGTCAGAAAATATTAATTACTTACCACTAATTAAAACCAAACTGCTAGCCAATGTTATCCAAATATCCCCTTGCTTGTCAGAATCTGTAAACCCTTAATCACTTTTGTTGGATAGAACTTGATTGGTTGCAACAGCCATGATTGGCCTTTCGACTCTCCGCTGTTTTCTATGCACTGATTGGCTACGAGGGTTTTTTCATTGGAGTATCGTCAGCAAAAGCGGTCAAGAAGGGATTCTCCTACGATGTTGTTGGGAATATCAGATCGGTATCATTTGCAGGCTGCTCTTGGATAAGTAAGAGCCAATGATTTTTTTTATCGGTGTCAGTATGGTTATTGTTGATGGTGTGACCAGGCCTTTACACAGAATTGATGATGGCATTATTGGAGTCAGATTTCCACATTTGCTAGTTATTGGCATTGAAATATCATCAACGTATCACAATGTGGTCAATGCAACAGCGAAAGAGTTCACACATTTCTTTCAATTTTAAACCCTGTTTACACTGGTATGGATCTAAGACCCTGTTTACACAGGTACGGATCCAAACTGGTACGGATCCAAATGGATGCGATCCCATATAAACACCCTAGAAAGGGCATCAGATCCATTTGGATCCAGAACTCTGCATGCTAAACCAATTAGCAAATCAACAGTTCGTTGTGTTGTAATACCAGCTGTCATAAGTTTCAACGTTTGAAAGATAAACAATAGGAGATTATGAATAACATCTCAATAATTGGATGGAAATAACGTCAAATTTACCTCGTAGTGGTATTTTTTCACCTCATTTTGGATCCTCACTAGTTTGGATTCAATCCCAAGCATTTACACGAGCCCTCTTTGGGTACGGATCCAAACTCGTCCACTTTCATAAGTGGACCCAAACTGGTACGGATAGCAGATCCAAACGAGTTAGGATTCACCAGGTCCTGTGTGAAAAAACCGCAGTGCTGATCCATACCAGTTTGGATCTGTACCAGTGTAAACAGGGTCTAAATGGAAACGTACCAGAACTGGCACAATGAGGAGGTTGAACATAACCAACATGTCCTCTAGCGGATTATTGACTGGATCAAATTTTGTGGGGCATTCAAACTAGCTCTTTGAGGTCATGATGAAAGTGAGGACTCAGATAATAGAGGCATTTTTCTTGAGTTGATAAATTTTGCATCTTCT
>JAAAKM020006971.1:62982179-63010065 GCA_010016025.2 Alatinidae sp. Z8VKAUB7J3 | reverse complement strand
ATAGTAACTCAAGGATCCAGAATTCACTGCTACTCTTGATTTTCTGAACAAGATCATGCCACATGTTGATATTCTCTGGATTGGTTTGCATCAGAATGCTTTTTATGATGAAGAGCCAGCTGCCAAATGATTAAGGATAGAGGGAACTGACCTTGTACATGTTATTCATGAAGCTTGTGGTAGTCACATTTTACTTTCACAGAACATCTTGTTGCAGCAACTGTCCTAGATACATCAAGGTCTCAAGATTACGGGAGAGTGTTTCCAAAAGAAGCCCTGAGTGCTGCTGTGAAAGTGTATCCTGTACGTAGCTCTTGTAAACTCATGTCTGAGCTTGTAGTTGTGTATACAAGATCAGAGTTGAGGAATAGCAGTGGAGCTTTTGCACCGCGCCAGTTATTTAGGGAAAGCAATTAGATGGACGCCCCGTCTAAGACAGTTAAGTTAATGAGGATTACGACTTCTTACATGCCCTTTGACTTCTTTAGAAAAAGAAAGGTGTTTCTCTGCACTGGAAAGATCGAAGACCTTTTTAAAAAACACGATAACAGAAGATCTACTTAATGCATTAGCAATGTTGTCTATTGAGAAATAATGATGAGGCAAGACCCTCTGTTTAATACAGAAGTCATTGATAGATTTGCCGATATTAAGGAAGAAGGGCAAACGTTTTGTATAGGAAGTAACTTCAAATTGCAATATAATCTTCAGTACTTAGCAGATGTTGGGGAAACAAGTTGCATGTTTTGACAATTGCCACACTCGATAGCATTTGATTATTACCAAAATCTTTACAAGTATATTAAAAAATGCACACCCGTCCATTTTATTCAACCCATGACTGCTGAGTACAGAAGAGAATGTGGCACTTTGTGGTTTTATTTGATTGTGGTCATTTGTGACATATATACACACAGAGGTGTTTGAACTCAGTTTAGTTTAAAAGATGGGATTAGTTTGGCCAAACAATGAACATAATTATATTACTGCGGCTTACATGTAGCCCAAGATTATATTTGGAATTTTATTGAAGCTTAAATCCTTCATATCATAATATCCTATGTGTTTTTTGTAAGATCTTGCACATGGGATGGATAAGGGTTGACATTTGACGTGGGCCCTTTGGTCTGATGAAATCCCCATGGACAAAAGTGTGATCCACCTTTGTTTAAGAGAACCCCTAGTTATTTATGGTACACATTATATTATAAGTTCAAAGGTCTTACATTTCCAAATTAATTACATAATGATCACATACCAAGCTGACAGTACAGTAAATATTTGGCAAGTTTATTCTTTCTCTTTATTGTGTAAATTGTGTTCATCATCATCATCATCATCATCATCATCATCATCATCATCATCATCAGGGTGTATATCTCTCCCTACGGAGGAACCAAAACGAATTCTTTTTGTCTGCATAGCAAAGGTTTTCTTGCTTTTATGTGGACTGACTCCAGAACGGCCAAATGAAACGCAGACCTGGCCTTTCCTATGATACGGAAGCAATTGTCCGTGTACATTTTGGCACAGTCTGGGTTCTCAAGCAAGTGCTGCCCTATGACAGAGTCACATTGCTTAGTGATGTTTTTGGTCTTTGAATTCCGAGGTGGTTGTTTCCTTTTAGGAGTCGATGGTTGGCGAATATACGATGGTAGATGCTGCTTGGTTCGATCAACCAACCTCAAAGTCGTGCGGCCAACATAGCCAGCCTCACACTGGCATGAAAATTGATAAAATTCAGAGCTAGAATTTGTGGAAGGCACACCATCCTTGTGGTTGGTTGATAATGCTTTTTGGTTCGTATAAACTACGCGTGGAGCGACTGCGTCAAAACACTTCCCTATGGCCTTTTTTATCTGATTTTCAAAACGAAGTGAAACGTTTCCGTGCCACGGTAATTTTAAGTATATAGAACATTTTTTAAGTCTAAAGCATTTTTCTTTGGAGAACTGTGAAAGTTTAAATCTAATAGTGCTGTCAATGATGTCTTTGGGATAGCCATTAGAAAGAAAAGTTTGCTTTAGAAAATTGAGTTCCGATTCTGATTTTATATCGGAGCAAATCATGAGAGCGCGATGAACTAAAGTTTTGATGAGGTTGATCTTCCGTGTTTTGGGGCAGAACGAATTCCAGGAGATATATTGACCGGAAAATGTAGGTTTTCTATACACGCTGGTACGGAATTTAGTGCCCTCTTTTTCGATCAAAACATCAAGGAACGGTAGTGAGTTGTTGTGTTCCTTCTCAAAAGTAAATTTTTTGAGCTTGGTGTAAGCTGTTTAATTTTTTGAGGAATTCGTCCCATTCGAACTCATGAAAGCCAACAAAGATATTTGCTGATGCTGGATCCGTTTACTTTCGCTAATCATGCTCAAAGCCTTGATTTCGGCTCCAATGAGAATTTTTTGTGTTCTTTTGACATCTGTAACTTGTTTACAAACGTTCCCTAAGATGAGAAAATTAAGATATGCGCCGATGCATTGTATAGAGGTAACCTTGTCCCTCCCCAATTCCCTGAAGAAGTTTTTATCGAATTGATCGAAGTTGCAACGGGTGATGTTGAATTCAGCTTCAATAATGGGATGTACCGACAACAGAACTGTTTAATCATTACCTAAACAAATAGTTTTCGTACGAAATAGGTATATATCCCATACTTCACATTCTATTCTAGTTCATGGAAACTGGGGGCGATGGCTACCGTGGGGTAGCTGCAGCCTTCCTTGTGGAAAAGGGTTTCAAACCAGAGATCGACATTGTAATAATCCATCTCCAAAGCATCGAGGACATCATTGCAGGGGACATGGAAGAGAAAATAGAGCATGCAACACGCATCCCTGTGCTAGTAAGTCATAAAACAGAGAAAATGCGTCTATATAAACAATCGAATTTTTTTTTATGATATTATTCGGATTCTCTGTCTTAGATATCGATTGTCTCGCTTCTTGGGTGAATTCTTTCTTGTTTAATTTAATACCATTTTTCTTTCACTGATTACGTCTTCTTTTATAAATTTGTATTCTTTTTAATGTTAGTTATTTGTTATTGGATGACCACCCGAAGCTATTACAAACACCTTCCTTGACAATTGCAAGTTTGCGAAGTGATCAAAGACTGACCAAAAGATAGCAGATCAGGGTGGGGTGCCAGCACTATGGCCACGAATATACAATTGCATGTACCAGATTTTTTTTTATGTGTGATCAATGGCTGATTAAAACACGGAACCCCTCTTAACATCGAATGATTTTAGTCTTCATGATAATCACTCATTTTAGTACACACCACAAGCAACAAACAAGCTAAAGTGATCTTGAATCCCTAACGATACTATCAATCTGGTAGCCTGTCCGATGCCGTATAAGAACAATTATATAAATGCGTAAAAAAACCGTGAATTTTCAAACGTCCTCCTTCAGTTATAGCTATCATGTTGTCTAAATGGATGTCTCCAATCTTACAAGATATTTCCACACTTTGTATCATTCCAGAATGAAAACTTCTTTCCACGCCACACTGACACAATTTGCCAGGAAACAATAAATTAGAAATTCTTCAATACGTCAATAATTCCAGATAGATTAAATGTATAGTTTCTGTGCAGATTTGGATTTGTATAGATTACATATATCATATATATTCCTCTATATCTTCTCTTTATAGTTCATGGAAATTGGGGTCGGTGGTTACACTGGGGACCTTGTAGTCTTTCCTGTGGAAATGGATTTCAAACCAGAGATCGACATTGTGATAACCCACCCCCAAAGCATGGAGGAAGAAATTGCGCTGGAAATTCTAGGGGAATGCAAAGATGCAATATACACCCATGCCCTAGTAAGTTTGAAGAAAGAAATATTATATGTATTTTATATGTAAATAATGAATGTGGACTAATAACTATATATATCTAGATAGTAGACCATTCATTTATTGAATAATTGTGTATGTATTAGGAGAATGTCTAATTCATGCATTTGTTACCGAAGTTACAAGTTTTTTTGCCGTCGAAAAATGGCTATTCCTTTACACAATCAGTCAGAAAAAGCTAAATCGTCAGAACTTAATTTAACATAAACGTTAGAAATAACTTAGGTCAAAAAAGTTATGACGATTCTAAATCTAAATTTGTGGGAACAAATATGGCTCTTACTGATCATTTAAGATACCGGTCTTTCTTGTGAGAGGTCGAAAATAATGATCAACTTACTTAATCATTTGTGTGTCTTGAATCTGCACGAGAGCAATACAAAAGTAACATAGCAATCCTGAAAAAAATATTCAATCGGTGAGTCATTGAAGCACTTTTGTGATACTAGCCACGCACCTTTGACTACTTGACAATATTGGCGTGATCCCGATACACCATCAATCCACAGACTACAAAGAGACAACTGATCGGAAGACGCAAAGAAATATCTAATTGTTCAAAACGAGATCCTTGTATTTTATCAAAGCAAGAAGGATCATTCTATGATCTTATGTGAGCATTCTTCAAATAGTGTTTCCTCATCCATCTTTATTCAAAACCGGATATGTTACCATTGACACATCACACGTTGATGTAATTTTCCTCATTTAATCTACATCCTTTTACAGATAACCGCTTACTTGTTTTCAATTTCAATTTTTTAAATAAACGAATCTACAAATCAATATAACAAAGTTATAAGTAGTTGCACCAATTACTACGTGATCTAAATCTGCCTTCTTTTAGTTCATGGGAATTGGGGAAGATGGCTGCCGTGGGGCGCTTGTAGTCTTTCCTGTGGAAATGGATTTCAAACCAGAGATCGACATTGTGATAACCCACCCCCAAAGCATGGAGGAAGAAATTGTGTTGGAGGAGGAAGAGAAAATCAACGATGCAACACCCATCCATGCCCTAGTAAGTTATTAGAAAGACAGAATTTTGTAACGCTTACATAATCGAATTATCAATAAGTATTGTAAACACATTCACCATATGCTCCACTCTGTGAGAATGTTTATGTTTACGCTATACGTAAACTCAATAAACGACCATCCTTGTTTCTATTCTTAAACAGTTGCCAAGAATTATTAATAAGAGACTATCGACGTTAAGATGCCGACAGGCTTTGCAATGCAAGTTCAATTAGCTATGATGCTCTTACCTCAAGTGGCTTTACATATAAAATGATGGACATATAATCACTACTGTACCAAAGAGAAGCCAAAAGCGTAAACTGAGATGGCTTAACCCGCATTGAGCAAAACAGATAAGACAGATGTAGAGGCAAAATGTCTAAAACTCCTTGACCATCTTTTCCCAGTCGCATAAAATCTTCAACAGAAACACTGTAAAAGTTGAACGAAAAGGCACGCCAATCTTGCTAAGGTGTGGATAGATTATAAGAAGGTGTACGATTTTGTACCCCATAGCTGAATTAAAGAATGCGTGGAAATGTTTGGTTTTACCGAAACTTTTCTGGGGTAAAGAATTGAACAATGGAAACCCTCACTTACTTCGAATGGGGAAGACCTCGGAGTATTGAATTAAACAGGGAAATTTTTCAAGGAGATAGTTTAGCACCTATGCTTTTTGAGTTGAGTGTAATACCGATGTCGCTCATTCTTAGGAAAGTTAACGCAGGGTATGTGTGGGGAAGAAAGAGTTTAGAGTACACCACCTTTTATTCATGGACGACCTTAAGGTCTGCAGCAGGAGTGAGGAACAGTTAGATTCGCTGGTAGCATCGCTCCACATAATTAGCTCCAATATTGGAATCGAATTCGGGATCAGAAAGTGTGGTGTGTTTGTAATGAAGAGAGGGAAAATTATACGATATGATGGTATAGTACTTCCAAATGCTGAAGTGATGAAAAAAATTGAACAGGACGGATACACTTATTTAAGTGTAATTGAACTTGATAAGATTAAGGAATTTGAAATGAAAGAGAGAACCATAAAAGAGCTCAAGTGGAGATTATGATTGATTCTGGAATCAAAACTGAATGGAAGAAACAAAATTATAGCTACAAACACGTGGACAGTTGCGATCTTACGATATGGAGCAGGGATAATAGACTGGAAGGAAAGTAAACTAAAAAGAATTGATCTAAAATCTAGGAAAACAATGGCTATTGCTGGAGCGTTGCAAAGAGTGATGTAGACAAGGGTTGAGTAGCGTAATGTAAGCGGTAAAAGGAGAAGAAAATAGCTTGCGTTATTACGTTTTGAATTTTGAAGATCTTTTGAAGGGTGTGAGTGAATCTGGGGCAATTGTCACGGAAGGAACCATTGCTTGTAAAGAGTTCCAATCGCAGAATACTGACCGACGTAAACAAAATTGGATGGAGAAGATGTATGGGCAGTTCATTAGAGAAAGACCAGAAGATTTAGATAATGAAAAAATAGAGTACTGGCTTTCAAGAAGTGACTTTAAGGTTGAAACAGAGGCTCAGGAACAGGAACAGGCGATTAGGACAAACTATATCAAGCACTACCTCTTTGCAGGATGTTTGGAAAAAGAGGAGAAAGGGGGAAACATATTGTGAGTGAGTGTAAAAAAATTGCAGAGAAAGAATACAAGAGGAGATACGATAACGTTGCTAAAAAACATTATTGGGATTTGTGCAAGAAGAATAGGTTCAATTGATACTCCGGGTGAAAAGCGTATTCGAATAAGGAATAAAAAAAACCAGGAAATGACATGTAATTTGAAAGACATATTGGTATACATTTTTCTTAGCTTTCGTTGCTATCTTGCAGCATCTACGGAGAAATTTTACAATGCTACTAAAAACAACGTTTTTAAGAAGATAGAATGACAAAATGTTACAAAAGGGGGTCTAATGAGAATAATTACAAAACAAAGAAGGAAAAGATACAATGAAAAGGCAATGAAGTAAAAGGTGACAAATAAGTACATTAAAACAGTAGAAGAGACATTGAAGAGATCTTAGAATTCAAAGGAGGCGTTAATTTAGAAATAAGGAGACTTTGATGAATGGAAAGTTCCAAATTAGAACTACATTGGAACAAGATATCAAAATCGTCCGAAGAAACATCTTGTCCAGTAGTTTTACTGTGTTCAAAAAACAGCTGAAAACGATGGGCTGCTAAGTGGTTTCCCTGTTAATGCAAAAATGCCTAGATGTACTGCTTTTTGTCTAGGGCAAACCCGCCGCCACTTGCGTACTCGTATCTGTGATCATTACAGTTTCACAATAGAATTAAATGTTATCCATAGATGCAGTAAAAAGTCAGCTATTATGCGTATTATGAAATCGTGTCACCAGTTTTTACCTTCCCGCTTTGAGATGAGGGGGACAACCAGAAAAAAAACTTGTTGAAGTGTTTGGGTATTTCGTCATGCAAAACAA
The DNA here is from genome assembly GCA_010016025.2 of Alatinidae sp. Z8VKAUB7J3. NCBI lineage: Eukaryota > Metazoa > Cnidaria > Cubozoa > Carybdeida > Alatinidae > Alatinidae sp. Z8VKAUB7J3. The sequence continues at coordinate 63,002,718 of JAAAKM020006971.1, read as the reverse complement.
GATGCACGGTCAGACTTTTCCCGTAAATGAAGATTTTTAAGTGTGAGTAACGTATTATTTAAATAGCAAGTTGTTAAATTGTAGATGTGTTTGGCAACAAATTTAACAATGATAATAATGATGATCATAACAACGATAAACAGGCGCATTTAAAATCAGACCGACTTGGTTTCTCGGTAGATAAATATAAAGAAATATACTATTCATAAGACGAAATAAAACAAATATAAGTAAGAAAGTAAATATATAATGTAACCCACTAATATAAATATCTTGCTAACAGGTAATTTTTTTTCAAAAGCTAATAATATTCATTGCCTTCCCATTGACATGTCGTATTCCATTTTACTTTACACTTAACCTACCATTCCTAAGACAGTTGTAATATTCATGTCCAACTTGTTTTTCTTCTTCTTATCATCATTCTAAAATAAGATAGTATTATTACTAAGATGAAGGGTATAGGCGTTGACTGATCTTGAAATTACAAAGTTAGATTGTTGTCTCCTTCTATTCTATCAATGCTATGAACCCATCCTACAATAAATGAATTGCATTTTTACTCCACATTTTTAACGCACACTCCTTTGTCCGAATAGTGAACCCAGCTGTACCAAGCAATCATTTGTTATGCGTCTGGATGTATTCCTAATCCACTATGTTTAAACTTTTATCTTTCAGTCCATGGAAATTGGGGTCACTGGTTGAGGTGGGAGCAGTGCAGCCGTACCTGTGGTGGAGGAGAACAAAAACGAGATAGACATTGTGACAACCCAGCACCCAAATATAAAGGAAGATATTGTGACGGTAATAGCAAGGAGGTGCGCAAATGCAATACACACGTTTGTCCAAGTGAGTATTGTACAAATTTATAACACCTCTTGTTTCCATCTTTGTTAAAAATGTCAAGCGATTGAAAGAAAGTGTTCCTCTACTTCTACAGAAATAGCCGGTCTTCAAACTTTTAAAATGGCTAAAGCGTTAAGCTCACGTGATTATCGCAAACATTGTAGGTAAATCATTTTCTACGTAAGCAACTTTACCAGCAGTCATTGAAAAGGTTGTTTCTAAGAATATGCACTCCCATATCTACAATCGTATCATTATGCTTGAAGTGATTTTTTTTCCCTTCGGGACCTTTATCTAATTTCTTTCAATATTAACTTTGGCTGTTTTTATTGTTACTTATTTTCATCATGAAGGGATTCCAATGTTGCTCCTTTATCTGCGTCCTCAATATTTACAAAGTCCATCATAACAACAACTGTAGAGAGTAACAAGAAATTTGAGGGTCGTAACGAATTATGTTGATACTTGTCACTATTCTCCAAGTTGCTGCAACAAAACCCAAACTTGTGATGCCCCTGCCCCTTTAGCTGCTGAGGTATTGGTTAGTTGCCAATAGAAGCCAGTTAATGACGTAACACTTAAAGCAAACGTTTGTTATTAACAAACAAAATCTAAAACAATAGCATTCCCAATTATCTATATATAACACTTGTTGTACATCCTCTCCCCCCTGAATATTCATGCGTGTAAGATAAAACTGAGATGGAGAAGTAAAATATAATAGATAAAATTACATAAGGTAAAAGAAAGGGTTTCGCTATTGTAAAGAGAGAGGTGGGGAGATGGGGATAAAAACAATTAAAATATCTTTAGTATACGAGTAAAACCTTCGTCTTTTTTATTAATTGTTTAGTTCTCCTTCTTTATTAAAAGTGCTTCCGCTATTTGTAAGTTACAAGTAATCTCGTTTTTATCTTACACGCATGATAATTTTAGCTTTAACAATTCCCAACCATTATACGCCTACGTCTAACCTTTTTTACTATTGTTTTTAGAACCGTGAATATTATCATTGCATTACTTTACAAGTTGTATTGATCTAATTTTTACGCGCAGCATGCATATTTTAAATATTTGTGTATAAACATTGTTACTAATCATTTTATTTCACTTGAGGAAGGCAACAACGAAATGGATGTCTTTCACTGTGTTGAGAAAACTCTTCAACGGACGCACAACGTTCAGAGAACTTGAAAGAAATTTAGTGTCAATCTTTTGCAAATTCTCCTCTAGTCAGTGGGTACGGGGAAATCAATTGATTAATATTTATTGTGTTTTGGCTTTGAGTCTTCATCAGTGCCAGACATATACCTTTTCTCAACATTATCAGATTATATATAATATGTATCCTTTAAAACACTTTAAGGGATGATAATGGTATATCATCATAAGTAGGATGGGGAAATTATCCATATATATTGTATTTTGTAAAATTATCATACACATTCCTTCTTGTATAGACAATTCCTTTGCATGTGAAATAAATGTATAATTGTATACATGCATGCCAGTTTATGTGAATTAAGATTTGTACAAATATGCACTTAAGTTCCTACGGTGAAAAAAACTATGTTGGAACTTCAAGAACTGACTATTTCTCAATGTACTGCTTTCAGTCCTTCTAAGTTTGGTAAAGGTTTATCAGACTGAAAGATCATTTTAGTTGCAACTCTACTAATCTAACATGAGCTGCTAGTTGGTCACTTCAACCCACCCAATCTTCTGTTTACCCTACTCTAGGTACCTATATATTTTAATAAGCTTGAATATGTCTTGTGCCATGTTCCAAATTGTAAACAACATTCCATAAAGCCTCCTACAATTAGTTTGGAATGGCATTAGTTAGATTTATCTCAGATTACACAACAGCCAATTATGTTTTAACCTGTAAGAATACATGCTTTTACAAAGTGAGACCACAAAAATAAATCATCACGAGCTAGTTTACTGAAGGGAAGTCTTCGACTACAAATATATTTCAGAGAATGGTTTGAAGAACATGATGGCATAGTTTAACGCTCACAGGGAAGTAGAAGCCCACAAAATCCTGGACCATGCCCAAAGCTATTGTCTTAATATCTGTGCTCATGGATAACATGGTAACATAATCTGCATTTGATAACTGCATCTAGAAAGAAATTATGATAGCAGTACTTTTTCAATATTACCATGCCACAGCGCAAGAATGATAGTATGTAAACATATCCCCATTGTATACCACTATATGTATGTATGTATGTATGTATGTATGTATGTATGTACGTATGTATGTAAATTTGTGTCTATATATAGTGCAATTTAGATGTATGAATTCATGTATGTATTTATTTTGCCATATACCCCCTGCATATCCCTAAATCTCTCATGCAGGGGGATAGGTAGGAGCTGACGTGACATGCTCCCTTCCCTTCTGCCATGACACATGGAGTGATTTAGTAGACAGTTTCCATAAGTTGAAAGAATATAAATGTGTCGTGGGCAGGGAGCCTATATGGAGTTCAAGTACACATACAGAGTGGCCCAGAATGATGTAGACCCACAGGTAAACACGAGCTGATTACTAAATTCAATCAGAATGTAAACAATCGACTTCAGGGTACTCCACTTACGGTATTAAATCGATTACTTTAGCTGATTTCGATGATCTTACAGTAGATGTAATTAATTGATAGTTTGCTTGTAATTTCATATCATCTGTCACCTTCATTTGTCGCAACTCCATTTGATAATTTCTGCTTTCCTGTCTGCTCCTCTAATACTAACAGTGGCACTCATTTGTGCTCTACCTTGTCGAGTGTTGCTGTTCCAATGTCAGCAGTATCTTCTTGTGTTTCACTATAAGTCTTTTCTTTATTACTTAGTAACATTAAAAGCGTAATAATGTTTTTATACCTTATTAGTGAGAGGTCCTGTTTCCAACTTTCTTTCAAGATATTCTTCCAGACGTTGTTGTGTTCGTAGCTGGCGTCTACGACTCCCAAATAGCACCCTATTATGAAGAATACCGGCAATGTTTTTTTGAGGTTTCATTGATATACTACAACTAGAAAATTTATACATTATGTAAAATTGTCTATAAAAACGCCAGCCTAATATTATACACCAACACAAACAAATTCGGGTAACAAGCCCTCGGTTGTGTTTTCACTTCCATCCTACGATCCTTAGTGCGCATGCGTTAGAAATGCAACTTTTGGTCTAGTTTACAAATTTCCCGCCTTTTCGATTTGGGAGATTACCGCTGTTGTCTTCGCAAAGTAAACAGGACCTTCAACGCTGAGAGCCTAGAAGGCCATGGCCTCCCACCTTTTTACTAAACAACTGTAGTCAGAACTTTGACCATGGTAAAATGCTCAGCCCATACGGATCATGGGGAAAATCCCTTATTAATAAGAACAGATATTACATTTGCCAAAACGCCGAGAAGTGTATGGTGGACATGGTTGCCCCCACCCTTGAAATCCCGGCGGAGGCCCAGGTGAAGTAGAATTATGTCAATAAATAATGGTCAAAACTGATCTCACAGATCTGTTTATGCTTGTATGATAACCAACATTGTCTTACCCTTGATAACACAGACTTGGGTTTCTCCTCATATGATGTTTTTCATCTTCACTACTTTTACTTCTTATTATATTCATATAACTCTATCGTGTATCACTGAGTTCATTTATAATCTAGAGTCAAAACGTAGCTAGATGCCATAACACTACAACTTTGACTATTCAGTTGGCTTGGATCCAGGAAGAGGACCCAAGGGCTTCTGAACTCTTTACTTTAGAAGAATATAATTTTAACCTTCAGAGTTCCACGTTATACCTCAAATATATGGCCTTTCAATGCAAATAAATGACGGTAGAATGCATTGAAGGCCCTAGATCACCTCAGGGCGCACCTTAGATGTGTATATCGAAGGAATTTTACGCCAATACATGGCCAGAGCCCATGCGAAAGATTCCTGTGTCCGTCCTGGCTTAGTTAGGGCCTCGAAGACGAGTGAGAAAAAGGGACTACAATACCCAGTATGACTGAAAAAAGGTTGGGCTTGTGGACGTTTATTTACATTAAAGATTTTTTACTAGTTTTATGGAAGTCATTCAAACCTTTTTGCAGTACCTATTTTACAATAACAGATCAATCACAATTGAATAGTTAGATATTAGTTTAGGATACTCATTTTTGGGCGAGTTTTTTTAAACACGAACTGGAATGTTGAAACCAGACTGCTAGGTTTGAAAACAATACAGTTACACAAGGTGACTTTTGCCATTGTGAATTGTAATTAGAAAGTTAAGCATGGCAAAAGAAACACACTTCTATCCTTGTGCAAGATAACAAAATGTACCTATGATATAACAACTACATGTTTGCTTTGATAAAGAAATCTTCAGATTCTAGAAAAACCAGAAGGACAAAATTTTCAAAAGCAATGTCTTTACATAACAAAACCTAAGTATTTTGATGGCTGAAATCACAGAATTCGATGCCTTGAACTCTGCGGTTGTAAAATCCTCAGCGACCAACAGTGCTTTTCGCGTTTAGCCAGATATTTTTGTACGAGTCTATTTAGCCCATTTCAATGTACATGAGAGCTAAGGAAGACTTGGAAATCAGACGAAACGTTGTCGTAATTGCAGTTTCGTTATTGACGCTTCAACAATAAATGGACTTAAACTTAGGGTTTAACATTAGTTGAATTTCTTTTTGCTGCATGTTGATAATAAAAGTATTTTTGTTGACAGACAAAATGATTATATTTACTTTGAATTTGGATTATTAGTTTTGAAAGAACCCTAGAGAAGTAGAAAGCATGTCATCACCGGGGATCGAACCTATGAGCCACGGCATGCGCTCTACCGACTGAGCTAGCTGACCTCTGATGTTAACATACCCTATTTCTCTAGTCACCACACTGGCTGCCAATCATTCACCGGTGGACATCGACATCCAGCTCAACGCAGTTGTAGACCAGCCATGCGATATATTTCCTTTCTATAGTGTTCTTTTCAAAACTGATATTAAACAAAATTTTAAATCCTCTCTTCTCGATGATAATTTGGGGTAGTTAAGAATTTAGTTAGGGGTATAAGATTTTATTAAATTGTAACAGATTTATTTTTCTAAGCGTTTTTGACAGACACTGGTCACAACAATCGTATGGAGTCGAGTAAGAATGCTCTTAGCGAAGAATTTATAGGAAACGAGAGGGCCAAATCACGCCGTAGAAAATAACACACACGTGAGTGACACAAAAAGAGTCCCTTTTATATTAACAATATCGCAAAGAGTCATTATCTTAGTCTCTGATTGCAAAGAAGTCCTCTTTACAGTAGCAGACTGCTAAGGAACCACTATCGCAGTTGTTGCGCGCGAAAGAGTATAACTAATTGAAGCAGATTGCAAAGGGAGGGAAAACGAAATTAAAGGAAAGTCAACGAATGTATTGAGATTAGTAAGCAATTAAAGAGGACAATTAATAGTGCAGTTATATTTAGCTCTTAGCACATACATATACTATACGTTCTAAACAACGTAGCAATGACTTCAAATTTTATACATCTCATAGTTCTTTGACATGACCAAAGAGGAACGTCCTGGTGTTTTAGTGCCATATATTAACTCAGGCGTACATTTGTCAACAAGTGTATTATTACATTTTAAAAATAATTTTGTACAACAATCTTGGTTGACTTAAATTTGTAAACAATGGGCTTGTACTAAACAGAAGTCAATAAGAACCCACCCTTTAATTTGGCAAAGCACACTACTATCATTTTATTCTCTGCTGCTCCCTGTAATCGAAAATACCCCTCATTTTGAAGAAATGCAGTAGTTGCATGAGCAGTATGAGTAGTTGCATGAGTAGATTAATACTACGCTTCCTAAAGTTTAACCTTTGTTTGAGCTACAGAACAAAAATTTTGCACGAAAAAGCGAAAACATTTTCTACTGAAAAGCTATTTCCGTCTGATACTCATCAGAGTACAATCGCCAGATATAATCGAAATAAATCGTACGAAGAATAAACCCAACTGTATTTTTAACAATCAGAATTGGACCGCCTGAATGCCTCGTGTTTTTGGACCAAGAAGAGTAATTAATAGATCTTGTGGCGGACGCTGATTGGCTCCAAAAACACAAGCTATTCAGGCGGTCATTGATTGGCTTTTTCTAAAGTACAGTTTGGTTTGACGTTTCGTACGTTTCACGCAATTTTAAGTTAGCGAACTTATGTTCATCTGCTAAAATCGTTACAAAGCAAAAAAGTCGGACTAAGTTAAGTAATTACGGGAACTTCATCTATCAATCAATCCTATTGCCATAAATTCTTGTTCAAGGTTGTAGTGATAATTTCTTTGATTCCCGTTTTACCTTGTTTGGTATTTTCCCGTCTTATGAAACTGCTGCATATGAAATCTGGAAACATATTGTGCAAAGGCTGTGTAAGATATGTCCATTGCCAGAGGTCACTTGCAATGGCAGTGATGCTCATTTTCAACATCTAGACCTCTCTAGGTATCAAAATCTCTGGAAATCCTCTACTCTCCTGCTACAACAAAATCCTCATATTCTGATGAGTTACAGGGTGACGTAAATACTTAATACTGAATAATGCCAGTGCCTTTATTCCTAAAGACTGAATTCGTGATGCTGCAAAATGTCACACGTGGCACTAAGAGATAACGTCAATGTAAACCAAAAATATCACGTTAATGGACGTTAAGTCAGCAAAAAGTTAAACCAAACTGAAAACCTATCGTTAACTAACATATGGCTGATTGCTGAATATGATTTCTATGCATTTCCTGTTTACAATTAAGAGAGATGCATAGATTAACTTTGCCCATTAATGCTGGGAAAGGCCCTTTTGACCCTGTATTTTTCAGCATCATCGAACTAGGAACTAGAAATTATAAAATTATAACATAGGGAGGTAAAGTCCAAGATAAGATATTTCCCTTTCACTGTCAGTATTCTGGTCTTCCATTTTACAATTAGTTCTCAGGCCTCGGTAACAAAAAGGTGCTGTAGAGCGATGTTAACTTAAGTTAGCAACTAAACAATAATAGTAAGAGATTCGACATTGTAATGTACGTCTATTGTTTTGCGGAGTTTGCATATAACTTTTAACTCTTGTACTAAGATTAACTTTTTCACCAAGAACATTGACAGGTACTAGACGTATATGTCATTTAAAATGATCATAGATGGTCAACGATGAAAAACTATTTAGTCATGCTCTCGCCAGAAAGTGCATAAAATGCAAATTATTTAAATAACATAGATAGCTTACAATGTTATATATAATTAAATATTCGTATCTTGTGTACACATAAATCTTAACTCATAAAAAGTCTCACTCGTAATTTTTATATTCAGAGATTTTCAATAAGCTGCAAGGTGCTGAAGAATGAAATTGACTGACAGCATTTACGTTTACTGAGCAGCTGAAACTAAATCTATTTATTGTATCTTACAGATCGGCGATATCAACATGGTCGATGTTGCTCTTCTTTTCCGTGCTATCTTCAGCAGCAGTATACCCTTTCCTTGTGTTGAAGAAATTGTTAAGATAAACAAGGAAGAAATCCATTAGTTCCAAGACAGTCAAGAAGCTTGCACCCAGAAAAACTCCAAGGATTCCTCCAAGGTTGCCTAGAAAATGAAATTGAAGAAAAAGAGATACATTAGTCAAAGTAAGAACAACCTTGCTCCAGCGTCAACCTCATTTGATGTCAAGAAAGGATATCAATTGTTAAAAGATAGGTGTGGCTTGCAATGTATACTATTGCTTTGGATGTCATATTATCAGAAGACACCATCTTCATCGTACGAAACGCCGAGGAAGGTATCAAGGAAAGCTTCTGGTATGCTGTGTTATGTCTTTCTCTCTATCTCTCTATTTTATCTCTCTCCGTCAGCAATGCATCCTTATCTGAAATACATTAATCACCTCTGGATAAATGATTAACAGGATGTATCCTTGAGATATTGCCAATTAACGAAGAGTATTACTAAACTGTGCTAATTTTGGAGATTGTCTTTTTATTACGTGTTTGATACTTCAACAATAATTTACAATACATATGTCCTTTTGAAGAACACGGAAAAGACAGTCGATTTCAGCACGGTCGTATTCTGCCTGAGATCCTTACTCTGTTGTGTTCAATTCCACTTACTAACAGGGTATTCGGGGTCGTTGCCAACTCTGCAATAGGATTAATTTGGCTTCGCAAATTATAAAATCAGTTCCAATATTGTACCACTTCTATATGTAAAGCCCGTCTTTGCTGACCCTTGGTGCTACCTATCAGACCTTACGGCAGCATTGAATAATTATAATCAATAGAGATTGGTTGATGCGTCATTGACAATCTGTATAACTGGTAAGCTTTGGTCACAAAAGTAAAGACTATGAGTGATCCCTCGTCAGCAAGATGAATCTTTCCAAGAGGCAAAATTTCCATATCTCTGCATACAATTCTCCTTTATTTTCTCTTATCATAAAAAAATTAACATTCTTACTACTAAACTGTCTCGTAAATATTCTCTGTCGTATAAATACAACTACTAAGTAAGCAACTCGTACATGCTGACGTCAACTAATTTGGGGTAATTGTCCACTCCTCCATCCCTATTAATTCTAAAGCTGTTATAGTTATAGTTGCTGACATAGTACACAACCGTCTCGATAACTTTTTCAATTCTAAACTTTCCGTTATTTGCTTTTCAGGTACATAAAATAATTTAATTTCTGAAATTTAGGAATGAACAATAAAAAAGAAAGAGAGGAAAAACTTACTGTAGACATCAAAAATTGTTTTGGCTGGTGTTTGTTTGACAATTATGTAGTTCATTTGCTTGAAGTAGACATCTATTTGTGCTAAATTCTTCCTAAAAATAGAGGAAATATTTATTTGACTTTGCATGATACACTATAGTTTGTCTGGAGGCAGATACGGACGTAGGACAGGCAGTAGGTGGGTGTGGGGGGAGGGAGGGGCTTTTGGAAAATGGATGTGCCTAATAAACGTAAACTACGTTTGCACTTAACTATTATTGTAAATAACAACCTACAAGAATTGTTGATAGAGATGTATGTATATATATTTAGAAATTTAGAGAATATATTTAAATATCATTTGTTACTTCGATCCTAACCGCGATCAATTCTTGCTATTCCAGAACTTTTTATCAAAAATATGGTTTTAGTTTCCTATTTAAATATGACACATAAATATGTAAATTTACAATACAGTTACCAATAATTAGCTCTAAACTTTACATTATAAACCTATATTGAATTCACTAACAAGCAAGCATCATCAACTCGTAGCACCTGAAGATCGAATCTCTTCCCTTAAACTATAAGTTTCAGCTTTCAATTTATAGAAATGTTCCTGCACTCTATCAGTAATAATCTTCCTTTTTACTATAATATCTGCATTCATTCTTCTTAAATCACTGAAGTTAATCAATTCTCCTACATTGAAAACTACATTTTTACCGAATTTTAACCTATAAGGAGCTTGATTTGGCAGCACTTCTTCCATATCTGTATGAAACAAGGGTAGGACTAGAGGTTCTTCTTTACACTCCATTATCATTCTTCCAACGCCCCACTTCAGCCTGATGTGCTTCTTGTCTCCATTTACTTTTCCTTCAGGAAAAATATGAACCCAATCTCCTTCGTTCAAGCGGTCGATAGAATAGTCAATGCCTTCCTGGAAAAAAGCTAGTATAAACAAAAGACAACTTAGCTTTTGTAAAAACGAAAAAACTGCTATTCTTCTAGCAGAATGGACAATTTTTTTTTTAAAGTTTTTATTATCTTTATCGTGTCATGCTGGAAGATTAGGTTCAAATTATGAAGAGTTTGAATTTCAAATTTAGTTCAAAACAGAATTTGAATTTAGTTAAAATTATAAACTAGTAAAACGGATGATATGCCAAGAAACGTTCGTTCGACTAGAACATGAACAGGAACAATATTCAGAAGTAACAGCAGAATTACGATGCGGGATCACTAGATTTTGAAACTTCCTGAAAAGCAATTATTATCCATATTAATACACTTTGAGACGCAAAGAGAGAAGCAAGAAAGCAAGAGAAACGAAAAAAAGCAAATAATCAAGAGAAAAGAGCCAGCAAGACCAAAGAAGTTAAAGAAGCGCAGCCAAAAAAGCGGAGAATAGAAAAGTCTCTATATGAATGGAATATACACCCGGAAAGCCAGCATAAAGTGAAATGATACAACAAAATCCAAAAAGAATAAAAAGCACAACCTTAGCTATGGGATAGTTGAACAAACAATATTTCTCACAATCCTGCCGTGGACGTCAACTGTCTAAAAGATGCAATGAGTCAGTGTGACATATCTTGCATAAAAAGTCTTTTGCAGATGTCAGATATATGTCACATAGAGCCAAGGGAGATCGCTAGGTGGACTAGATAGTGAGCTAGACCGCTCAAAGCTGACCAGTAAGGAGCAATGTATTAAATAAGACTTAGCAAGATATGAACTGGATAAGAAGCTTTTGGGAATAATATACTAATACAAGAATAGGACGATCAAAGGTAAGAATCGATTACAAGAATCACCAAAAACTAGGAAAGAAAAAAAAAACGGAAAAAACATATGTCTCAAAACGTAACAAGAAAAGTCTTCAAAAAATCAAAAAGTTTTACCTCAGTATGTACTAAAAGCTAAAAATTAATTTACTGTTATCAGAAAAATTGAAACGCAAAATTAAAATCAAAAGCTTTAGGACTTGAAATAAAAGCTTGGGAGTTTGGGAGATTTTTCAAACTTAGATGAAAGTTTTTGACAGTTATGACATAGAAATTGTTTTAAAATAGTTCGAACCCTTGTTACGGACCAAGGTATGAACAAGCTGACACTGGACGAAATGAAACAACTTGAATCGGGGGGGGGGGGTAGAAATTACTATAAATATAGGTAAAAAAGCTATTTGTTACTTGACAAAGAATATTAAAATTATGTATTACAAAACCAACAGCGAACCAAAAATTATAGGCATGAACAGGGGACATATAACACAACCACTAACAATAATAATCCTTGCCACAGATTAGCTCAAAATTTAATTTTCAGTCCCTGGGACAGTTTTATTGCCGTTGTATTGTAGCAATTAATTATTAAGGATGTATTGTTAGATTTCACTGTATTCTACATCTCCTTTTATTCATAATTTCAAATTCCAAAATAATACTATAAGAGAGGCATTTATTAACAAACAATCAACAATTAATAATAAAAACAAGAGCTCATACATTATACAACCCCCCCCCCCCCTATAAGGCTCTCTGGCTGAGATTGCTGGAAAAAAACAAACAAAGGTTAAAATAATGAGAAAGAAAAACACTAAAGAATTAGCTAAAAACAATAGTGTTATTCTGGCAAAAAAACAACAATAGTAAATTAGATACAAACCTCAGACTCCGTTCTGAGGAGAACCTGCAAAGGTTTGTGTCGTCAGCGAGGGTAACTATAGTGTTTCAGCCATTTGAGAGAAATTTACTTTCGTGGCCCCAGAAAGAATCGGGGTAACATTGACGAAAAAGAACTTTCAGAATTTTGTTCGCACTCGCAACAATAAAATCGTCAGCATAAATTAAGTTCAGAGCTGGCTCTAGAGCTGAGTTTTGCGGACACTAAACGTAACTTGAGACGACAAATGGAAAAGAGTATTCACTGAGGTAACTCTTCCGAACAACCAAACGCTAGTATTATCTCTTAAGTAGTCATGAGACACTTTAGAAAGTAAAATTTAATCAGACAATGAATCAAAAGCTTTCCGGACACCTAACAATATAGCAGCAGAAATCAGACCAGAATCAGTAACCGAATACAGAAAACTTTAAAAAGTAGGAGATAAAAGCTCAATTCTGTGCTCTGCAGGGAGGCCAAACTGAAAATTCTGCAAAAAATCATTGACCTATAAAAAAAAAACAGAGACAGGAAAGGATAGCCTTTTCAAAAGGCGGGTATGTTGCACTGTTTTTTAATCGAATTCATCCAAAGATTTTGATCTGTACGACTAGAGGACCAAATCGAGACTTTCGACACTGCTTACCCTTCCAACCTCCAATTTTCTTTTAACAGAAATAGTGGTTGGGGTCATCTTAACTTTTAGCCTCGAATATTATAACTATAGCCCATACCTAATATCTACCTCTGGTAGTATTTGATCGAGATAATCCCTCGGATGGTGATGGTTTTGAACTCAGAAATGCACGACTCGGAAATGTATACTGTAATGATTATTTTTAAACTTCTCCCAAAGGAATTTCACTATTGTAATCCCTCACTCGAAAGCTATTAAAATGACACTTTGCTTTGGCTTGACACAGGCCAAAGCCCAACGTGGTTTTTCAAAGTTGGAAAAAGTTTGGAAGAATAGGAAGATAAGTCTGCGAACCAAGATTAGAACATTGGAAACTACAGGGATGACTGTGGTCAAATATAGTTCTAAAACATGGGCACTCTGAAAAACGGATAATGATTTGATAGATGTTTTCCAGAGAAATGACCTACGAGAAGATCAATCAAATGAAAAGCTTCACCTATGTAGGTAGTATTATTAGTTAAGATGGTGGATAAAGTGAAGATGTTAAAAGAAGAATAGCAATGCCCTGGTTGTCTTGCCACAGTTGAAAAAGGTTTGGAAGAAAAGGGTGATATGTCTGCGAACCAAGATAAGAATATTGGAAGCTAAAGTGATGACAGTGATCAAATATGATTCTGAAGCATGGGCGCTCCAAGAAGTAGAGGAAGTTTTGCTAGATGTTTTCCAGAGAAATTGCATACGGATTGTTTTGGGTACCCGACTGACTAACAGTATTTCAAACAGTAGGCTGTACAAAAAGAATGGGCCAATCCCGTCTTCTAGGGCCATAATGACAGAAAGTTTGAGATGGCTAGGACATGTTGTGTGAATGATGGATGAAAGATTGTCAATGATTGTCCTTTTCGGCCAACCGTCTAGGGCTAAATGAAAAGCAGAATGTCCTCGGGTGGTGAGGGAGGATGTTGTAAGGAAGGATTTAAGGAAAATGGAAACTTTCTGGAGGGTGTAAAGAGGGAAGGTTTGAATAGATTGAGATGGAGGAGGAGCGTGCGTAATTGTGTCTGCCTCAGACGGCCTGGTACTGCGGCAAGTTGTTAATAGTAGTAATAGATCGATTTATATACATACCACTTAGAAGAAAATGCCTTTGGCTTTTTCTCAGCTGGAACCTACTAAAGAATGTACGACACCCAAACTGTTTTTGAAGCCATCACCATTGGCTTTTACTACTTAGTTAAACCAAGGTACTAGTTACCATTGATGAATTAGATTTTTTATATTTGAGAAACTCTAATGTTCAAGTTCATTTATTTACAAAAAAAAGAATAAAAAATAGATAAATATCCAAACAAATTCTAGAGGGCTCATTAGCCCATTGACTGGGAAAAACTATATACAGACTCCATTCTATTATTCATAATCAAATGACTAAACTAACATAAAAAAAGAAAAATATTTATAATCAGTTCATATAAATCCAGTCAACCCTGTGTGCCTTTCAAGAAACAAAACAACTAAAAAAAACCTTTAGCACGAAAACTAGCGTCAACTACAAAAAAAATGAAACGGAAAAAGAGTAAATAAAATAAAACTACCCAAATTATCATTATTTAGAGCTACAAAAACTATAGAAGTCAGTTTAGGAGTTTTGGACGGAACCAAGAGCACAGGATTACCATATCCCGACAGAAACAGAGCTCCAGGCACTAACCACAACAACGACGAGACAAACCTCTGTTTAGACTGTTGGGGTAGAGGGCATTTCCGCGTTATCCACATTTCAATCCATATACAGGTTTGGAAGCAATTGAGTTCAGATTAGCCCACAACGGCTTAAATAAATAATTAGCTTCAAGGGATGAACAGAGTGCATGGTGGACTGAAAGACATTTGATAATTTTGCTAGAGATTATATAAAGGCGAGAATAAAGACGTAAGAGCAGACATCCATACAGGCGAGAAATACAAAAGAATGGACAAGAGAAAAATGTAAGATATGAAGCGTGGAAAAAAGAAAAACCGTCTCAATTCCCAATAGTTCCAGAACCTAAAATACTAAAACAATGAATTTTTTACGTTATAGTATGTAATAGTTTTCCAGTAATCAAATTATTATATTTCCTTCCATTCTTATCCTTTTAAAAATCATTTCAAAAAATATTTCCAACTTAACTCCAAAGATATTAATATGTGATTCAAATGATAAATGTTCATCCAAAATAAGTCTTAGGAATCACACGTATTTATCACACGTAGGAATCATCCGTATGTTGTCCACGTAGGTGGACAACATACATCAACTCTTGAAGAAGAAATGTGGGTTATTGAAGGATAACTTATGCTTACATGGGAAATATAAGAAGGTACGACTCATTTTCATTTAAAGCTAACAACTTATCATAAAAACCGTGTTTTTATTATTATCATTTACAGCTGCAGCGTGAGTGAGAGTACAGCTGCAGTGTGAGTGAGAGTACAGCTGCAGTGTCAGTGAGTGTGAGCTGCAGTACTTCGCCCAGTGCCATATGCGAATGCAATCGTTTCTTTATGTAATAAATGTTATTGTTGGCAGGGAACCAGTCGTAGAAAACTAGTTAAGGATTTTTTTTTCATTTTAAGTTCTAAATTTTACTTTGAACCCTTAAGAACTCTTTATGGCTCAAACTTGAACTTTGAACACATTTTTCGTGCATCCACGAAAAAAAAAAACAGTTGGGAAGGCAATAATGTGTCTCACACCCTCGAACTAAGGTCTAACATATATGCGGAAAACTTAATTTTTAAAATTTTTCCTGGTATATATGATTTTGGAGGTTGCACCTTGTTAGCTGCCGTAAATGATCCCAACCCAAGCCGCGTTTTATTTAAGACTAAGATAGTTTCAGTTTGGGCTACCATTCCCGGTCTTGTTTCTCATAATTCTATTTTTGAGCCTTCGTTTTGTTTCGTGTCGGTACTGCCTTTGACAAACAAAACGCTGGAAAAGGGCTACTGGCAAAAGTTTTCAAAATCTAAGAATGCGTCTTATAGCTTTTTTAGGTGAGGTTACGTCAAAAAGTGCTTAAATTTGAATTTGCAATAGAAGCGATTATTTTATTCGTAAAGAGCATAAAAAAAGGCATCGAGCGGTATATTCACTATATTAGTAAGTCAATAATATGAACTGTCATATATTTACCCATCTGGGAATGTTGAAAGTGAAGTCTGGCATTTTAGGATTTAAAAAGACACAAAGTACTGCAATTTGCTAGAGCCAAGGACATGCCTAACAGTAGGCACAGAAAAACAGTGCCATACACACATCTGGAAAAATACGTCCACCAGGTAAATATTTTCTGACGCCATTTTTATGAAATAAGGGGTGAAACTACCCGGACGAACAAGTTTCGATTTTCGGGATGTAGTTATGAAAAACGGTACGGTCCCTTACGGGATATAGTAAATAAAACGAGTTTGAGCTTACTAAATACGCAAAGAAAAACACTATTAAGGAAACAGGACCGAAACTAGACTGAAACAAGACCAAATAAAACGCGGCAGCAATATAACGGTGCAGAATGTTCATAGGTTAGCTTTAAGATCATGGTAGGAGTTGCACCTGCGTGAGCCAAGGGTGGAGACATAAACCTACCTGATATACTCCGCCTCCGCGTATAATTGGCAAACATTTTCCAAGGGAAAAGAAATATGTGTGAAGGGGTGTTGTAAAACAGACGTCATGAGCAGCTGTCGACCATCTCATCACTTTTCTACTCCATAAATGGCGGAAAGGCAGAACACCTAAATTAAAATAGGAAAATATTGTAAGAATTGAACAAAAAGACAAAATAAAAGACAGGAAATATTTGACAAATACTGTCAAGGGAATTATAACAGCGTTAAGGAGCTACATATCAAAACCATGCAAAGTTCATTTACGAACTTCTCTCACTAGGATATCTAGGATAGTTATAACCCCTTTTTACTTTCTTAAATATCTACATATCCAACTTCATGTTGAATCAGCTTGTGTTAATACATCAATTTTAACTTATAGTTTGCTTGTAGTAATTCACTGCTTCTTCTCAAGTCTGTTAAAGTAGTTGAGGTCGGAGTAAAAATATTGCTTCTGTTTACCTTCTGTGCAGTTGATTAGATATTGAAATTAGTTCTAAATAGTTTAAACTGGATTTCAGGGGGAGCTGAAAGAGATAAAAGCCCCCGTTTTTGCGGAAACCCCTTTGTTGACGAGGAGTTCAATTCTGCGTACAAAAAGTGAGATAGGGTGAAATACCTTTGTAGCAAAATAGATTAAACAGCAAGCTTTTCCTACTTAGCTCTTTCTTATATTGAAGAAAGCTTGGCTAACGACACGATATATATTCCAGCAAAGGCAAGAAGTATGTACTAAAAGAGTAGACTTGTATTTTAGGTAACCTTCTCAACGACTAAAATTCATCTAGAATCTTAACTCTTTTATACAATGATGATTACATCATTTACATCATAAATAGACTACTTAACCAACCTAATACTTACAATGTTCATTAGCATAATGCAGTGTCACGATGACTACTGCTTGACTACAAATATTACAAGCTCTGCATTGGAGTAAACCGGGTTGGGGCATTTCACCTCTGATGCTTTTATTCTTAGCTAAGCCTGCTCTCTTTCTCATGATTCTGGATTGGGCATCTCTACATACATTGATCTTTTGTAACTGGTAATGAGAGCATCTCGTTGATTCGTTACCGAAAATTTAATATTTAACATTTTTCTGACATAAACCAGTTTTATTTTGAAATTTAAATGGATAAAAGAATGTGCTATGTATCACATGGCACGAGATCTAGCTACCATTTGTTTAATTTCTGTGCAAATAAAACGCACCACTACTAAAAGAAATAAGTAAGAAGCTAGAGTGGATTTATGACTCTCTGCCCCCCTGCACCAATATTCCAACGTCCGTAGTCTTTTATGTACTACAATGTCTCTCTTACAAGTTTGAAGGCAATGTTTTAGAGACGTCAAGGCATACAAGACACTTACTCCAGAGCAACGCATGACGCTCGTGAAACCAAACACTAAGAGATTTTAAGGTTGAAAGGAAGCCTTTTTTTCTCTTATATTGACAAATCAGTTACAGTTGTCACATTGCATGAAATTGCCATGTTTAACTTGTAAGTTTTTTCTTTCGACGAAGACATGCCAATTCACGTTCGCGATTCAGAACAAATGCTTTCATCAGAATATTTACCACTGTTTAGCAGGCCCTTGAATCACTTGCCAGAGGGGCATCGATAAACAAATAAATTTTCATAATGTAATTTCTGCAGTTCTTTTCTTTTCATATCAGCTGGTTTGTAAATTGCATAAGTGCAGTCCACAATCTAAACAGTTAAAAATGTTGGCAAACTGAGTCCTCCTCGATTCGACACGTCTAAGAATCCTGATGATGCTTCATCCTCATTTTCATCACTCTTATGCCCTTTTTTGTGGACCAGATGATCGCTTATGTATATTATTTTATCTTTCCGTACACTTTCCCCATCCAAAAGTAATTGTGTTTCACTTGAACTAAAGTCAGTTACAAATTCAATTGCATTTCTATTAAGTACCACATCACATTGGTCATATTTTGGTTGTGAATCATCTGTCTGCAGCAAGGTGTGCAAGTTGAAGACTTTTGCTGTTGCCACTATATCTACTGTGTTAATTTAAAAGTTACCTCCACCAGGTTGACGTGCTTGGCCAAAACATTTTCCAAAGAGCTTCATCAGCAAAAATGGCAGGCAAAACCAACAGAAAATTTCGTCTTGACAAAAGGTTCATCTTTATAATTACCCTTGCAGCCATAGACTGTACAACATTGAGGCATCATAAGAATATCTTTAAATCAAACACAACCATTTAAAACTCAAAACTTATCAAAATGTGCTTTAAATGTAAACAATTTTATTTCTGGTCACCAATTGAAGAAAAAAAGAGTAAGTGCCTGTTGTTTCAAAACGCCCACAGGATGTTGTAACATAAATATTTCAAGTGTGACTGATGCCCTGTTCATATGTCATTAACATTGATGGACTCAACTTATAATTCCCAAGATTTGAGTTTCTAGTCCTTTCACTTAAGATGTTTATAGTAGTGATAATAAACATTTTAAAAATTGTGGCAACATCACTTAAAGATTATTATTTTTAGTGGGAAATGCGAAAAAGAAGCAACAGATTTTAATATAAGGGAAAAGTATAAAATATTTGTTGCATTCCACCATTTAACCTGCCCATTTAAAATGCACTGACAATGGCTTAAGTAAGTGGCAGGGCATTACGCTTTGTTTAAACACGTTTTTGTTTATTAGTTTTCTTACTAAACATGTGAATGGAGTCATTGTTTTAGTATGAATTAATTGTATATAAGGTTTTATTCTTTCATGATCTATATGGTAGTCGTTGTTTTCGGTAACTTCAGTAGACGCTAGTCAAAAAGGAAAGCTTTTATTCTGCTTGTATAGTAGAATTGACCTGTCTGTCTTGACTGCTGCATTGGAATCACTTTGTTTCCTGCTCTCTCAATGAAGCTGTAGATTTGAAAACATACTAAAATTATTGATTATTTGTATGTTAACTATTAATTGTGTACTTTCACTTTAGCTGTACAAAAGTCAACATAACAGCTAAGTCAAAAATTGTTTAATAGCTCAACACTAATGAACGACTCACAGTTCAAAGACTGTGTTCTCTAAAGAAAGTCTTCTTTCAGCTTGTTAACGTTCGTAGGCTACAAAGGTACAATAGTCAACATATCAGTTAAGTCAAAAATCCTTAAGTAGTTCAACGCTAATGAACGAGTCACACTTTCAAGACTGTTTTCCCTAAACAATGTCTTGTTCCAGCTTGTTAACAATCGTAGGCTACGAAGGAAAGAGATATATAGATACAGCTGTTACTATTGAATTTTACAAAATTAGTACTCCTTAATTGGTTTGCATTCAGTGTCATCGGTCAGGTGCATGATCCTTTTGTTTTGTGGTTACAATTCGAAGAGATACATCTTATGTCACAAAATATATTTATACAAAAAGGAATTGCTTCAAAAACTTAAAAACAGTAAGTAAATGTCAACTTAACTCAAATGAAGTTCTTCTGAGTGACTTTTAGTTAGTATAAATCCTTTTCTAAACACTAAAACCAAACCTTGAGAAAACTTTACATGATGCATATTTAAGTATGCTACGAGTAGTTAAAATAATATCTAGCCAAAAATCCTATAAAGATAAGAACTGGATGACGAAACACCTTCAATTAGTACAATCTTAAGGAAAACCTGATTTTGGCTTTGCACTGTCAAAGCAAGTGATTTAGATCTCTCGCAACCAGAGGATTGAAAAAAGTGATATGCAAGACATACATGACTTTCATTAATGATCATGCAGACGACATTGGTAGATAAAGAGAAGATTCACCAATTTTTGATGAACGTTATAGCAAAACAGAAAGTGGGAGATGATAAAACTCGTGCTGATCGGAAACAAAAGGATTAAGTATCTTACTATCTGTCTTTCTAGTGTTATGCTCAGTAACTGTCACATTTTCTGTAGATCTCTATCTTTTGCAGCA
>JAAAKM020006971.1:62966871-62982079 GCA_010016025.2 Alatinidae sp. Z8VKAUB7J3 | reverse complement strand
AGTATCTTACTATCTGTCTTTCTAGTGTTATGCTCAGTAACTGTCACATTTTCTGTAGATCTCTATCTTTTGCAGCATCTTCACGTCCTTGTTTAATTTTCGTTCTAAAATATCATCTGGAACTGTCTCTTTTTTCTTCCTTTGGTGTCTCCCTCTCCACTTTTCTACCAGGTACCTCTTTACTTAGCCATGCCTGCTAAGGATAAGACTTTCTAGTTTCTACGTGTGTTAAATTGTTTGTAAAGCAGAAGCTTTTATTAAGACATACGTGTAAACATATAAGGTCGTGAGCCTCTTACATTGTACCAAAACTAGAAGAATACTTAGGTTTATTAAACTATTTTTTTCATCGGGTTTGCTAGCTAGCTAGATACAAACGCGATTAACTTTTATTCCTAACATAGCATGGATATAACTGCATTTCTATATCTGACTTTGTTATATCTTTTAAGTGAAATCACGTCAAATGATACATTTCGGGTTTCACGTATTAATCTGAACTGATTCTGTAAAGCTCCTGTAGCAAAACTTCTATCATTACGTGCAAGGTGAGACGTTGCGATAAATATCATATACAAAAAAGTTCCTTTTATAATTCAGTTCAATGTCCTATTTCAAAAACCAGCATTTTGCAAGATTGGCATGTAGTGAAAGAAACCCTTTTGCCTCATCAGTTGTTCATGTGGTCGAAGTTGCCTGTTGTAGTTTTGTAATGCTTAGATGTTACACCAAAGCCTCATTTTAATGAAAAAGCTAACAATAACTGCATACAAAATGCGATATAACCTAAACTCAAGGGTTAAATGGAACTTGTTTCAGAAACAGTAAAAGAATTACATTTTTATTGTGAGAAATGTTTTTCAAAAGAAATTTTTAAAAAATGTATAGGTAATAGGTTTCCATATTTATATATTAGGATATTCATTCTAATGCTTTTAGGGTCACAGCACAAATTAAATTGGGAACTGTAAGCAATTCTCAGTATAATATATTTCTATGAAATATAATACTAACCGTGTTAAAATAAACCTCGGCTGATATACGCTGCAGGTTGCTTCAAAATATAAATAACTATAGAAAGAACAGCTACGATGCCTTTTATGAAGATTTAATGCTCATAGACTTGATTGCTTTTATGATAAAATTGATAGAGGAAAATCTTTTCTTAAGCTGTTTTCACTCTCGTGCATCACTGTTGGGCATGTTATTCACATCGTTAAATCCATCGATAGGTAGCTTAAGATTGGCTCATTAGCAATGATTTTAAAATAAGCAGATTTGGGGTTCTTGTTTCTTTATCAAAAAATAAATGATCATCATCAATATTCAGAGACTGCTATATTTTAGCTCATTAGCAGTTAATGGGCAACGAGTTGAAGGATTGTTAATTTCTCTTATAATTAAAACTTCCTTGTGATTTTGTGAAAGCCTTCTATCCCAACACAAAAATGGTATCATTATAAGCTTTCCCTACTGAAATTAATAATACTTGTCTAAGTAAGTTGCAAATAGGTGACACATCTTTGTAAACTAAACATCTAACTTTATCTAACGATTATGTGGGAAGAATATTTCTTTCATTGTAGTTTTTGAATGGAAGTTAAGCCTTCAAAATTGCTAATAACTACTCAGAAGTCAAAGCAATGGGAAATGTAATCATAGATGCTCAATTGACTTAATACTTTTAGACTGAGAAAAAACAAAAATTAAGTATCGGATGGTGCAAAAAGTTTCTAAACTACTCTGTTAGAAAGGAGACCAATAACTTTTTAATAGACAAATTGATTGTGCTCTTACTTGTTTTATAATCAGAAACCAAGCTGCAGGTTATGACAACCTTTTGAATAATATAGCTTTTTGTTCACTCAGTTTGTACTCGTCTTTTTTTCAGAAATACCTCATAATACGTTTTTATTACAGCACCCAATTTATTATTTATTGTAACTGTGATTGCTTTCGTTTGTTTTTAAAGGAGAGCTCGATGTATTTCTTTTAAGTTGTCCTCCTCCAAAGCTCCCGCTTATTTTATCGATTTTTTTGAAAATTATTGCAAAGAGTCACACCTTAGTTTATCAGGTCATCGAGTTACATTTTTCCAACTCTATGAATTTAAATGTCCACCTTTAAATTCATGCCTTAAAAAAAGGCAACGCGGTGCTTATCCTCGAATTTGTTCAAACATTGACAAATTACTAAAGAAGTTTCAGCTGCGTAAACAGAAGCTAAAGGTAGAAAAGTAAGGAAATCGTGTGCTTTACTAAAAATATGTAAAAATATCCTGCCATAATGTAAAAGTTATACATTCAAATAATTTGTTTCTACAGATCACCGAAGATGCTAAGATACATAACTGCTTTCTTTTATATATCACAAGATTTAATTAAAACATTTTATTTGTAATAACTTCTGAACAAAATCCCACCTCCTTAGCGTTACTTTCATGTGAAACGTGACACTCTGCAGAAAACAACCATTATAGTTTACATTATCTGAAACCGAAGAGGAAATTTTAGCGAAGCACTTCCTTTGGCAATAAAAAATGTCAACGTTGCTAAAGCTGTCGCAACATTTACGTAATGCCTGATTTACTCTTTTAACCGTTTTATCTATATGTTTCGTCATCTCCATCTTTATGAACTCCATGTATTGACCTCGTTTCATTTTTCTTTGCCACACTAAATAATTTTTTTGTTTCGGGCCCCTGCTGCAATGAAATATACGACGTACGACAAAGGTAATCTGCTAATGGCTGTACGTCAAATTGTAGCTGAAGAAGGACCGGATGATATACGTATACTCATGTGTCAGCTATTGCCATACTCAAAGTAGCTGCCTCGACAAAAACAATAGTGATAAAGGATTTAGATAAGAGATTTTGTAAAGTAAATGTGTGTATTTTTGCAAGTCTTTTGTCAAACAAGGAGGCGTCAAATGTCCACAACAACAATCTAACATTTCAGATGTTCTGTTATTAAAGGCAAGTTTCTAAGCCGATTTATTTGACTTGAAAGCAAATATGTAATGCCTGGCTCCTTGTGGATTACTACTACGTTCCACTCTCCCAACGCAATTTCTATTTTTGCAAATCCAACATCTCTTAATTCATGGAATACTGTCTTAAAACAATGGTTGTTACTTCTTACTCTTATTTTTCTGTTTTTGTGTAAGTCTGATGTTTCTTATATTCGGCTCTCAAATGGTACCATTATAAAAGTGTTTTATGAGTATGAATCACTTGTGCCAGTTCTAATTCTTGCATTTCACAAGAGTCTACCCTGAGCGCTTACAGGCTCGTGTTGTTGTTGGACAGTCCTGTTATAAATCTACTTACGAAGTGCACTTCTTTTTTTGATCAACCGAACTCTGCCTTGGGTTGCACTCTGCCCCAAATTTACGTGATAGCCAGTGTCATATCTCTTTAATCATTGCCTTTACCTTTCTATAGATCTCTTTTATCTCGACAGTGCAATATGCTTTGCAGCTTTATATCTATTCCTTATTTTAAACAAATGCACTGTAATTATATGGTTTTTTTTTTGTTTTTTGTAGCTTAAGTAGATACCCTTTATTAAAAGCAACAAAAGCTTAACAGAAAGGATCTTTTATCGGAACAGGCTTTCAAATTAAGAAGAGTCGGGTTTAAAAAGCTTCGGCTCAGTTTGAATCCCTACCTCATAACATTTGCAGGCATGAACATGAACTTTTTACAACGTCTACATGTGTCTTGTTTATTATAAACATTTGTTGTCCCAATCCAGAAAGTTTAAATAGCGATTCTATGCCTCGTATAATGAAAACAATGTACAAATACAATAAACAACTTAGAAAATACAAAACATTCAGATCGAAGCATTTACTGGTGTTCATGTTGCAAGTATAACAAAATACACTCCAGTCTTCCCTTATGCAAATGTCAATCTCTGTGATGGCAGCATCTAAATTAACAATGCAATTGTTACATGCTCTTTACATATCAATTTATCACTGAAATTAAAACAAGACTACTACAAGATAGTATCATCGAGAAGAGATGATTTGAAATGTTAGTTTTGAAAAGAACACTAGAGAAATATAAAAGGATGTCGCCACCGGGGATCGAACCCATGACCCACGCTTTCGCGGCGTGCGCTCTACTTACTGAGCTAGGTGACCTCCGCTGTTAACATACTTTTATTTCTTTAGTCGTCACGTTAACTTCCAATCATCCACCGGTGGAAATCGACAAATCCAGCTCAACGCAGTTGGAGACCAGCCTCTCTGCGCCATGTGAATTGACCAAGGAAGAACTGCCATCCGGCCCCTCGTCAATCCAAAGCCCATTAAAGTTAGAAAGTATCATCGAAAAGAGAAGATTTGAAATGTTAGTTTTGAAAAGAACACTAGAGAAATAGAAAGAATTTCTAACCTTAATGGGCTTTGGATTGATGACGGGCCGGATGGCAGTGGATGTGACGACTAGAGAAATAAAAGTAT
This sequence comes from Alatinidae sp. Z8VKAUB7J3, assembly GCA_010016025.2. NCBI lineage: Eukaryota > Metazoa > Cnidaria > Cubozoa > Carybdeida > Alatinidae > Alatinidae sp. Z8VKAUB7J3. Next base: position 62,977,606 of record JAAAKM020006971.1, on the reverse strand, counting down.
GTTAACATCGGAGGTCAGCTATCTCAGTTGGTAGAGCTCACGCCACGAAAGCGTGGATCACGGGTTCGATCCCCGGTGGTGACATCCTTTTCTATTTCTAGTGTTCTCTTCAAAAATACTAAGATAGTAGAACGTCAAGAATCTAAAGGAGATAGAGCAAACACTTAATGACATTACAGTACGGTCGTTTACTGCTCGTCATAAAGACTTCGTACTGCGCTCTCTTTTATACATAACGGGTTTTTGCCCATGAGATGTATAAACACGGCTAAATTTTAATTCTTACTTTCAATTTTCTACTCTTCTTATGTGACAATGGTTTTCAATAAAGTATTACTTTTGGATGAATTTGGGAGAATTTAAAAACGTATTGTGAAGTCGCAGAGAACTTTTCTAGAGCTGTTTAAACCTTACTGATTATGGTAGTCTATGCCATCGAGAAAATTGGAATCTGTATCTGCGTGACATGACGTATACCAAATGACGCATATGCCATGATTAGGTAAAGCTCGACTTTTGTTATTTTTTGGCTCTCACCAATGGAATTGAGGATGACATATTATATAACATACGGAAAATGTTATCAAATGTAAGTTTGTAGTAAAGAGATTGCTACTAAAATTTAATATGCTTTCTCTAAGGAGTTAAACACGTAAGGCTGACAATAAAAGTTAATGGCTTCTTCATCAGATATACAAAATCCGAGGTTACAATTGGAACAGAAGTTACAAGCCATCTTTTTTGCTTGTATACCACACTTTCAAGCACGGAAATATTTTTAAAAAAGTTCTAAATCAAAGGCAAAGAAGTACGTCAGAAATTATATTTGATAAAAAGAATATGCAAGGCACAGTAGTAGGCAACGCGTACTCTTACTTGGTAGTGTATTTTAACTTCCACTCAACTCCCGTAGTATTCTGTAGAGTTATTTAGTACATAAGTTTGAGTCTTGTCGATGTGGTCGATCTGAGCTCTTGTTTTGTCACACTGTGCGATATGCGAGCGTCCATATTTCCAATGTAAGACGAAGGCAGTGCTTACAGATGATGATGATGGTGATGATGGTGATGATGATGATGATGATGGTGATGATGATGATGATAATAATGATAATGATGATAATAATGGCGATGGCGATTACAGTGACTGCGGTGAGTAGAATGTTACTCTCTGCTGCTGCTACTGCCAATTGTAAAAGACTTGCACATTAACTGCAAACAAAAGATAACTCCGCAAAATGATTGCGTTCGATACTTTATCAATTTAATTCCTAACATTCTATAAAGTAAAGTGAACGTTCATTTCACTAACACTTGATGCTGCACCTTTTCTCAGAGTTAGTAATCCTGCGCACTGACATTACATGGGGCATGGGGACGAAAAACTTCAAGAGAACTACAACGTCAGTCTCCGGCAGTTCTACCCCCCAAAACGTATTTTGTGGGACTACCCTCAACGATGTCTTTCCATTTACTCCACAGAACTTTCTCTTCGTGTATAAGTTTGCACAACGTACGATGTCATACATCGACCATCCGATAATGATTTATACCTCCAAAATTCCTACCTTCCTTCCAATATGATAGTCAGGTGATCACCTTTACTCTCCTCTTCAGTTGCATAATGATCATCTGTATTGTATTCATTATACTCCGACATATCTGATAATGCTTTGTACTGGTATCGTTTCACCCCTAATGGTTGGAACATGTTCTTGTAAACCATTTCATTGAACTGGTCGAACTTGATCGGTCTCATACCAATCAACAAATAAGTCACATGTGCAAAATTCACTACCATGAAGCAGATATTCCATATCACCGTGTCAAGTGAGCATAAGACAATCCATGCCCACAAGACAAAAAATAATCCTGCAGCACTTAAGACAAATCGAAGCAGAAATAGACCCTCTAAACTATTTGGAACCAGGTAAGAAAAAGCAAGAAATAAATTTGCTACTTGAAAATAGATATGATTCGCTGGTAGCCAGTCGCAGGCCATGACTGCCTATTTACAAATTGCTCCGATGTGCAATGCTGACCTCTAGAAGGAGGTTTTCATTAGTACTTATCTATTTCGCGTCGTTGAAAAGTCTATAAAAAGGTTCTTTTCAAAAATAATTATGGTCATCAAAGGCAGCAATGTAACATAACGAGCTCATATTAACTTATTTTACTCAGCTATTTCAAGTTAGAGACGATACACCAACGCTATCTTTGAACTTTTGTCATGTTATAATGAGCATGGATACTAGGCCTTAGTCAAGCATGGTTAAATATCTATTAAAACAAGGTCTCATCTCATTTTCAAAAGGATCCACCAACGAGTTAGAACATTCCTTCACCTGACGGGTGAACAGTAGCACTGGCACTGACTTCAAACACCTCAGAGCGAATTTTTTTCCATGGCTAGTAGAAACTGTTCACCTACAAACTAATTCTCAAATACAATGACGAATAAAGAGAGAAAATGGTAGCACCTTGTACCATTTTAAGTAATATATATAGTCATGTTAGGACACTATCACATGTAAGGCATATTTGCAGGAGTCTTATAATTGCAATTTACCCTGCAGGTCTAGCTTGCAGATCTTGTTTCGCTAGCTTTTGATAGACACAAAATGGAATTGATGTATCTGATATCACAGCCACATCAAGGTTTTGCGCCTAAATAGAGTAAAAGCACACAAAGTCTTTCATCTCATTCACGGTCAAAGGATGAGTACCCAAACCTCCTGATAAACCATAGATTATGCGGTAGTGAGAAGTGATAACAGTAAGGGGAACAACGACTGTTGCTGGTGATGCTTGTGATAACGATGATTACAATGAGCATGATCATGACAACGACGATGCAGCTGCTGATAATCATACTAACGACGACGATGATGATGACAATTAAAGTTGACGATGGTGATAGTTTCTTGTCTACTGCGATTTTGGTTAAGACCACAAGAACATAAACGATGGATGGAATTTTTATCTTTAATCTTAAGGAAATTGTCTTAAAGACCCTTCATACGATGTGCCCACGGAGTTCACAACTGAACAGACTTTCACAACATACCGAGATAGTCAGTTCAGCGGCATATTCAGTCAGTATATCGGTATTCCGCCAGCTTCCTTCAACGGCTGAAATATAGCAGTCTTACATCTAGTAACAACATTTCTCTAAATGCTAAATGAAAAATACTAGTTCTCTTACTATAGTTCTTACAGACAGATATCGATATCATCACGAATAAGAAGACGTATGAAGCTGGATGAGCGACTACTGAATCACTATATGGTGCTCCAGTAGGCTAATGAATGAGTTTTCCTTTCTAGATTAGATAGAAGTTTCTTCACGCAAAAAGTTGAGTAAAAAATAATTGAGGAATGCCAAGGAAAAGAAAAAAGGCAATTTTTGGTTCGAAGTAAGGAACGAGCAACGCTGAACTTTTTCGTAATCTAAATGGTGTTTTCACATTAGCCACCCAGCAAAATTGAAAAATCCAAATCAGACGTTTCAAGCAGAAGAATGTACAATAATTGGTACTCTGGGTAATACAAATATATGTTGACCCTTAACTCTGGTACATGTGAAGACAATGTCTCCACTCTGCTTTAATAGATCCACGAGGCAACAAGAATAATTCTATTACACAGACCCTGTTGACTGCTCATTTGGGTTACTTGAAAAAGCTTTGCCCATTGCAGTTTCATGCACCAACAAAACATAACATGATTGGACTGGTTCCATTCAGGGTTTAAAAACTAATATGTAAACATCTTTAGGGTCTTTTAAGAAACACGATAGAACTCGTTAAAGGAATGCAAAACTAGAAGACTAGAAGCTGCGTATTGTACCAAAAGGTCAAGTGACATGAAGAGGTGTCAGAATAAAAATGTTCCTTTATTAAAATATCATAATATCCCGGCAACTTCGATGGTGGTCTGCCACGACCTATCAACAAATGCACATTTAAGGAACAAATTCTAACGCTAGTGGACACATACTCTTGTTGATAATAAATACAGTCCACTTTAGTCTCGTTGTGGTGTCGTTAAGGTGAAGCACCAACATAAACTAGAGGCAAAGAGTTTTAACGATACCAGAGAAACGATATTTCCTAACTGCCAGTAAATCACAGCCACAATGTCAGTTTCATAAACAGAATATTTACAAGCTGTTACCTATGTTCATATTTGTGCTTATTTTTCCTTTATCCTGTTATGCAAGGAAATCACGTTTTGTTACCGTACGATTTCTTGAAAGAATAAGCTTCGTGAAATTTGCGTAATGAGCAGGCAACGGAGACTTTAGGCAGCAGGTTCATCAACTCGTTCATCAACTCTTACTACGACAGACAATGATGATGTGATGCTGTTACGATGATAGTGAATTTAGTGAATTTCAGTTGGATTAGCAAGAGCTACATGCTGTATGACGATTTGATGATGCCAGAACATATTTTTTACGCAAGGAATTGTGACAGTTAGTACAACTCGATCCTCCTCTACATATGTGCCATCTCCATCAAAACAGATTTAACTGTTAAACAGATCAGTCAAGACCCTACGTCTTCAGGGGGCGGGGGATGGAAAGGTTCATATCATATATCATGTGTTGTCATGTATGTTGTTCCATGGTACACTGAACACGTGCAATTTTCCGAAATCCTCGAATAATTTACCATTTCGGTAGAAAATTAAATTTTCAAAGAAGAAATGTAGTTTAAGGCCCAAATATTAACTCCCATGTTGTCATAGATTCTTATTGATATATTATCAAAGAAATTTAGTAAGTAGTAATTCTTACATTGCTGTATGATAACTCTGAGGGCTCTTACCGGTGGATGACCATACAGGGCCTGCGCCATATAGGGGATCTGGGGCCTTGTCACTCGCACATTTTGGATGGGTTAATTTGTGGTGACAACTTACATTATAGTAAGTCAAATACAAATTACAAATTATCTATAAAGTAATTAATTACAAAAAACTATACTAAACATATCGTAAAGATCCCCAGTTATTGATAGAGAAGAATGTGGCTTCCCCTTCCGTCCATTATCCCTATGCCTCCCTTTTTTGGACTTCAGAAGGGGGGGGGTCTCTCCACGTCCGTAGTACATGCATAACTTCATCCTTACTTTAAAACGCATTATATCAACTGCCGGTATCATAAGACTTTTGGCTATATCTTGATAAAGTTTTTCTGCTAACAGTTGTATGACGTCATCAAAAATTTTGGTGACGTCATTAGTCGCTATTATGCAAATCGAAATTTTTTCAAACGATTTTTCTGTTTTTATCAATTATTACCTTTCATTAAATGTCTATTTGATGTTCTCTCAAAATTCTACACTACCTTTTTACGTGTAAAAGTTACGCTTTGCTTTTATCCTCTGTCAACGTCCTACTTACCTCTTAAGCAAACACATTTTTCAGCTCCTAATCAGCAAAATCATCTTCTTCATTAGATTTTTAAACAGAATTTAATTGCTACTAGCAAAATCTCTTATTACTGACAAATTTATATGATAATATTATCGTCAATTTTTTACCTGAGTTAAATTTTATGGGTGCATTAAGATTTCGCAAATTAGAAAAGAAACTATAACTCAATAGGAAAGTTCAACAGAGTTTTATATTCTTGGTCATTTGTTAAGTTTTTCGATGCTACTCAAAGACAATATCAACTAAATTATTGTTCGTAGGAACCTTAAAAAGTTTTGAAAAGAGCACTAGAGAAATAGAAAATAGGTCAATCCCCGGTGGTGACATATTTTCTATTCATCTAGTGTTCTTTTCAAAACTATCGTTTCAAATCTTCTCTTTTTGATGATATCTTCCTAACTTAATGGGCTTTGGATTGATGACGGGCCCGAGGGCAGTTCTTCCTTGGTCAAGTCACATTGTGCACAGAGACTAGTCTCCAATTGCGTTGAGATGGATGTCAATGTCCACCGGTGGATGATTAAGGGCTAATGTGACGACTAGAGAAATAGAGTATGTTAACATCGAAGGTCATGTAGCTCAGTTGGTAGAGCGCACGCCGCTAAAGTGTGGGTTACGGGTTCGATCCCCGGTGGTGACATATTTTCTATTTTTCAAGTGTTCTTTTCAAAACTATCATTTCAAATCCTCTCTTCTCGACGATACTTTGAACCCTAAATAGGACCGGTACTATAAATCACAATTTTGACACTTTAAAAAGTAAATGCAAAAATTCGAAAATGTAAGTTACGACTGCTTTTCAAGAATGACGGAATAGCTTAACAATTTATTGTGAAAAGAAATTCTTTCACCGTAATATTAACAGATAAAATTATGGAAGGCAATGTAATTTTCAGCATCATAACTTATCTTGTTGGCTTGGAAGGCAGCAGCGGGACAAAAGGCGCCCCTTATCCCCATCTGGGCCAAGGTAAATGGTGCCAACGATTAAATCGTGAGGCGAAATTAGCATGCTTTAATCATTCAGTACAATCAGGGTCTTCACATCGTCTCTTGGGGTGAGTCTACAATACGAGTTACACAAAAGGGTGTGCCAAAAGTGGGCTAAAAGGCCATGGCCCTCCATACTTCAGAAAAATTAGGCCTAAACATAACATATATACACATTAAGGTTACTGTGTTATTATAATAAGTTATTGTCATTTACTGTACAATCGAGCTTCTCGACAGCCGACTTGATTGGTAGGATGGTATTGATCACTTTGGAGAGGTTGCTATATTGATTTGGATATATTCATCACGCTGCTGCTTTTGATACGGTGAAAAAGGATCTGCAAGTATTTGGTAAATCTATCGACCATTTGATCTCTGGTAGATTTACAATAAGCTGCGATTTAAAGATCTTTTTCAAAATAAAATATTGGGCAGTTCTACACGAGTTTGAAAAGTTAGGCCTACTCAGTTACACGCCTGTTGCCACTGGAAAACTTTCCGCCAACACACATCTTTGGGGGTTAAAAATATTTAACTTCTCTGATCTTATAAGCCCAGTTACATTTTCATTCGGGGAACAAATATATAATTTGGCGCGCTACTTTACTTTCTCCGTCTGTCTCCGGTCCTTACCCCCACCCCCGGGTCTTCGCGTCTGTTGGAGGCTTTTGCGCTAAAACCACTTAAAAAACCTCAAATGATTGTAGTCAGGGGCTGTTCTCCAGAACAAACAATGAAGTAAAAGGAATTGTAATGGAAATCTTGGAAAGACGACATTAAGTCTGTAGCTTTTATGCAACTCTGACAGGAAATAACTGGCTTTCGAATCATCACACAGCCTGTGCAAACGTTCAAACTTTATAGAGAAGGGGTTGTGGATCATGGATGGGTGCCTATGAGCAATTCCAGAATTTTACCTCCAGTCGGCACTAGGATGCAAATTATTAGTGAAAACCTCAAATCCCTTGGCCTCTTGAAAAGCACCATATTAATGAAGGAATGCTTCTGGCAAATGCCCTTCTGCATGCAATATGTAAGCACTCACCTTCCATCCAAAATAAGTGTTATTCTGTCACCAACAGATTCACTTTCGACTGCATAGAAGTCACCGGGATTCATCTCTACAATCTCAGCAAAATCCGCAAACCCTTTATATTGAAAACGTTTGACTCCTAATGGTCGAAATAACCTCTTGAACACGGCTTCGTTGTATTGATCAAATTTGATCGGTCGCATCTGAATTAGCAGATAGGTAACATGTCCGAAGTTGACAACCATAAAACAAACGTTCCAAAGAAGTGTGTCAAGAGAACAAAGCACAACCCAAGCCCAAAGTGCAAAAAACAATCCAGCTGCACTTAAGACGAATCGAAGTAAAAATAGTCCTTCCAAGTTATTAGGCACCAGATATGAAAATGCTAAGAACAGGTTTGCGACTTGAAAGAAAGCATGGTTCGGCGGCAGCCATTCACATGCCATGGTGATCCTTTAGTATCATATGACAAACAATCAATAAACCACGATCAAGTTATTCTATTTCCAATTGTTTCTAAAAAGTTCTATCTTACTGTCTGTTATTCTACTGATAACTTTCACAACCTGTCTTACATCGCGAAGTGTCAGTGATGACCTTCAGTAACACATCGGTATGTGACAGTGTCGACTGACCTTCCGTTTTGGTGCCCCCAACTGATGTGATTGCTCAAGGCAACAGAGTCAGCATTTTGAACGTGTCACTGAACGCCGTGGTCAAGTCTTGTTTGCTACAACATGTTTCGGAGTCGATCTGTCTGCACAGTTCAAGGTGTCACCTTTCAAGTCATTCAAAAGACAATACGATGGAAATTTGATCTCCCACTCTGGTGACGTATCATCACCAGGATAATAGGATCCAGTCAAGGTATCACGAAGAACCCATTGTCCTGGTTTGTTTTTGTAAGAGGAAAAAACACCCAGTCTTATTAGGCTGAGGGGTGATGTAACTCCCCCCTCCAACGTGTATATATCTCTAGAATAGTAAATGGAAGAGGACTGGTTTATGGCAATTTTTGTATATATGTCATGTGATGCTGTCTCCTCCAGTTGAATCAGATTGTACACTAGCAAGTGAAAGTATTTTTCCATGATATGCATAATATATATACTTGTCTAAACCACATAGGATAACTTTGGGCGCATTCCCTCCCAAGGCTTCCAAAAATCATCATACTTTCGAACTTAAGACAACGATTTGGAAAATACAAGCAGCGAAGATTAGGGAAGGAGCAATATTTACAAGGCTTAAAACGTAGGCTGAGTTGCAATTTAAGTTTTTCTTACAATAAAAAATTATGTTGTATTATGAGTATGAGAAGACTGATAGTTTCATGCTTTTTAACGGTAAAAACATTTTGCTAGAAACTCTGACAATGTCTGAAATTAAATTTTTCCACCATGAATATAGCATATGAAACTGAAAACTTTTTTACTTTAAATTTTCACATTCTGAACAAGCAATGATTGTAGGATGGCACCTGGGTGGCGTTATTATCCTCCCCCAAAATGGCGAGGTTCTAATAACGGCACTCCCGCACAATTATGAATATCTCAATGTTACTATACCCCTGATCCAAGAACCTTCAAAACAAAAAGAGGAATGTGAGGAATGTGAGAAATGCGAGGAATGCGAGAAATGCAAGGAATGCGAGGAATGTTAGGAATGCGAGGAATGCGAGGAATGCGAGGCTTCCTAGAATTTATTCCCGTAATGGGTTTTTCTCATTTACTTTAAGTTACCTTAACTTCGTATATTTTTCAACAATTATATAGGTAAACAGATTTAGAACAGTAGTTTGTACCTATAGTTATTATATTAGCAATATTTTAAAGAATATTTCATTGTTTTAAATATCTTGAATAAACTGTTGACAAAAGGCTTAAGTATGTCACTGAAGAAGCGTATTGTTAAAACAGTAATGTGGAGCGTGTTGCCATATGCAGCTGAGGCACAACGGAAAGAAAACGAAAGGAGGCTTGAAGCATGCGAAATGTGGCGAAGAATGCTTAAGGTAAACTGGATAGACAGACGCAATATATAAGCGAAAGAGTGGATCAATGGCACACAACACCAGACATGACAGTTTGCTGAAACTGGTTGTAGAAGGGAGATTCAGCGGAAGGAGACCTAGAGGAAGAAAAAGACTTGGACTAATGTTTTCAATTACTAAAGGATCTTATGCCGAATTCAAGAAAAAGACCTTAAGCGGAAAGTCTAAATGAGACCAAATCTGCCCTCATGTATGAGAAATATGAGCAACCGTCTCCGACTACATCTACAACAGACGAAGGGATCATTTCATGAAGTTCGCGAGGAGTCCAATTTTAGTGCTTTTAATACTTTTAAATAAACTTTAACTAAGGGTTTTCTTGAAGTCTGTAATAAATTTGTTTTATCATCGAGAAAAAAAAGGATTTGAAAAGTCAATATTGAAAAGGCACTCGAGAAATATGTTACCACCGGGGATCAAACCTATGAACCACGCTTTCGCAACCCGTGCTCTACCTTGGCTAAGCGATCTTCCGATGTAAACATAATCTTTTTTTTCTAGTCGCCACATTACCTCCTAGTCATCCACTTGGTCACGGGTGAGACACGGGTTTGATCCCCGATGCTGGCATAATTTTTCTAGTGTCTTTTCAATATCACAATTGTTAAGTAAACTGAATAATGTTCTATGTGCGTAAGTTTTTTGTGTTATCTTTATTGGGCTATTGTTTCCTTTGAATTTTGTATTTTGTATAAATGTAAAACATTTTCTTAGGTAACTGTTATTAAAGGAAGGGAATTGAATTCTCGGAAGCTCAATCGCATTGGTTTTTATTATCTTAGATGTATGTATGCACTGTGAAATAGCAAGGGAGAGAGAATGGAGATGGGCAGACTAACCGTCAACACCAACAGGAATTGACCCACAGGAAATGAAGTCAAGTCATATACTTCTGAGCTATTTAATTAAAAACTTATTTTGGGCCAGAATTGAAAACTCAGGCCTTAAGCGGAGGACCAGATATATTTTTTTGTCTGTAAAATAGGAAAATGATAACGCAAAGTTTCTAACCAACACAACTAAACGTAAAATGGCAAATATCAATTAGAAAAGCTATTAGAATGTAAGGGGTGGCTTGCGGCCGAGGCGCTCTACACAGACTTGAATCGATCGGACACACCTGTTTACCGTCAGTGACGGATGCACGAATTTATTCCAGCAAACAGTGACACAAAAGATTAACGGTGAACCGTATACAAGGCGAAGCAACGTATC
>JAAAKM020006971.1:62926486-62958896 GCA_010016025.2 Alatinidae sp. Z8VKAUB7J3 | reverse complement strand
ACTTTCTTTATTCAACGATTTGCCTGTTGTTAGAAACAGCTGAAATTGCAATTCTCATCCCGTGTGGAATAGTTAGTTAAAGCTTCATCAATCACACCGGAGCCATGCACGATATTGACCTAATATTAACCCTGGATTCAACAGCGGCAACGCTGGGGAAATTGACCTCCACTTGTCTCAAAGAGCCAAAGATCCAGTTTTCAATTCATCCAAATTTAACAAGGGGAAATTGGAAAAGTGTTAGGCCTACTTTTGTCTGTTCATTTTTCGTTGTAATTACTCTTGTGCTACGTTAGCCATATACCATGGGGAGCTCGGCGACAGTCTGAATTTCCTGATACGTTAAACATCACTCACTCTGAGAATCGTTTGTGCAACAAGGAAATGTCGAAGGAGTTGGTTAAAACTAGTCATTCATAGAATGGCATAACGCATGATGATGTTCATGGTAATGACAACGACGAAAACTGTGTTGATGATGTCTTTACGACTGCTGCCAACATGATATATTTTGCAGGTACGATAGTAATGACAATAAAAGTTGTAAACAGCATCCTTCAGTTACAAGGCAAGGAATCACCACGCTTATGAAGTACGTGAAGGAACCACTTTAATCGTGACTTATTCATCAAAAAAACTAAGATAGTATTCAAGCGAATGCCTGTCGCTACGACATCAAGTATCAGTCCGGTAGTTGAGTGGTGGGGGTTGGAATGGGAGTGGTGAGCAAGGCCAGCAATCAAAGACATAAGAGTGTGTTCAGGTTGACCTTCAACAAAACTAAGATGAGGGAACTGCAGTTGTAAACCCCATCCATGCTTGATTGAAATTAACAGGTGGTGATCATATCTTCGTTACCTTAAAACAACCGTTTCCTATTTGATTTGTGAACTGTGATTCACCATTTCCTCCCTTCTCCTGGCCTGCTGGGAGATGATTACATAGTCACAGGCCAGCCATACAGCCAGTCATTTTAATTTTGGAAGGAGGGGCAAACAAAACCTTCCCTTCCCTCCTTCCAAGGCAGCGTTTTGGCAAAAGCACATGACTTTCGAGATTTGGAGGAATTAAGGGAAGTCCGCCGTAACGTTGAAAGTATGTCGGGAGGGGAAAATTTCATAAAATGGTAGGACCATGTATTCTAGACGATCTGGCGGAAGGTGGAGAGAAAGAAATTGGTGTGACTTGACAAGCCGTCCATTTTGCTTACATCATGGAGCCTATTTTGTTGTTTGTTGGTTTTTTTTGGTATGAAGATAAGAAGAGTTTTTTAAAACTGTACGTCCTCAGGTTTTGACTTAAAGTCTCCGTAAAGTTAGAGAATAAAACCTTACGTAAACGGCCAGTGACGGATGTAGACGGGTGCCGATGGTGCCTGTTTGGTGTTTTTTCTGTTTATTTAGGGTAGTTTCCATGTCGGGCCCTCTGCTCATCAGGGATCTTTGATTGGGAGACTGCCAAAGCCCCTGCCAACGTTGCATCAACTTGACAACCCTTCAATCGTCGTAGCTGTTATTTTGCAAGCGTGCTTGTCCCATTTAAGGATTTCGGCGCGATTTTCCTTGCGTACCCGTCGCTTTTAAACTGCAAATCGAGAGCCAATGATACTTCTCGATGGCAGGGGCTCAGTTTTGGCTCCAAAATTTCATTGGCTGATAAGAATGGCTGGATGTCGTCATTGGGGGTGCTCTTTGTATTTTGAACCAAAAATTGATAGGAGGTTAGACTTGGCCTCCATTGCACGGTACCATTTTTAAATGTACAAACATGGCTTTTATTGTTATTATTTCGAAGCATTGGGTTCGTAGGAACATTATTCTTGAGTGCCAAATAATCGTACACCCCTCTCCCCCAACTGAAAGTGGCATTGTATGGTCTAAATTCTAGCTGGGACAAGCAAAGCCATTAGTTGAAAGTCGTGAGAAAAGTTTGTTCATTAAGGCCAAAAGACACAATTTTTGTGCAATTCTATCAAGTTATATCTCACGGAAGGCATTTTCAAGTAATTTTCAACGCACATACCCATTGACATACGGGCAAGAGTCACCCCATAGGTCCGACATTTTTTGTTTCCGATGCGTTGTGATATACTAAAATGAAAAATATATCGTATCGGGATTGTATTCAGGGGTATAGGGTTCTCCATAAGGATAATGAATAAAGCGTCAGCAAGGACAACGTATCATCATCAATAATAGAGTACCCTTCACTGCATTTTCTATTGGGTTATTTGTTGCTGACCAGTCCTATTAACCAATCATTCTGGTCTTTACTTTGTCTACTGAGATAACCACAAACATCTTTCTTCGAGTCAAAGCATGATTAACTTGAAATAACTTACATACTCAATTCTGAAAAGACAATTGCGGTTTTGGAGGGAAACGTTAAAAATGTCGAATCTGGGAACGATAAGCGCTTGAAGAGGCTGTTAGGTGATGGACGAGATCATTTGTATAGAAAATGAATACATCTCCCTTGAATCACCGATAATTCTGAAACTGGGCTTCTACTAAAGCCTACTCGGTGGTACCGAAATTCATCCCCTTCCGCGGTTGGTATTTTTGAAGGAATTCTAATCCCCTAACTCTCTGTAGTCTGCCTGCCAATTGATGATTTGAAAATCGCTGCCAAGGAGTGCAATAGGCATTCTGGTTTAGAAGTACAATACTACTGTTGTACTGTTTTGAACCGTACAAATCTCGAACAAGTTGGTCAGTATTCCATTCCAGCCCCGCAGCCCCGCAGCCCCGCAACCCGTCAAAGCTTGATTGGGGGGGGGGGAGGCAAATTCAAAACAAAACCTCTTCCCTCCCCTCCTTCCTGCCAAGCCAGCCCACCATGGGTTTATTGGGGTGGAAATTTTGAATTTTTACAGTCCCTAGAAGGCTCAAAATTGCAGTTGAGAGACTTGGACTTCCCCTTCTCATCTCTTTTTTGCATAAGGGAATTGAAATACACAAATGATCCCCCTTTAAATGCCTTTCAGAAATTGGGGGGGGGGCAAACGTGGGCAAGTTTTACCCATTGGGCGGGACTGCCCCCACTTGGCTGCGTGCCTGCAGCATTCTCATGTTCGTGTCATAGCTGCAGCATTTTCCAACATTGGAACAGATTCTCTCCATTTTCCTAGCTCCCACAATTCGGTCTTCCACTCAACATCTGGTTTCCAAAACACCTCTCCCTCTCCCCTGTAATAATACAGTGTCCAATGGAGGTTGAATATGCCGGGTAAAAGCTTCCTGCATCTTCTGTCAACATCGTAAATGGAAAAATCGGTGTTCTTGGAAGCGGGATTGGTTGAAACTGTAAGGAACTGCGCTAAACCCAATCAACGACAGCTACTTGGATTCGTGGTACAGTTTTGTAGTAATGGTTTGCATTCAAGTAGGCTCTCAAGTTATTTGTGAATGGGCATAACCTCCGATGTGTACTTATTCCTCAGGGAGTCTACACTTTTCTGAATTATAAATATCAGCGTCGATTTTTGTCGAATCAGCAGATTCCTAAATCCCACTTTTCCATGAACATTTTATCATAAAGGAGGTAATAAAAGCCTGATTGTCAATTGGTATCACCACCTAATTTCCTAATTACTGTACGCCACAATACAAATAATGTAGGTTCTGCTTTGAATTTAGTGTATGTCACAGCAGGTGGCGAAAAGGCACAACGTCATTGATTTTATTCCTTGAAAGTACGTGATAACAATAACCTCAAGCAGAATATTTGTCTTGTGTTTAGTTACGTAATATTGGAACACCGATTCTTTATTGTTTAAAAAGCACAAAACAATAACACAGATGCTGACCTTATCAAAAGGTGAAACAGAACGATTTCTTATCTCGGAGCTTAGCTACTTGTACACAAGACGGGGGTGTTTGGTTATTGAAGATATATCCATACAGCTGCGGAGATAAACATTCTATTCAAATAGCGTTCCTGCCTTTGGTGACCGTATTATTTGGAGTACTGATACCCGCAGAATAAGGAGACTGGAACTTTTAGGCGTGGCAGTGTTGGTCTGGTAACAACTACGCTGCTCGAATACTTCTTATAAACTGAGTGTGTAGTTTCCTTTAGCTTAACTAAGACCGTGTAAGTATTATCAGGTCTTGTGGTCTTGGTTGACAACAGGAAGTCATCTTGTGTGATTATCATCTTATCAATCGGTTGTACATTATTCTACTGCTCAAGAGATTATAAAAGTGCAGCTGATTGAGGTTGATTACTGGAATCATCATCAATCTTTTTCAACTGTGTTACACACCTGTTGTTTTCAATACTTTTCTTCATAAACACAAATAAATGTGAACTATTGTTGTCTATACCACTGTCGTATTGACCTTTAGAGTTGCACCAAAAGGCACAAGAGTTAAGCTTCGACCCTCTGATGAAATTATAAATGTGGTTAAAAATCTAAGAGGTAGCATCGTTGGAAGATAATGAAATCCTAACAGAGACTTCTCGTGTTATGGATACCCACATATTATTGGTGTGTTAGTTTTTAAACGGGATGAATAAATGAAAAGATTTCCTCTTGGGAAGCATAGGGTCGTAGCTCCCCGGTTTACGGAAGGGGCGTGAACAAAAATACTGTAAAACGCTTAATACTTGGAGGGGAGGATGTAATGCTCATTCGTAAGGATAGTAGGGATCGCTTTGAGAGACTGCTAGTTACAAGGAGTACAAGAGCTACTTCTCCTCATGCCCCCCGTGTCAGCCTCACTCTAGCGGAATCTAATGTAACCCAATTACAATCGCCATATCATCATCACAGACCAATGACCGTTCAGAATTCTCACTCAGCATTAATCGATCTTCATTCCCAAGCTGGTGCGTTCTTTGAATCGAAATCCACTCGCTTCCTGAGCAAACCATAACACCTTCCTCTATATCTAACATGAAAATAGAACTTAACCACTGATTTTAATGATCCAATTGCAAATATTAAAGCATGCACTGCTTACCAAACATACTGGTGTGAAACATTGTGAAAACATTGCAGAAAGCTTAGCATATCTAAGATGCATTTACCTCGGATGAAACTTACTTGCACGCAACGTGGTAGAATTGTAAATTTACGTACTTACTTCCTAAGGAATCAACGTAACAGACAATACCATACTCATTCCACCCTCACTATTACATTATCGCTCACTCACTAACTAGTTGCGCTGAGAGACCTGTATATCATCTCACTCTTCAGACTCAACATTTCTTTGAGTAATGGGTTTGGTTTTCCTATTAATACTTTTTGAGGGACGCGTTATATATAAATGAGTGATGGCTTCAGGGTTAGGGGTACTACAAAGGTATGTATGCTGCAGAAGTGCGTTTTTCTTTCTGGCTACAATAAGAGATATTCAAGTTTCAATATCGCCCAGTTTATTTCTCGCCCAGTCTGGAGTCACTGTCGTCCCTTGCATTCGCCGGCTGTACATCCCACCCACCTGTGCATCACATCCAACTGAATATCCCATCCGACCGTACGTCGCATCCTGCTATACACCACATCCAGTTGTACATCTACAGTAGTACAAGTTTCTATTATTAGGAATTTTATCAATTTTGTTTTATCGAATTTTGTTTCGAGAATTTCAATTTCGCTATTAAAAATCGGCAAAGCAATGAGAAGGGAATATTTATGTTTTAGACTTTATTTGACCAGATTTCTTTTGTACAATTAATGATGTATTGACAAAAATAAAGCGCCTGCAAGTCTTTTGAGTGTGCCTTAAAGGAAACGATAAATTTTACAATCTATCCAGACAATTTGTGAGTTAATATGTCAATCAAATTCGATATTACCTACACTTATTGGCCTACAATTATACGTCAACGCAACGGACACATGTTTTTGATACTTGAAAGTTGTTTCACGGATCAATTAATCGATTTCTTTTCGAATGTATCAGTTTGTAATAATCCAATCACTTTGTTATTGAGTAAATCCTGTGAATAATATGTCAATCATTTGATAAATTATGATTATTGCATTTCTTAAATTAATATCAGTTTGTTAATCACTCAATGTGTTGTGAATTGGTTGATCGATGACGTAATTGATCGATCAATTAATTTTGGCTGTCACTTAGATCTTATTGTTTGAACAATGAGTTCTTTAGATGTTTTGGTATATTGGACAGTTCAAACAATCAGCATATCATATTTTTTCACCTATTCTTGATTGAAGCTATTTGGAGTGCTATCGGCTTGGTATTGGGCGTTTGGGTGTTTTTCTTCAAGGAAGTAGCATTGTGAAACCTTTCAAGTGATGAAATGTTTTAATGGAAGAACTCAAAATTAGTGTTTCTATTTACAATATTGGTGGGAAGCCGCGATTTGAACTGTTGGAAATTTCTGCCAAAAGATTTCTTCCAGGTAGGGGTTGACCGTTAGAATTCCAGGTGGGGGTTGTCTTCGTAGGTGGGGGGCCAGACCCCCTTGCAAACTATGCTTATATTTCTTACAGAGGACTTTTTTCTCAATTTTAGGACAATGTCGTATACGAAAGGCTGGCGGAAGATCAGATGTACGATAAAGTTACTTTGACTCATCTGGAAGATTTTGCAAAAGATGGTAAGTACAAGAAGTTGTTGTATGACGTATGTGAATAAAAGACTAGAGAAACAGAAAGTGTATCACCACTGGGCTTGAACCCTTGACCCACGCTTTAGAGGTGTGTGCTCTATCAACTGAGCCAGGTGACCTTCCGATCTTAACATACTCTATTTTTCAAGTCGTCCCATTAGCTTTCACTTATCCACCACTGGACGCCAACCCCGACCCCGGTAACCGACGTCCAGCTCCCTCCCCCCACCCCTTCCACAGTAAAGCTGTTCCTAGTAGTTTTGTATTATTATATTTTTGCTACAAGACGTTAGCAGCCTTGTAGCTATTAGTGTGCATCGGGGGTCATATATAGGTTAAACATCATTCAGGTAACGTATAATTTTATGCTACTGCTGGACAATGTGCGAATCAACGAGGTCGCCGAGTCGCCACTTTAAGCAGGAAGCTTTTCCATTTGTGAGAAGCTCAGATTTGTTGCCTACTCTTCAAATAGAAAAATAGATAGATGCATACAAGCGGACATGTAACAAGTCTTAACTTTAAGATAGAAACTCTTTCGTTTGACTCTCTCCAAGGTCTTTTGCCAAATTATATTGCAACTCGATTTTCCATCTGAATATTGCATTAAGTAACGGATTCATTTTGCTTAAAGTTTCCGCCATACACTGGTCACAGCAATCGTATGGAGTAAGGTAGTAAAGATTTTAAGCGAAGAATTTGGAGGAAACGAGAGAACCAAAACACAAGGCAGAAAGTAACGCGCATACGAGAGACATTTTCTGTCACTTGTGTTACTGAAAAACTCGTAGGCTGCAAATAGATCCTTTTTGTCGGCTGAGTGTCACAACTGGACAGACGCAAACGGAACGCCAAAGAAATAAACACTACTGTGCTTTTAGAAGTAAAACGTGTACCATACTAACATAAGATAATCATTATCCATCAAATTCAACAAACAAAAAATCTCATTAAAAACAAAGTTCGGTTAATATAGTATCTCACGTGCTGCCTTGACTTTATGATCTTGAACGTTGATGTTGTAGCTTTATATTCCCAGTCTGTCGATGGCTGGATCCCATTCTATGGACAGCTGGCCGAGAACAGTTGGTTTCACGAACTGAACTCTCCTGAACTCAACTGGTCCTCTCTTTTATATTTTCGTGTTCAGCCTTAATTTGGATGATGATGTAATGGAGCAGAACACTCTGGACGTCGCATTCCTAACGACGTTGCACAATGGCACGTTATTCACGCAATTGCATGACTTAATCGACATACTTTACACTGAGAACCGGCTTGACACTGAGAACCGGCTTCTATTTATTATAAATGTGTGTTCTTACCACTTTTGAACCCGCATTCCTCAATTTTGCCAATTTGTCGGATTTAAACTTAAATGACACCCTTTCGGTCTCACGTAGTACTGAATTTTCAAACAAAGTCTTTGCAATTTTGCAGGTCTGAGGACACTCTGCATCGCCATGGCCGAACTCGACCCTCAAGAATATAGGAAATGGAACGAAATTTACTATAAAGCAAGTACGGCAATTGAAGATCGGGAAAGGAAGGTCGACGAGGCAGCAGAACTGATTGAAAAGAACTTTTTCCTGCTTGGTGCTACTGCCATCGAAGATAAACTGCAAGATGGTGTCCCAGAGAGTATTGCTGCTTTGTCTGCTGCCAAGATTAAAATTTGGGTTCTGACTGGAGACAAGCAAGAGACAGCAACTAATATTGGTATGGTGTCAAATAATAACAGTTTAGTACCGTAAAATGCCGAATATCAGAATTGTAGACATCGTTAAATTCTAAATGTAAGTCCTAAACTTGAAAAATCCCGAGTATCAGCTGTCCCGAAACCCGAACACTACCCCCGGGTACTCTTACGCCCGTAAAATACCTTAAAATCCCGAATATTAGCCCTGGGTTTGTAAAGTACCATAAGTACCGTATAAAAGCCAAAGACTTGTAAAATCCTGCACAGAAACCATAAATTACTTTAAAATCCCCCAAAGAGTCCATTGTTTTATAAAATCTCGATTAAAAGCTTCAGACCTGTACAGTATGACAATATACTGAATATGATATCCCACAAAAAATGAATATGGAGTTCTTAAATCCCCAATATAATCCCTAAGGCCATAAGGTACCTTAAAATCCCGAATATTGATCCTGGGTTTAAAAAGTACCATACAATCCCGTATAGAAACTCTTTTACTTGAAAAGTATCGAGTGTAAGCTCTCTGCCCATAAAATACCTTAAAATTCCGAATATAAGCCTTGTGCTTGTAAAGTGCAGTCAAACAGCATTACAAAATACGTACAGGGCGCTTTTTTCTTTGGCTTTTTTCCCTTGCTGGACAAAATACTCCACATTGGGGTGTAATTAGTGGGTGTTTTTTTTAAAAGTTTCAGCGTCGTTTTGCCTATAAAACGTCGTGCATTGAAAAAGAGGTTGTGTCCATGTTCCCTTATTTTGTGTTCCGTGGGATCTAAACCGGGGATTCTCAACCTCAAAAAGTATTTTATCCCGTTAGAGCCACCAAAATTTTATAATCTTGTACCCCCTGTCTCAATTTTGCCCCCTTCAAAATCTCAGATACCCAGTAAGGGGTCCCTAAATCAAGTTGCAGTAGACCTAAGAGTTTATTGTCTTTCTTGTCTCTCCAGGGTTTTCATGTAGACTATTAAATGAACACATGGAAATCATGACATGTGATGGCCAAAATGAGCAAGTAAGTCAGACTTACAATTCTATGGTACTGTCAGTTAGCGGACGTTTTCTGAAGTAGTAAGATGTCTTGTCTCTGTAACCAAGGTTCTTTTGCAGCTACGAAAGATTTTGTGGAACGTTTATGAGGTATATGGAATAGTGCGTCCATGTTACAGATCACACCGAAAGCGATATGCTGGGTTTCGCCCATATTCGTTACTGAATACCAGAGTTTTAAGAAGAAGCGTTGTTTGGAGTATGTGATAGTTCGTTTCTTCATATATCTCTTTTGATGTATGAAGTGAGCAATAAGCCCTGTCTATATTTTATTATTATTATTATTATTATTGGCTCAATCCCGAGCTTCTTGTTTGGTAGTTTCAAAGGAAAACGTACGTCGTACATGTAACCGTTATGCCTGTAAAATGAGTAATGGTTGTGTTATTCGGAATGAAATAGATACATAAAGTTTAAAATAATAATAATATTATTATTACTGTAACTAGCGAGTATTTGTTGCCAGAGCATTACACCTGTATCTGCTTATGGAGCTCTGTTTTATTGTCACAGACCGATGTCTCTTTGATTGTCATTAATATCTACTATCGACTTCAATTTTTTCAGGAAGTAAAAGGATGGCTGAATGATCGACTGCAAGATCATCACATAACACGATTTAAACCGAAGCGAAAGGGATCAAAGAGAACTGGCAAGGATACACTGGTAAGGGTTAAGATATTAAAACATCGGAAGATTTTTTTGCCTATCTGTGCAGTGGTAACACATTTGCGTGGATTTGTGTATGTGTGTATGTGTGTGCACGCGTTTATGTGTGTGTATGTGTGTGTATGTGTGTATGTGTGCGCTTGTATGTGTATGTGTGCGCGTGTATGTGTGTGTGTGCGCGTGCGTGTGTACGTGCGTGCGTGTACGTGTATGTGCATGTGTGTGTGTATGTATTTGCGTGTGTGTGTGTGTGTGTGTGTGTGTGTGAGTGAGAGGGAGTGTGTGTGTGTGTGTGTGTGTGTGTTTGTTTGTCAGTTTTATTCAGTGGGTGCGTTTTCCTTGGTTTATGTGGCTAACTGAGAGACTCGGGCACACTGTTCAAAGAGGGAATCTGGGACTGCGAGATCTGGGGGATAAAACGACCATTTTCTTATAATCGTAATTAGCGTCAATCTTTGAACGCGTAACGCATAGAACATACGCCCTCTGAAGACTAATACTAAGAAGTTAGTAAGAACAATAATTCCTGCTGTGTCGCTAGTTATTTAAATCGACGAGAAACACATTTGCTTTCACTTGAGCTTTGCTTCTTACTGAGTAACTGCCAAAACTGCACTCTTTCTTTTTTAAAATGGCTTAAAATCACAATTATGTTCCAGATCAACTTACTACTTAGGACCAGATTTTGCAAAGCCACTGAAAGGCGTAGAGGTCAGGGATGAACCATGTTACACCATTCGTAAACAGTCAAGTTCTTTAAATACTGATCCAAAAACCACTGTAGTAGCATTAATCCTTGGAGGACCCCATACATTTCTTTTGCAAATTTTATACAACGTTTCGTTTCTTAGAGGGCTTTTTGAAATAATTGATTTAATATATGTACATCTGGTTAAGGTAGCTACAGCTGATTTCTACGATTTTTTAAGATATTATCTCCGGACCTGATCAATTCCATTATTGGCCAGAACCGGTTTATTACGTTAAGTAAGTGAAAATAGTTAGCACCTTTATAGGCTTGGGATCCATGAGGGCCCCAAAGACCTCCACTGGTGAGTTAGTTTTCGTGTGTATCAGTAAATGAATGATACGCCGTAAGTTGCTATTAACATGTAATTGAAAACGCAGATATTTATTCTGTTATTTTATGTTTTCCCCTCTTCTAGGACATCGCACTTATTATAACAGGGCAGGTAAGGAGAAAGTAGGTATATATTCTTTTTAGTTTGAGCCTTGTCCATCCATATTACAGGTAGAAAGACTTGCAACTTACAGAACATAGCAGAACATTTTATCGGAGCTTGGGTTTGGTAATTTTTACGACATCGCTACTGGTCTCTGAAAAACAATCGCGAAGCAATCGGATTTGGAAATGTGATTTTCCTTATTAATGTTCTAATCACATTACAATGCATTATAATTTAAATAAAATGTACAAGGTAGCTTTTGTCCATCAGCATCTAAGGCTAAATCAGTTTAGATTATAGCACCTAAGGCTAAATCAGTTCAGTTCAGATTAGAGTTAATTTTTTCGTCACTGGCAGTGCGTCAATCAGTTTGCTAATTCGTCTTTGATTCGATAGCCTTTACTCTTCGATATCCTCAGCTTTGACTTGATAATTCACTGCTCAAGATTCAGACGCCTGACACGTCGCCACAACTACGATGGTTCGGATGTATGATTCTTCATCCTCGGACATGTCCCTGGATTGACATTTTGGGACTCTGTCTTTTCTTCTCGTCAGGCTCCTTTTACGATTAATACGCGTGTGGGTTACTATTGTTTTTTTTGCGAATAGGTGTCCACGGCCATGAAATCTATTCCACCTCTTCTCAGAGCCGTTTTCGGCATTACAATCCGTGTAGCCAAAGCTATCCATATAGATATTCATCATCATGACAGTATTCGAACCTTTTCACTTAGTTCAATGTCATTTTAGATCAATTAAAATGTTCGTGAGATTATTCAATTTATTACCCAATGACGTCTCTCTCGGACATGCGCATACCTCCCAAATTTGTGATTATATGTGTGTTCTTCAACGTGATTGTCAGATATTTTGAAGAATTGTCAAAGTTGAAAATGTATAGAAACAATCTCTGCTCTTAAATGCTACATGTTGACTGAGCTCATCTCAGAATTTACCAATTAAAAAACCTTAAGTACAAGGAGAGAGTCGCTGTTTCGTGAAATGGCAGTACCATAATCATAAAGTTCAATAGCTAGGGATGAAATCATACTAAAAGAGTGATACGGATAGGTGCTAACCGTTGACAATGCCAAGTCGGTCGTTGCTTTAGGTATTAGTGGTGTGGCAAACATATTAGATAATCGGCATAGAGCAATTCCCATTATTTAGGTCGCGATATAATCAGATTTTGAGGATTCCTAGGTAAAATTGTACTTTAATTTCCGACAAAGTTCTCTAGTAATAGATCCATCATCTTAGGAAGATATTCATTTTCAACTGTTGTCATTTTTCTTTTCGTCTATTTTCTGACTTTTTACTCATGTTTTTTTCTTTTTAGGTGTTACATTTCGCTCTCAAACCAGAGTGTAGAGATTTTTTCCTAGATCTAGCCTTAGTTTGCCGTGCTGTTATATGCTGTCGGTAAGAATTTTCGCTGTTTCAACTCCTTCCTGTTTTGCCTCAGCAGAGTTTGTTTTACTGTTATGTTATGTTATGTTATGTTATATATAGCTAGAAAGGATTTCTATTTAACTGGCTTTCGTTAATGAAAGTATGGTGTGAAGATACCCTATTGATTCCATGCTTATGTTCCACGTTCAGTATTGTTGCTTTGAACTTAAATATCAGTTGTTAACTTCTGTTTTGCCTGCTTCATGTTGACTATTGTTTGGGCTATTTCTGCTTAGGTGCTCAAATTAACTCCAAAGGATAAAAAGTCTTATTTCCTATTAAGCGATTGGTAACAGAAATGAAGAATCGACCTTTTATGTTATGTTATAGCATTTTAACAATTTAATACACCCCTTTTCACTTCTTTTAATAATTTTGCTACCCTTTACATTTACCTCTGCCCTAAGTTCTTAAAATTTACTTTTATCATACTTTTACCCTTTTACAAGTAGACTGGTAATTTAACTATTTCCTTCATCATCACACAATTATTTACCCATTTTCTTAGCCACGTAACATTTCATTGTTTTTAGAACATTCCTCGCTCAACTAATTTCTCGCATGAATTTGTAAGTTTGTATTTAAACAAAAATGGAGCTATGTTACCTCACTTGACAATGGCAACAGGGAGTGCCAAAATGTTGTGTTTGCATACAAAAATAAAGATCATATAGTAGGAAGATGTTTTTCATTCGTAGGCTATAGGGCCTTACAGAACAAACAGCCGTACAGCAATCGAGAAAGAATAGCAATTAAGCTATTGAAAGTGTAGAGAGACTTAGAATTCAACAAATTCTGCTGCGAAAATGAAGAATCTTTATTTGTGCTGTATTCTACCAACAGATCATTAACAAGGCATACAATTTATCCTTTTAAGTAGTGATTGGTTTTATGTACAGCGTAAAAGTCTCATGTCAGTCATTAGGTGTGTGAAGTGAACTCCCAGCTTATCATTATTTAATCGCTACTGGGGAGCATTGATGGTTTGCCAATCACGACAAAGACGTGTTGAAGGATACTCACGGTAGATATTTTTCTTTGTTTCCAGAGTATCTCCATTGCAAAAATCACAAATTGTACAACTTGTAAAGCAAAATGTTGAAGGAGCTATTACCCTAGCTATTGGTGATGGTGCAAACGATGTTGGTATGATACAGGTAGGAAACATTCATAAAGTTTATTTAGTATCGGCCTTGGCATAAGCATTTCCTTCATTTGCTAAAAATCGCACTTCCGATGGGTAGTGATGGATGGCCACGTATATATAGTACTAAAGTGTGACGTCATAATTAAATGAATATCGGAAGTTTGGTAATATTTTCCTCTCGTTGCATTCTTTGTGTTGATATAGATAACCTGTCCAAATTTGACAACAATATCTTGAGCAATCATCGTGATAAGCCCATCAAACTTAAAATCATGCCTATCATAACCTTGTTAAATGAACCCAGTTCATAGGTTTACGAACTATGCAAAATTAACAGTGTTTCCTTAAGGACTTCTGCAAATTCTAGCAGCCGGTTCTCACAGTTGACACGATATTTGGACTCGATATTTTGTATAGGGGACAATGACCCCCCAACAGTGGGATTCATTATTAGTCATTGTTGGTCCTACTTCAAATGTTAGCAAATTGAGTTTACTGAAATGGTGTCAACCATTCGAGACCATTCCACACAAAACATAATGGAAGTCCTAATCTGTAACGAACCGATAAAAATATCCACTCGCCCTTTTTACTTTGCACCCCCGGACTGAAAACAGACTGGAAGAATTTATAGGCACAGTTTGCATAGGTACAGGTCAAAATTGCCCCTAACCAAAACTGCCACGGATCAGTCTTGCGTTTTCACAAGACTTGATGGATCCGTACCCATTCAAATCTTATATTTTGGACCCCTTATAAAAGTGGACCAGATTGGAGTCTATCCCAAGGAGGTCTTGTGTGAGCACTTGTTTTCAGATCCAAGCAGGCTCAGACCGAAGTGAGGTAACGAAAGCTGGCATTGGCAATTCTGACTGAATCTCTATTAATGACCTGTTTTAGTCCCAATGTTGACACGTTAACAATAACGAAACGTTAGTTTATATTTGAATGTACCATTTCACTGCAGCTCATACTACAATAGAACAACTTGATGCATCGTCTTAATCAAATGGAATGTACTTTTGTAGATCAGAATGAATATGAACTTGTATAAGCCCTAACAGGATCTGATTTCAGTAAACACAGTATTTGTTATTTCAAAATGGAACTTTTTAGTCTCGAGTGTGTGGAAGAAAAGGGTACCAAATCATTATAACACTATAAATATATTTACTGAAAATCAACAAACTCGTGCCAACGTATGTTAATTTTGATGACAGAATCAGTATTTAATAAATGTCTTAAGTGCTTGAAAGCTTTCTTATCTATTTCAATATTTACAAACTAGTGTAAATTAAGAGAAGCCGGATCCCTTCTTATATCTCTATACTTCTTTAATTTATCGTATCATGGCTTTAATTAAATTTAATCACTTCCGCCTCAAGACGTTTAAGAAATACAGTCCTGTTTTCATACCGAACCATACTTAAATCTTTACTTGGAATATGACACCCATCCACTCCCTATCAAACTTGTTTTTCAAATCCAGTTATTAAGTCGGAGCATAATGTTTTTGTAAGGAAAGAGGAAATGGTACAGTTTGTGAGCATAGCTAGACTTAGCACCTTTGCAAATATATATATTTCTGACTCACAAAAATGGCTAGTCTTTCTCAACAGTATCAATCTCTAGCTTAGAACTCTCAGTAAAGATAACGTAGCGTGTGATTAGGTTCTTATCTGAGAAATACAAGTTAAAGTGCTAATAAAATCATTCAGAGCAATTGATATTCAAAGTCTACAGTGTCATGATAGTATGTAGCATAGTGGGCATTCTTTCTCTTAAAATACGTGATGTTGGGCAACTTAAAATAGGAAAAATTGAAAAAGATAAAAACTTTAAACCTTGCAGCCTTATTTAATAGAAGGAGAGTTGCAGCTCCCTTTAAAGACCTTTTATCTTGTAAAAAGCTAGTAAAGAAAAAGGGCAGACGTAATGATGATTTGCAAAGAAAGGATGGGAAGCTAAAATTGCACCGTTTTGATGCCTCCTATTTAAGTATTAGGACATAATTACACACTTCATAGTCCCGATGGTGACATGTTTTCTATTTCTCCAATATCATTTCTAAATCGACATTTCATATCTCCTCTTCTGAATGAGGATCTTATGTCTCTACTCAACGTGTGTTTCACTATGAATAACAAATATCAAGATTTCGGTGCTGTACTATCATGTTATAGACTCGATTGCCCATTTACATACCATTATAGCCATGGACGTCAATACCCGCGAGTCTTTGTATCTGCTTACATCATCTTTGAGGTCGTTAATTCTATAACTGGAAATGTTTCTTTTAGTTTTGCTAAACTTACTTAAAGCTTGGAATACTCTTAAAAACTTTATCCCAAAACTTATTAATACGTTATGATAACGTAAGGCCTCATTTACACGTTACTGTATAGCTTTGAATGGCAAGCTTCTGATAACAAATAGGTCTTTTAGTCACATGGTGCTCACCCTATCCAATACATATATGTAACCGTATGTATAATATGCAAAATAATATATAATTTTTTGCTTTACTGAAAGTGGTGTTAAAATCTATCCTTTATATCTTGGATGACATTTAAATGCTCACGAAAAGGTTTTACTACAATTCGTACTCTGGAACCTATTTTTCAAGGTGAGGTGTTATGAAGTCCAATCATTGCATGTTCACGTATTATCCTACTTCGTCATAGAACCAAAAGTCATGGCATAGACATTATCAATCAACTAAGAATTTGTTGACTGCAAATATGTGGTACGAAAAGCTATCTGGTACCACATAGACCTAACTATGTCGGAGTAAACTACGTATTGGAGAGGCTGATCCTATCTGAGACCAAAAGTTTTCTGCTACCGTGTAACTCAGGCTTAAGATTCTGACAGTGACGTTCTACCTATGGGTGCAAGCCTGATGGATTTTGTAAGCAAAGCAAAAGTCCGGCGTCGGATACATTTGACATAATAACAAATTTAGAGATTGACTAAATTTTCAAGGGAGCAAACGACGTTCTTGCTCCCATGGCAAAAATGTATTGGGTCATGTGCTCTAAATGCCTTCATGATTCCTACGCGACTGCATTTGGATTTCATGATGGGGGTAAGTGACTTCCGTTTTGATTCTAAAGACTGCAACAAACACAGAAGGCAGATTTTAGATGATATGGCTCCAATATTCATTCGCATTTGCGATCTATTTATTCCTCCTATTCGTACCTGTTCATCAGTCAACCAAAGTGACCTTGATTTCTGCTACGCAGCAAGAAAGAGGCTCAATGTGATACACATTCATCAGCAATTTTAGAATATGTTCAGACTTTCCAAAGGTCACTACTGTGGCCAGGCTTAAAACTGCATGATTGCATTGGGTCACTAAGGGTCTGTTGACCTAGTGTAGAAAACAATACGTTCTCTAAACCCTAGCGTTGATTGCCAATCTTAAAGAAACGCAACAAAGTACTACCATGGCATATGCCTCCTTGTTAAACATAGCATGAGAACATTGGTTTAAAAATTAATATAAACAGCTCTTATTGACAGTTATTGTCGATCTTTAAAAGCTAGAGTTTAATTCAGTTACAGACAAGCCCTTTGCAAATCAGTGCAAATATCTGTTGACATGATTTAAACCAGGTCACTTCCAATTTACATTTCTGCTTCTCTAGGTCAGTCAAAAATATTAACGGCGTCGGAAAAAAAACATTTTGACTTTATAATTAAATGCTAGTGCCTCTCAAAACACAATCAATATTGTCGACGGAGATTAAAACAAGCCTTTGTTCGTTTCGTTCATTTTTTTATTGATACTCGATTTTGGGGGAAATTGCCATGTCAAGTTTTGTTAAAGATGATTGTTCTCTCGTATATTCAAACCATTGTGTTTTGGAAACATTGGTATAGAATCCTAAATGCGTGGGAGCCCACTAAACTGTAAGAATATTTTATAAAAACCTGTAGAGTCCTATTTCCGATTCCGGTTAACTGTACACAAGACTACACAATGGAAAAACAGCTTGATCTTTGTTAGCACAGTTGTAGACAGCATCCTTGGCTTCGCACATTGATCATGATCATTTTAGTTACTGTTAGAAATGTAGCAATCATCGTTTTCATCACCACAATGATCAAAAACGTTTTAATCACCATTACAATCAATAACATTATCACCACCATCATGAATATCGTAATCATTTCCAACATAATCGATATCGTTATCATCATTATCATTACCATCATCTTCTTCTTTTTTCTTATTGTCATCTCCATCATTATCAGTATCATCGTTGTAATCATCCATCGACATAATCATCGTTATAATCATTATGTTTATCATCGTCATCATCATCATCATCATCATCATCATCATTAACACCAACATTATCGTTATCATCACTTTGGTACCCTCATCGTCGTCGACCCTGGTGGAAATAGCTACAGCCCTATTTGCCTTTGATATGTGTATCATTGTTATCATATCTCGATCGTATAAACCCAATAAACAGTTCTTTATACAGCTTTCAACGCTAACTGATATTTGATTATTTAAAATTTCATAGTAGACTAGCACTGTGTCAAAGCTGCTATTTTGGTTCATTTAACTACTGCAAAAATACAAATGAAAGGCAAAATATGTATTATTTAAAGATAGTGATATGGCATAGGACAATTTAATGTAGCACATCCTTCGTCCTTACCTGGAAAATGTATCTACAAGTTTGTCTTTATATTTGTATTTTCCATGTCATTAAATTACGGTGGTTGCAAATTGGTCAAACTCCTGTTTTATAGATATTTTGCGTTGAAAGTAAAACTCAAAAGTTGACATTTTGTGAAACCTTTTTACAGGCAAAGCGGATTTAAATTTCAAGAAGCCATCAAAACTTTCCAATCATTTCTAGTTTACACACTGAGAGTTGAAAATTTGGTCTAAGTTTGCGTCTTATGAAAATAAGGCACGTTAAGAGAAGGTGAGATTTGGCTGTTCTACTTAAACAGACAGAAATTTGACTTTAGCCATTTAACGTGTAAAGCTTGGGGAGTTTGTTAAGCTGATTTTGACAGAAATCTTCGGTTCAGTTAAGCCACTACGCAGGCGCAAACGGGAGAAATCTCCGCTCAGAGTCCACGTGTTTTCTCTGTGATTTAGTTTCGCCTTCAAGCGCAGCAACTGAAACAGACGACATGAGGAGCCGCTTGCGTCACAACAGTTTCTGCAATCATGAATTTGCAATGGGTATCTGTGATCTTTAAAAGATGGACTCAGCTGTGATGGGAGTATGGATTGCCAGAAATTGCTAGTTAGCCAGCTCGTTCTACAGTACCTCAAAAGATCATCGTCACATTTCGCGTTGTTTTCAACTCGACTCGACAGGAATACACCATTGTCAATAATTATTCACGGTCTCTTGACTTCAATAGTAAGGTACTAAAAGAGATTGCATTCTTATAATTTCAAAGACACAAATCACATCATTTACAAAACACTTTCTTTGGAAGCTAAGACAGTACTTTGTTGAGGCTTACAAGGCGAAGTGATAGCTAACGACGTAGTTATTGCTAGGTTCGAAAATTCTCTCCTTATGTTAAAGGCAGAAAATCAACTTGATTTATACTCAAGAGTTTCCACTATCAAGGACGGAATGATCAATTTGGAAAAGCACGAAAAGGATGCAGAAGACTTTCTGTTTTTTGTGGAAGGTGAGTTTGTGCAGTTTTAAGAACCTTAGTTATCATTAAACATTTATGGCTCTGAACACACGTGCTTCTAATGTACCGCGACAGTTTCCTTTACACAAAGTCTGCCACATTTGTACAATGACGTCGCATTCTCAGTTAAATCCCAAAGCCTATATTGTGTTTTTGTACATTTACACGTTTACTTTAGCTTTGTAGAGGCTACAGTATATGCTGGTACACGCTTAACACTAAAAGCTAAGCTTGTACAATGAATGGTTTAAATCTGGTTGTGAGTTAAGGGAAAGCATGTGCTCAGTTTCCTATATTATACTTGCAGTCTTCGGTTGAGTTATTGATTTTCAAAACCTTGTACGGACACAGTTTGCCTTTTGATGGCTTTCGTTGTTTTGATATAATACTCGAACAAAACCTAGGGTAGAGTTAATCATAACAGATGGCCGAGATTTCTTTATACTTGAAATGTGGTAGAGATTTCTCTAGGCTGCGATTTCTCAGAGTGGAACCACAAGTTGCAAAGTTAAGCTTAAGTATGCTATTTGGACTTGGACTTATCTCCTTATCTCGTTATTCATTCCCCTTTTCTTTCTTTTTTAGCTATAACATCATCGATGTCTCCATGTTCATATCCAGGGAGAAAAGAACCCATCTCAAAAACGTATCCAGGACTCGGTGACCCACGTTACGGAATTCAGTTAAATCCACAACGAGTTTTGCTGCATCAGGATTTTCAAGGATGCAACTATGATACCAGTTCGAATAATCTCAATAAATTGGAAGCGTACGTTCAGAAGGTACCTATCCTTAATGAAAATAATCTACTAACATATAATCGAATGATACCACCAGAAACAGAAAATTCTTTTAAAGAAAACTTGATCGCAGAATCTGAGGGATCATTTAACGAAGACAGAAGCGATCGAAAGTTCAAATGTGGTACTTGTGGGAAGCAATTCAAGCGGCGATCCAGTTTATCAACACATAAACTGATCCACGCTAACGTTAAGCCTTTCCAGTGCAACGAATGTAACAAAGACTTCCTACGGAGGTCAGATTTGAAGAAACATTTGCTTATGCACTCGGGTCAGAAACCACACCAGTGTTCAAAATGTGGAAAGGTATTTAGCCAGTCCTCTAATATGTTAACGCACCTGAGAAGACACTCGGGTGTCCGACCGTTTTCTTGTCAGATATGTGGGCATGCATTTTACCGGAAAGTCGACGTTCGAAGACATCAATCGAGACATGAGAAGGAAAAAGATATAGAAAAGCAAGATGTCGATCCTTCAGCGATTGGACGACCTCTGGATTTCAAGTAACAAGTATAAACAAATCTAGTTGATAAATGCCAATGTGTATTGTAAATAAAGAGAACAACCCATTTGAATTCCGTTATTTTCATACTTAAAGGAAACTTTATTTAAAATCCATTATGAATGACGTATTTGTCACGTTCGAATATATGTTCTATGCTGATGTGTGTTGCTCTGTTTTTGGAAGTGTTGTAGCAGATATTGATACTCATGGTATTGCATTTTGACTTTATTCGGTGATAGATTGCTTGAAATAGAGTTTTCCGATGCTGGGGCTAGAACTTGGAACATCGTTCTTTTGATGTGTTGATATTATTGAATATTGCACTGTGCTTGGGTAATGGTGGGCATTAAACGAGATTGTATTGCGCTCTAACGAGCGGGCTATTAAAAGTGGGGGCTGCAAGGCGTGCAGTATATACTCAAACATACCTTTCTTACCACTGGCGCTCAAGCAATGCAGTATACCTCCTTTCAATTGCGATAATTTCCTACTAACAAAAGACCCAACAGAGCTCAAACTTTCAATGTGCAAAAGCCGTGACTCATGCATACCAAGCCACAATTTGTCGAAGGAGAGAGATTACCAATATCGAAAGCTCTCGGTTTTCCTGTTGGTGTGAAACGCATTGCAAGAAATATGCTTCAATTAGCAAACGAATTACTAGTCGGTCAGCGTTTTTTAAAGGGAAAGCGATGTCACATATGTAAAGCGCAAATTAAAATCTCCTTTTCTATTCCCTCATTTACAACTCTTTGAAAGTTGCTTACCGAATATGGTGTTAGTTTGTACACGCAATACTTTTGGACTTCTGTGTAATACACCTTGCAGCGAGGCTGTCAATTGGATAATAACGACCCTTCTATATTTTCATGTACACAAATAAACATTTTTACAGATAGTTACTACATGGGAGGGATTTTATTTCTGTTTATCTCTTCCCCGCCCACCTTAGATTAACTTCTGATAAACAAGCTGACATAAACATTAACGAGTATTCTTGTTAAAAATAGTTGATTAGGCGTAAATCAGTTCACATGTTGTTTTAGGTGGTTTAACACCTTTGGGCTCTGTAGGTAATAAGATGCTGAATCTAAGTTAGTTCCTTGTTTTTTAAAAAGCTGAGGAATTTGCAAGCATTCACACTTATCTAACAATGTCAATGTACATACCAAAGTAGTACGGAAACAGGTCCTTTGAAATCTTCGTTCCTAAAAACTCGCCAACAACTAGAAGGAAGGACCATCGATAAATTTCAAAATGAAGGAAGAAATTGCGGGAAAATTGACCCTATTTCTGAAAGCCAGGGATAAAAATTGATCTTATGAAACAGGTAAGCTCATGCAATAGCTTACAAACACGATATTCCCTATGTAATAATAGAATTAATTACAAAGTTACAAAGTTGCGAAAAACCCAGTAGTTAGTAAACAAAGAAATGTCTGTGACCAAGACCTTTCCTATGAACGAAGACTGCGAGAAACTATAAAAATGGGGAAACCAAAATCCTTAGCAAATGTTTGTGCTTGTATCTAGTATGTGAGAGAGCAATACATGGAAGAATATTAAATAATATTTGGCAGTCTGTTATCCAATGACACTAGCAACGAAAGAGCAAACTGATGCCGAAATTAAGGCACTTGCATCGAACCTAAAATTCATTCTCTGCTACAAGTTCTGTCATTGCTACAAAAGTGCAGCTTTCTGTAACTTAACCAACAAGCACGCTTTCATCAATCTTCTTGCAGACAATTTCCGAGAAACTTATAAATTGAATAAAAAACTGGTGACTTGGAAGCTATTCATTTATCCCTTCAATTTCAAGGTGTACCGTTTAACAGATCTATGGGATGGCAAAGAACAAGATCTTACAGATGTCAAAAACGTTTCACTGTGCTATTATATCCCTGATACGTCCAATACTTCTGTGGCTATAAAGGAGCAAGTTGTACAGACCAGGGAAAAGATTTTCCTTGGAATTAAAGACCAAAAGTATGCCATGTATCTATATTGTACTAAGAAAGTGCTTGTGGCGAACGTTGCTGGAACCCCAGTTCTCAAGTCTTCCATCAACAAAGGATCCAAGAGCTATAGTCTCTTTCACCAGACTCGATCATAGCTGCTGAACCTTCCTGCTACCAAATGGCGTGAAGGAAAGTCTAGAGGCACTTCCTACCTTTCTTGTGCTAGTAGCATGATATATTCTGTTTGTCGTCATGTACCGAATGCACTGTAATGAGCTGCCACAATCAGCAAAGCAAAGATTTTGATCTGATGCCGCAGGCCTTAAATGTCAAAAGACAAGTATCTTTACTCCCCGAAAAATTTTCGCTAGATTTTTCAGCACTTGTTACTCAATAATTGTCAACTTCTTTCGTAAAAAGCAAATTTTATGCTTGCATAAACTTTAATTTTTTGACCCCTTCCCGGAACGAAATTGGAAAGAAACTCATGATTTAATAGAAAATTTGATTTTGAGAATAGCAAGTATACGAAAGCCAGTTATTTTTGCTGTAAATATGACATACTTAACAATATGTATAGTAATTTCCGTTATTTTACTTTTCTGCCCAATTTACCCACTTTAAGCAGTTCTGCTCTATTAAAAATGTTATAAAATGATGTTATTAATATGATTGCAGTAAAAAAGACAAACACCCAATAAAACAATGCAGGTTTTTGTCACTTAACAAGAATTATTACATTTTGACCCTTTTACCCCCAAAATGCCTTTTTGTTCCATATTACTTTGATTTATCCTATTCTTCAGTGACAAAAAGCTCAGCATATTTGTATTTTAGACAGTTATTATTTTTATGTCTATAATGAATGTAAGGGTCCAAAAATATGCTATTCCCCCAATATTTCTCCGACATAATTTGCTTAGGACTTTTTGGGGGCACAAATGTATGCCATGAAGTCTACAAACGTGCATTTGAAAATTCTTTTGCAATTTGCCCGACTTTCAACCTTAATTTGACTGTACTACTGGAAATTCCTTCGGACCCCAATGTGTCTTGTCAGTAGTTTCTGAATGAAACTGTAAAGAGATATGTGTCATCGGGCTTTGGACAGACGGACAGGGGGGCAGTCCTTCCTTGGTCAAGTCACATGGCGCAGAGAGGTTAGTTTCCAATTGCTTTGAGGTGGACATCGATGTCCACCGGTGGATGATGTGCCGACTAGAGAAATAGAGTATGTTAACAGCGGAGGTCACCTAGCTCAGTTGGTAGAGCGCACGCCACGAAGGCGTGGGTCACTGGTTCGATCTCCGGTGGTGACATATTTTTTATTTCTCTAGTGTTTTTTTCAGATCTGACATTTCAAAATTCTCTTTTCTGGATGACACTTTCTACTTTCATTGGGCTTTGGACAGAACGACGGGCCGGATGACAGTCCCTCTTTGGTCAAGTCACATGGCGCAGAGAGGCTGGTCTCCAATTGCGTTGAGCTGGATGTCGATTTTCAAAACTAAGATTCCACTTTATTGAGGGAATAGTGAAGAAATAGAAACCGGATTGCTTGTCTTCTCATTAGCGTTTGCCTTGCACGGCAAAATATACTACATATTGTCAGTAAGATTTTTGTACCACTAGTAGAAGTGCATTGTTTACTGAGCCGTCAGCCTGACAAGAATTGAGCAGTGACGCAGGAGTGGTTTTAAAAGTGGAGGACCTGGGGAATCAAGCCATCAAAACAGAATTATACCGTAAAATGTATACATCTGAAAAAAGGTTCATAGTGCATGAAATAAATGGAAACAAACAGTGCTACGAACACGAGTATCAGGTCCATCTCAGCGAGCAAATGAATAAGAAGATAGAATAGGAAGGCAAAAGTAATAAAGAGGAGTAAATTCACAAAAATCCAGTAGCGCAGATGGAGTTGAGTACATATTATACGCATATCATGCACTCTTTACTTGTACCAGTTGTTTATACATCACGATATAAAAAATTTGATGCCCCCTATTTTTTACCTTTACTTATTTCATTGCTTGCCTGTACTTGATCAGGGTACAGAGCCAGTTGGAAACACATGTTTCTTCTCCTTGAACTTTGGAATAAAGGGTCGTGAAAATGACAAAGGTTTTAGGTTATTAAAACAACGCTATTGGATGCCGTTATTGTCATCTTATTTTCCTGTTTGTTTAGACTTGATCTGTTGAAACTCTAAACTAAGCAAACGATTAAACGTCTTTTATTTGGAGTTTTATTGTTGAAATCCACGTAGTGAAAGTGAAAGTTAGTCAGGAATTCGATGTTGTTTATATTGACATCAATTTATTTGCAATTCCTTACTAGATTCATGATAAACTCTTTGTCACAATAAACTGATGCTTTTATTGGCCTTTCTGTATTTACTAAGATTTCATCCAAGGAAGAAGAAGTAGATAGTAAGGCATTTTCAAACCTTTCATCTCCGAGCTGAAGTTATTCAAAGGCACTGTTGATCATTCCTGCGTAACAACTATTCAAAATCTTAAATAAAAGGCTTGCTTCGAAGTATAACTTCTCAGTTATTCAATTTGCAGCTTACCTAGCTATACACACGACATACATATAGTCAAAAAGATGGAGAAAGCAAGTTTATCCACTCGAATGGCCCTGATTAATTCTGGTATTACAGATATGACCGATGAGCAGATGAAATCGTTTTACACACACTGGGCTCCAACGTATGATAAGGTGAGGCTTATTTGCACGTGTAAGTAGCTTTGAACTCGTGAAAGGTATTTGCTGTCGCCGAATGGGTCATCGCTTTCATTTCGTAGTAAATACAATTAGGGAAGTTTAGATCCACGAGGAGTACGAGTATGTGTCCTTCGCGGGGGTGAATGAGCTGTACTCGTACCACTAATCTCTAAAGATGTCTATTCCAGAGATCAGTGAATCGTACACGTTGTCTTTTGTTAAGATGTTTAGGTCAACAACGGGTTCAAGTACTATCATTAACCATTCGACCAAACCGTTTTCAGATGACCGGAGTATGTTTAAGTGTCGTAGATTTAAATGATGATCTATACTATTCTTGTGAAATCATGGAAGCGCAAATCACCAGCAAAGGAATTCTTGGACTAGATAGAGACATCTGCTTGGCATTACTTGTAGAGGGAGGTCAAAAACTTGTTTACCACTCATCGGTTATAGTTGTAATTACATCGACGAAATCATCTCTCGATGCAATGATAACGGGCTAGTTCAGCAAATCAGGGAAATCTGAAAGTAAGCCTACCGTAGCCTACGTCTTTTCATCGGTTGACTAGACAGCCTTGTACAGACCAAGCGGATCATCAGGCTTGTCAATAACTGTAGAGGTGAAATTTTATTGTCCTGTAACCTCGATTCCTGATCATTCTATGTAGACAAAGCAAATCAGTCTTCGATCAAATGCTCCTATCTATTTCTATAACCGTCTCAAAGAATTCGAGTGCTCTCGTGAATTGCTGACATCCCTGTTGTTTACCTGAGCTCAAAGCGGCATACTTAGTCCGTCAGTTTTAA
The DNA here is from genome assembly GCA_010016025.2 of Alatinidae sp. Z8VKAUB7J3. Taxonomy (NCBI): domain Eukaryota; kingdom Metazoa; phylum Cnidaria; class Cubozoa; order Carybdeida; family Alatinidae; species Alatinidae sp. Z8VKAUB7J3. The sequence goes on along the minus strand of JAAAKM020006971.1, from coordinate 62,932,595 downwards.
TCGGTGCGTTAATTTAGCACTGTTCCACGTCAACGTTAAGTGTAGCTATGTTTATGAATTTGCAAGAGAAACTGGAATATGCTAATATCGGCAGGGATGATTCAGCAATTTTGGATGAGTGTCTGGTTCATTGTAGGCGCCAGAGCCTACAATATTGTTGCTTTATGCACCCCTAAGAAGGTCTAGGGGTCATTTTTTATATATCCAGATGCATATTTTTGGAGTTTCAAAGCATTGCAATACCACACCATTGGGATATATTATTAAATACTAAAAGTTAACATTTATTGTTTCCAAAGTAAAAGAGGGCCCGGAACGCTCAGATACCACCTCTTGACATGCACACTGTTTAAATCACCTTAACGTAGTTAGTGGAACAGTGATAGCGGGGGTCCGAGGTTTAAATTTTGTTGGTGTCATCTTTTGATATTCTCCTGCACATTTCACGCGATATTGAACTAAATTGGGTTGCTTCCTACAACGACTTAGCTCTCAGCTGTGAGGAGGAGCACATGTGTTAATGGAGATTGGAGTACAACATTCTTTGCATGTAAACTTTTTCTTGCAGACTTTGCAAGTAAAAAACTGCATAGCTGCATTCAACAAAACCATTCCCCGACTTTCATAGTAATTGTGTAACATCTTTAACCACTTGAAGTGAAATCATTTATTTCCAATTCAATTTTTCAAGGATATTGCTGGGATTTATACTGCAGGAAGGCATACTGCATTAAAGTTGAAGCAGTTTCTTGAAGCTGAGGTAAACAAAAAAGATGTTAAAGAACTACAGATTATGGACCTAGGCGGAGGATCAGGCGCAGTAGCCCAAGTGCTGAGTGAGGAAGGTTATCAGAATATTGATAACATGGACATATCTGCCGAAATGCTTGCTGTTGCTGGGAAGAAGGGTATTTACAGAAGGTTGATCTGTGAAAGTTTTACCACCAGAGCACCGTCAGTGAATGACTGTACGTATGATGCAGTGGTGTCAGCTGGTGTTTTTACAGTTGGTCATGCAAAACCATCAGCACTTGATGAAGCAGCTAGAATGACGAAATCAGGTATTGTAACATTCATATAAACTACCTGCTGACAATATAGAACAGCTCATGATTATTTCCTTATAAGAGCGGATTGGACCATTAAAGTTTTGCCCTAAAATAGGAAACAGTCTTCAATAAACATAAGGCTTAAGCATAATGGTGCTTAAATTCCCCAAACGAAAATGGATGTAAAATATGAAACATTTGCTAGTAGAAAGTAGAAGTAGGAGATTACAACTGTTTGTTTGTGAATGTCTTGCTTGTGAATGCTTAAAGCATAATTAGTAATGGTCACTGAGGTTCAGAGTTCAAGTCGCGGTGGAAATGGTTTCATTCCACCTATGTTGTTTACTTTCTGTTAAGGTTTATTTTGATGTATAGACGATGCATTTTTGTATGCTTTGTCGTATTCCTAAGGAACCAAATTTCAGTGATTATTTTTGCATGGGGGTGGAGGGTGGGGGAGACACTGCCCGACCCCCGTGATGGATAAGTGACACTGTGCTCTCGCCGCCCTTCGTTTACCAGGTCAATTAGTTTATTATGTGCGACAGCTAATTGCTTTCAACAAGAGACGTAGCTACACCATTAGTAACTTTTTGGTGAATGGCCGCTCTGGCCGAATAGTGAAATATTGGATATAAACCAAATATTACAAAAGTTGTATTGTCCCTTACCATCTAACTGATTATTTAGAGTATCAGCTAAACTGAAATGTTTTTATGTCTTCAAAACTCAACATGAAAGAAATCTAATCACCATTAAGTATATTTATGTAGGAAGTCAGTTCATCTTTAAAAAATAACTTCTTGTTTTATTGTTATAAATATTTGACATTATTTTTTTCATTGCTCAGATAGTACGTAATGATACATCATGATTGAGAATAGATTATTTAAAATTACAGTGTGAAAAGACACGAGAGGTTTTTAAAAAATGTGTCACCACGCGGGCTGATATTGATAAACATTTGATCTACTTTACGTTTTTACGTTAAGTACCAGTTTCCTTTAAGGTCTCCAATCATTTCTGGAAAGTTAACAGTCTAATGTAGATCGGAAAGGCCGCACTTCTCCGTTTGATGATCATATCTAATCGGATGTGGAAACAGAGGGTTTACTTTATGTATTACTGTATTAGTTTCGTGACTAATACGGCTAAGGTTGGTAGTAGATAAATTCACAGTTGCAGAAAAAAGTTGTTCTGACAGACTGTAGTTCCAGCCCTTTTCCGTGGTCTATTCTTTTATGGAAAATTATTTCATATGTATTGTAAAGTTATCGCAGGCACTTGAGTTGCGGCATTTGAAGTTCATCAAGCCATAGCATAGCATGCGTTCTAAACTCTTGCTAATTATCAGAATATTCTGTTTAAGTTTCAAAGTGTTCTGTAATCTTTTTTGGTTTTAAATGTCAAAAGATAAGTGCCAAGCATTATCAATTTCTTTGTAGGTGGATTAATAGTGTTCACGGTCAGGAAGGATGCCTATAACATAGAAAATTGCGGATATGCTGACAGAATTGACTATTTATGTAAGAAAAGGATATGGACAATACTAGAACGCACTTTAATAGATTATAATCTGCTACTGGAGAAGGATAAGGGGGTAGCATACTTGTTTGTATGTAAAAAGCTTTAAGTTCTGTTATATGTTTAGCTCAATACTAATGTACTTGACTTTAGCCCTACTTTACCCGACGTATTTGAGGAACTGTATACCCGAGGGATGGGGGTGGGGGTGGGAATCCGCCACTTATTTCACTTATTTTATCTCCAGAACGGCTTGATAGAAATCCTTCATATTTGGCACTGATACACTCTACGTATAGACAGGTCTGCACAGCGAGTCAGAACTTTCTCTGTCTAGGCAAACTATAAATATGGCTCCATGCATTGCTCCATAAATTTGGAAAATGTTCAATGAGTGTTCAAAACAGACTAAAATATCTTCCGATTGCATGCGACTAACCTCTCATACATCAAAACGTACATAATCCTCGTCGTTCAAACTTTCAGAACATCTGAGACATGAAATTTAGTTACTTCTCCAAAAGTTTCAAATCATTTGACAAAGCAGAACAAAAGTTACTACAAGAAAACTAACAGGGGGACGGAATCCGCTCCCCGTCGGGTAAGGTATGGTTAGGTGACTTCGGAAAGTGTAAAGGGGTAAAGACAATTGAAAAAGGAAGAAGGCTTTGCTGCATCTGTGCAATGTCCTTAGTAGCTTTCTCTAAATTGCGAGAAGTGTGCGAGGTCACCCTTCGTATTCTTATCAAATTCAAAGTTAATTACTTTTTAAATCCATAATATCAGACTTAAATTTTCCTGCCATTCTACTTTGAATTCTTTACATTTGAATTTTAAATGCTTTTCGCCTTGCTCAATATTGTGTGTAAACCAATTTCCATTGTAACTTTTGCTACTTTGTGAACAGTGTTTGAGGTTATCCCTTCGTAAGACCAAGAATTGTTAACAAATTCAAAATGTGATTTTAATATTCATTTACATTCTAAAGAGATCACGTCTCCCTCCTATACAGTGCCGCAGCCAGACTATCGCTGTAGGGCATGCTTGTTACCTATGAGCATATTTTAGAGCATGCTTCATCAATAAACGTAGGGCATACTTCACCAATAAACGTAACTTTTGTGTAAGCCCTTCTGAAAAATCGGTTAACCCTTTAAATTTGGTGTGACATTTGTCGACATATCTCTGCATTTTAGAATCATTTTAGAATCATTTTAGTTTCGTTTTAGAATCCTTTTGAGGGCCCTAGCATAAAGGGACAAGACTTGACCAGATCTAGGTGTGCAGATTTGATATCTTGGAAAAGATATATGGAGCAGGGTATTCAACAAGTCTGAGAAATGCTCTGGGGTTTTTCGGGTGGTCAAACGTTGAGGAGTTTTACATATGGATATTCAAAACTGATTGGGGGGGGAGGGGGGAGCATAATAGAGCGTAAATTTTTGGATTGGGAGGGCATAGGATATAAAATTCATTTAGATTTTAGCAGGGGTGCAAAGTAATATTGATCAAACTATTGAGGGGACAATCTCTCTGTGCCCCCGTATGTTGACGTCTCCGATTGTACAGTGTCGTTCTTTAAAACACGCTGTGAATTGTGCAGAAACTCAAGTACTGACCCAATACTAATGATGCTGTCCAGGAGACACCCCCCTCCCCTGCATAATCGGTGCATAACAGTTAATTAGTCCCAAAGACTTACTTAACAAATCTTTTTTCGATTGTGACTTTGAAATCTCATACTGCACAAAGGCGGGCATAGTTACTGAGACTGGCTATGGTTTGGTATATTTGTGATTCACACGTTATTGCTCTATTTAATATGCAATCTTACATATGACGGTGATGGCAACATAAAAATGGCAGAAAATAATGGTAGTGGTTGCACTTGCTATCGCCAATTTGCATGCCCTAGCACTTGTTTATACTTCTGACCCCTGCACTATCCTCTGGATAACAGCTCAAGGCGAAACGTATATTGATATATTGAACACTCCCAAGATGTATCGTATGCCTTCACTGGAAGTTGCTTTTCTTAATTGAGATACTTAAATATTATTCTGTTAACAAGTCGTATTCACAAATTTTCGATCAGCGAATGCCCCCCTCCCCCTTCTCCCCATCCATGTTTACTGTCCTGATTTCAAGCTAGGGCAGGGTGGCCGAAAACTGAAGACTTCAAGGGAGCGCGAAAAATAAAAGGTAAAATTTTCTGTGAGGTATTGAATTTGCATTATTGCATAATTAAGTGTATTGTACCTACAATGATATAAAACACATCCCGGTTGGGATCGCTTTTGAAAATTAATCAAATCAATCAGGATGATCGACATTTGTTGTACAATACTACATGAATACTGAAAGATCTGGTAACATATTTATATCTTCGAAGCCATATTTTAATCTCAATTATTTCATTTATGACCTATACGGCTTGAGGTCGCGCTTCGCTTGACTTGAGCTCGCTTCGAGGAAGCGGCGTACGCGCGTTCCCCGGCTTTCTGCCACCCTGGGCTAGGGCCTTTTTAATTTTAGAAACCGATAGGCATAGATTAAATTGCGAAGGTACTTATTATTACCCACGGATTGGACAAGTTCTCAAAATACGCTACCAAAATATATAGAAGCCTCGTCAGAGCTCTGGATATTGTTCTGGAAATCGTATTGTAAGTAAATTGTTTCGGAGCCTTTTTAAGAAGCAGAGTGGAAAGAATAGAACTACCGTGATTCCATGAAAGGATTCAGTCTCTAAGACGTATATGACATCACAAGAAGAAGTTAACGTACGAGGGTATAAATGTGAATAGGTAGGCCCCGTTAACAAGCTCTGTTACAGCAAGTTTGCTCACAGCGAACCATTGAAGCAGAAGATGGTGCATCTACCAAAAGTATCTATACTGTTCTACAAACTTGTTTTAGACCGTTTGGTTAAAATAACCTAACGTTGATATTCAGCGGTAAAAAATTAATTTTATCAAAAGCATCCTCACAAGATTAGATACTGTCACTACAGTAACTTTCTGTTAACTTCCCGTAGCTTAGCGGCCTTTAGCCAAGTACCTTGCCTTTGCTTTCCTTACATTAAGCCAGGTATTTCTGCTAGTAAGTGGATAAAAACGTTGTGTGGGTGTCATATGGACGTTTGATCCCCTACTACCCCTATGTGACTTCCGTCTCTCAATTTCTGACTTACATGCTATTTACATACTAAGAAGGCTTGTTTCTCCTAAATTAATATTACTTGCTCATTAAATTCATGCTTGGTAACGTCTTGCCTTGTTGATCCAGTTTTCAAATATCTAAGAACATCTTAAGCGTAGACGCGTCCCAATGTTTTATAAAGAAACTACTTTCAATATAGTCCAACATGTGTCCGCAAGCTAAGTATTTTCACGAACGTTTGGACAGAATGAAGTAGTCTTTGTAATTAGTACTTTCTGGTATGATGGAAATCTTTGAGTTTATCTATCTACATACTTAGAAACCTTGTTTCTCCTAAATTGATGTACCTTGCCCTTTAAATTCATGCTTTGTAA
>JAAAKM020006971.1:62909382-62926386 GCA_010016025.2 Alatinidae sp. Z8VKAUB7J3 | reverse complement strand
TTGATCCAGTTTTCAAATCTCTAAGAACATCTTAAGCGTTGACGGGTCCTAATGTTTTATAAAGAAACTACTTTTAATATGGTCCAACATGTGTCTGCAAGCTAAATATTTTCACAAACATTTGGACAGATCGAGCTAGTCTTGTAATTAGTACCTTCTGACATCATGGAAATCTTTTCGTTTATCTATCTTCATACTTAGAAATGTTGTTTCCCCTAAATTGATGTACCTTGCCCTTTAAATTCATGCTTTGCAACCTCTTGCCTTGTTGGTCCAGTTTTCAAATATCTAAGAACATCTCGAGCGTAGACGCGTCCCAATGTTTTATAAAGAAACTACTTTTAACATGGTCCAACATGTGTCCGCGAGCTAAATATTTTCACAAACATTTGGACAGAACGAAGTAGTCTTTGTAATTAGTACTTTCTGGCATGATGGAAATCTTTGAGTTTATCTATCTACATACTTAGAATTGTTGTTTCTCCTAAATTGATGTAACTTGCTCTTTAAATCCATGCGTTTTAGCCCCTTGAGGAAGATAGCAAACAATTTGAATAATCATTACAAAGTGTTTCGAAAGTTTATAATATACTACAGGCGTTTCTCGGCCTTTGGCAAGGAATGGATGTAGTATATGTTTTGGAAAATGTTAACTACGATTCTATTTAATCTGTGGAAGTCTAAGCTCCATATTATCCGATCTGTGGTCTTCCTTCATCAATTTAATTGCGCTGATGTAACTAGTAAACGACTATTGTTGTACGTGATAAAACTGGACAAGTATTGTCTGCGGTGTGCGAGATGCGAGTTGAGGTTTGAGAATGTACCACAGTCTCCTGCCACTCTCTTTGCTAGATTTTAGTCTGAAGTTCGATCCCGAATAAGATTATCACAGACATCCTCCATTCCCAGAATACGTTCACTCTTGCGAAATCTTTGTAGTTATAAAGCAATACTTTGTAATTCCAAGGGTCAACTTAGCCTTTAAATACGTTCTACAGATTTTGATGTACAGATGGAAATCCCTTTATACTGGATAAGAAATATTTAACTTGTATGCCTTAGTATACCAAATGATTTACTTTGGCTGTTATTATTCTCTACGTGTAACTAATTGTTCTTTTCCATATGTGTGCACCCATTGTAATCGCCTGCATATCAGTCTTTGTAAGTATAATGATCAACGTTTGATTTAAATCTTTCAAGTCCATAAAGATGTTGATTCAATAGTTGATTGGAATTGGGATAGATTAATCTCCCTGGGGGAAGTTCTCACCCGCTGCTGACCAGGGGTGAGGTTTTAGAAATATCCCAGTATCTATTCTCATTGATGACAAATGCTTTCCATAAACCGCGAGAAGCGGTCCTACTGGGCGGTTCAGTCTCCCTCATTGCTTTCTGTTGTAGATAAAGGAATGATTCCAGACTCAAAACCCATTGCTTGGTCACCTGGTCAGATTTCACAACACATCGAAGAAGAATTTTACATATCCAACGCCTACCAAAGTACTTGAAAACATCCTCATGTAGCACTAACGAATTCAAAATGTTTCACTTTAAAGAGTAAACCACTCGTGTTACAAAATTCGTATTAACTAAATGAACTTTCTTCTCTGTCCGGTAGCCAAAGTTTAGGAGCGTTTCCCTTCGCCAGCTGCCCTTTATTTATTAGTTAGCCTGTTTGGTGATTTTTCTCTTTATTTAGAGTAGTTTCAATGTCGGGCCCCACTGCTCACCAGGGGTCTTAGATTTAGAGACTGCAAAGGGTAGATTCTCCAAAGGGTTTCGAAATTCAGGTAGAGACAAGAAAACCTCGATAAAATGAAAGCGAGGTGAGTGTTGGCTAATTTGAAAACAATGAAATCAAAGCAACGAGCCATTCAAGAAATCTTTTTCAGTTCTTCCGTGCATAAGTTATTACATATATATGCGATATATGAAGCATGATGATGCTCAGAAGAATTATTCAACGTTTGTAGATAATATTTAATAACGAAATCATTAGTAAAATGCCATTGACCGGTTTCATTGCACCCGTATCAGAATGGCTCGTGCAAAGAATTCTTCAAACATTCAAGCATCATTTACGATAACTCGCAAACAAAGAAAGGCATCGAAGCAAAAATTTGTGGACCGCTGATTGGACAATCGCAAAGACTTACGAACAATTTGGAGGTGCCAAAATTGTTAGAACAATTTCAGAGAAAACACAAACTCCTTTTGTCGGCAATCATTGTTGTTTGATTTTTTGACCAAAATCGAAAGCACATATCCCAAACATTTGATAGGACTCCCCCACACACACACCCGCCTACCCTCTGTCTTCTACAGCCCTGGTAAAGGGGAAATTTTCTGTCTGATTGTTACCAAGATATCCAAAACAAGCCAAAACGTAGTTATTTTTCTGTCGTGCTTTTTATTTAACCTGTCTTAGATAACATTTTGAAGAATTTCTCTTTGTGCTGTTATGCTTGTGCCCAAACGGTAGTTTCGTGTTAAAACAGAGAGGTAGCTACAATAAGGCATACAATGAGGTAAAAGGCGGCTAGGAGGGGAACTTGCCACCCTGCCTCACAATGCTGTGACTCGGGTAATATGATTTTCTGCCGTATCGAATCCCCTACGCTCGGTAAAGAATGCGGGACTACCTTTATCTGATAACCAGAGACTTCGGAGTCAAGGGCTGGAGGGGCTTCATTCCCTCAATAATTTTTCAAATTATTTTTGCCCTCGTTATTTTTGTTCTTGTCCATGATAACGTTACCGCCTCTGCGTCGCTGTTTCTGTTTTCTGTGTTCCTTACCCACTGTTTCTTTTGCTTACTAACAGTTATCAGCAATGTTATATACAAGACGAGGAATGGCATTTACAGGTAAGGCAAAAGGTCCAATGTTTGTATTCCCTCGTTTCCGAGTTCGATAAAAGTTGTTATTGTGAAATAGTTGGGGAAGTAAGATGTGGCACCACCTGGGTATATTTCTAGCTTTTTTAGTATGTTGCTACTATGTAGAGAGAAAGAAGAAGGGATACCAGTGTCGGCAGCCTTCAAAGTTTTGTTACGGCAACTCTACTACTACTCTTACGTCTGATTTCGCTAGACTCGTTTTGATTCTGAGCCTTACTCTGTGCCTAATAGAAGAGGGGTTGGAATAAATGGTGGATTAGAAAAATACCAAAACTTAGTAAACGGGTGGGGGGGGGATGGAATAGACGAGGGGTGTAAAATGACCAAAAATATAATAGATGGGGGGGACAAAAAGTGTAAAAAGTGAAGTCAAGAATCAATGTTTACAGTCAACTGCAACTTCCTAAACGTAGGGTAATACAACACAAACAATAATCAGTTATTCGAAGTCACAGCAGTCTCCTAAATACCTTTCAAGATTTTTTTAAATGTTACAATCATCCTCCTGCTCAATGGCAGTGTTCTTCGAGCCTCGTAAAAGGCCACCTTCATCTTTTTAATGTGTGGTTTTCATATTTTCTATTTCCTCGCCAAAGTACCTCCTCAAAAAATTGTCATGGGTGGGTGATTACATAAAAATTAATTAGCGGGAGGACATCTATTAGCCACCCAAGGGTAATCGTAAATATCTAGAAACGCCTAGTCTTTCAACTGCGGCAAAAAACTATACATCATCACAAAGGAAGAACCTGATAACAGAAAAGCTGAATCAAGACGCCGCAAATAGACTGCGCACCTGATGAGACTTGCTGCAGAAACCCCAGCCAGGAAGGCTCTTGAAGAAGTTCAAAGAACAGTCAAAACGTTGCAAGTAAGACCAAAGAAGATATGGGTAGAACTACTGATATGATAAGTAAAACGCCAAATGTGGCAACTTTTGTGACAACGTTTCGTGTAACAGACTTCTTCAGGTCACTACTGAAAAATTGGATAAACGTAGTAGTGACCTGAAGAAGTCTGTTAGACGGAATGTTGTCAAGAAAGTTGCCCCATTTGGCGTTTTACTTATCATAACTTGTCGGTGACCTATTCACCTTCCATTCATAGAACAACTGAATCAGCATGTAAAAGCCACTAAAGAAAGTGACATCTTACAAAAAGATAGTGGTGCAGGTAACAGTGGTGTGGATCTGGCGGAAGTGAATGGCAATAAAAAAATAAGGCGCGCAATGTCACAGGTGCCTTTGCCAGGAGCGCAGGAAGGGAACGATAGACAGCAATGATGATGATGATGTGGCGCCGTCTAGTAAAACAAAGCCAAGGTACTCATGAGTGCCTAATAGACGCCCCCCCGCTAATTAACGTTTCAAAAAATTTCTACCCAGGACAATCTTATTCCAGCCCCCCCTGTTAATTTTAAGTAATATCCCACCCACCACAAATTTTGGAGGAGGTACTTTGGCGGGCAAGTAGAAAATACCTTTATCAAAATATGAAAATCACAAAAAGATAAAGCTTGTATTACCCTACCTGTAGAAAGTTGCAGTTGATTCTAAACATTGATTCTTGACTTCATTTTGACTACGTTTTTTAACCTTTTTGTCCACATCCTCCGTCTACCCCCCGTCTATTCCAACCCCCTCGTTTATTAGGTTTTTTGGATTTTTCCACCCCACCCCCCTGTTTATTCCAACCTCCCTTCTAATGGGCACCCAAGAGTAATCTCATTTTAACATTTGCAGATTTTGGCATGGAACCAGAGTCGAAGTAAGTTGAACCAACAGCAATAACATTGAATCAATATTCCTTAGCAACGATGTATTTGCGGTCGTGTTTAGGTGTGAAGCCAACATTGAACACTAATAGCCTCATAAGTTTATTTACTCTAACACTTTTTGACTCAGTCTTCGCCATAAAACAACTGTAGTTGACTTAATTGTGGTCGTTCTATTTTGCACTTTGTAAAAAACATTGTTGCCTTATTCCGTACTATACCTGTTCTCAATGCATTATACTGTTTTATCCTGTTATTGCTACAAGATCTGTTTAACCTAACAATCGACCATCTGCACGATTAATCTATTTTTTGCATGTGTCTTTTTTCCACTTAATCTTCCCATGACGTGGAACGTAATGTCGTGATTGACCAAAGATTCGATTCGTTCAAGACGAAACTAAAGCAATGCGTTTCCAATTTTCTTACCTTCTCCTCTACATGACTAACAACAACTGACTATTAAAACTAATTACACTTGATTATATATTGTGCATAAAGATTACGTCATAACGGAAATAATCACAGGGAACCTTGACAACATAACACGTAACACAAATTTCAGTTGCCTCAGCTGCTGTCGTTGTATTTGTAGTCTTTACTTGGTCACCATACTTCATGATCTGTTAACCAAATAATACGTTTTGACCTTGTCTCTATTTTTTAATCTTTTACAGGCAAGAACGTAACACTACTTTTAATGGCCTTAGTTGTGGTCGTCCTATTTTGTACTGTTTATGAAACATTGACGCCTTCATTCTCTGCTATACCTGTTCATCACGATAAAGAGTATATGTTGTTCCGAGGGTTGATATCTGGAATGGAGGCAGCCAATCAGACAACGATAAAACCAGCTGTGACTACCGTGGCGAATAAAAAAAATCGATTTCATATCGTCACAAACTATATTATTTTAAAAGGAAAGGACTTAAGCAGGCTAAAGCTGAAGACAAATATGGATATAACAGTAGAAGAAGCTGCAATTCTTAGGGATAAAGAACTGCAAGATGTTCTACAACGAAATTTATTACATAATATTTTTAATTGCCACTTGCAAATGTTTTAAAATATCTCTCCTCTTTATCAACATTATTGTTGCACACAACAAATAGTATTATTGAAATTTGTTTAAAAGATTGGAAAATGATGTCTACACATTTCAAAAATCATATCAAGAAGACTCCTAGCTAATCTTAATTCAATCTAAATTCTGAAGAATCCCTTCTACATTATCATCCATATTCCTTACATAACAGTTTCTAAATGCCACACAGTCAAACAACCCAGCACCATTTTCAACATGTGGTTTTACCTTTGACTTCAAGAATAGTTTCAGGTTACAGGTTTCAAACTGATTTTCTGATGGGCTTATACACAAGGGTGAATAACTCACAAATGGAGATATATATACAGTACTTAAGAGGTTATGGGCTGATTACTGGTGGACTGTTATTATAGTACTGGGTAACAACTAAATATTTTGAAAATAACAAATAATAAAAGTCAAGTAATCAGTACAAAGTGATTGTTAATGTTGATACCATACCTTTTGTACTAATTCTGCTATCGTACTTTTTGATTCCAGCAACTTCCTTTTCTCCTCTAACCACATATATTTTGCAAGTGGCAATGTTTCTTCCAATGCAGTCCTTGACATATTAAATGAAGTACCAGTAAATGATAAGATGGAAGTTATTTCTTTTGTTTCTGCTCCAGATAAGCTATTGAACTTATAGCCAATTGCACATTCACCAATGATATCAAGACACAATTTTAACAGATAATCCAACACTTCCAATTTGCAATGTCCACCATTACTAGTTATTTCTTTGTCAATGCACTGAAACAAGCAAAGAGACACAAGATGACATTAAGTATTTTGATTTCTGCTATATATAATAACAGCCATACAGTAAGTGTGACAAGACACACTTCTGGCAGAACAATTAAAGAATTACAGATTGTCAGGAGAATGGACCATCTGAGGCAATCATGAAAGCTTAGTTTGATAACAGATTAAAAAAGGGCAACCATTGGAGAAGATATTTGCTAAATCAAGGCTTTGGTGCTACAAAATGTATACATATCTTACCTCTGACTACAGATGAACAGCATAGGTTGCTGGGACTTTCCAGGTTTTCTCAGTGTCACTGTTAATTGTGATGTATTACTTTAGTTAAAACTGTGTTTAGGACTCTCAGTTTATTCTAACAGTCACAAAGTACAATTAGCACTACTATCCTCAGATTTTTCTAATGCTCAATTTGAGAAAAGATCATTGTGGAACTCACTACTAATTATAAAATATTGCTCCTTTGTACACAATAGACTCAATTCTTGGGGAACTACAAGTAATTCAGTTGAAATAGTTTTTGTTCCTTGAAAAAGCATCCAATTCGCAGCTTAATCTTCAATATAAATGTATCAATTTCATCGCTAGATTCCATGATGCCTAAACTATTCTATTACTGTTTAACCCCATAACTTAATCAGCTTTACCATTCAACCTAAGCATCTGTGTCAAACTTTTAACCTTAACACATTTATATCACAAACCTATGAAAATTGGGCAATTTTATAACATATTAATCTAGTGTTCTTCAGGTGAGGTCCCAGTGGAAGCCTAAGTATGCAATTAAAGTTCTTGGAAAGGGTAGACAAAGCTCTTCAGTCTAGGTAGACATTCTGTCTAGGAAAATGCAAATACCAATATCAAACCCCATGGTGCAGGAAGGGCATCTGACCTTGGTATGTCTTGCTCCATTATTTCCTTTCACGATGAATGCTGCTAAACATGGGAAATGGCCAGCCCATAAGGTAATGTGGGTGACGACTGCCTACGACAAACAGGATGTTGCTAACCCTAAAGTAAAGTTGCAACAACTTGTTTATTCATATGTCGGCTTTAAAACAGCCTGATGTGCAGCTGAGCAAAGGTCTTACAATAACAAAAAATCTCTAATAAAAACAAAAGTGTGGTGGTTTAGAACATGGAATGTAGGGACAATACCTGGAAAAGGAAATGAAGTGGCTGAAGAGCTGTGGCTAAGGAAAGTTAATAAATGTTGTTTGCAAGAGACAAGGTGAAAAGGTGCATCAGTGAGGTTCATTGGTGCTCCAGGCAGAGGATACACGCTTTGGTGGGGTGGAAATGACAGTACTGCAATGGTTGGTAAGATGATGAAAGAGGAGCTGTGCAATGATGTTACTGAAGTATGTAGGATCAATGATAGACTAATGGTAGGGGTTATTGTAGGTAGAGGAAAGCTAGTGTAACTGGTAAGTTCATATGCACCACAAGCTGGAAGAACTAATCTGGAAAAGGAGCACTTCTACTGGAGACAGGACTTGTACAACCACAGCAATTCCTTGTTGTTGCTGGTGATTTCAACAGCCATGTGCAAAGGAGGAGTGATGGGTATGATGCCATTAACAGAGCCTTTGTAATTGGAGAGAGAAATGACGAAGGGAGAAGGTAAAGGGAGAAGGTGAAGAGAACAAAACGGTTGTTACAACACATGGTCCAAGAAGCTTAATAAAGCTATCTTTAGCTTAGCTGGTCCTGAAACAGAGATAGACTTTATGTTGGTGAAGAAAGACTGGTGGAAAAAGGTAAGGAACATCAAGATAACCTCCAAAGAATTGCAGCACAAACTCTTGGCGATAGATGTTATTAATCTGCAGGACTGGAGAAGAAAGAAAATATCAAGAGAGAGGATGAAGATTTGGAAGTTGAGGAAAACTTAAAGTGGGAGTAGTTTAGCAAGATAGTTGAGGAGCTTGCACCACAAAAGCAGCAGAAGATGTGTGTGGGAAGAGAAGAGAAGTCCTAGACACCAAGACATTGGGCTGTGGAGTGGGGATGCAGATGGCAGAAAAGAATTACTCAGAGATCGGAAGAATGGTTTTAATGTATGAGATGTGAAATTAAAGTGCATGGTGATGGTGAGGCAGCAGTAGAAGATGTGGTCTATGGAAAATGATTGTAGCAGCCTGAAAGAGTGGATAGTTTCTGCTACCTGAGTAACACCATCTGTAATACAAGTGGAAGTGAAGTGGCAATAGGTGGTCATGGAGACATGGGTGGTCAAGTCAGGCAGTGAGGATTTACTCAGACAAACAGAATGGGCAATGGTGAGGAAGATGTGTGGTGTGAAGCTAACTGATACAACTCAATCGGAAGAACTTATCAGGAGATTGGGTCTGAAAAACACTATTGTACAGATCACAAGGAGGGGATGAATCGATGGCTAGAATATGTTTTGGGAAAAGACAGGAAAGATGCCCAAAGAAGAGATCAGAAGTTACAAGATGATGAGCCAGCCAAAGTGTTTACATGTTAAAAATAAGAAGACTCTTGTGTAGTTTGTGATTAAAAGGGAGATTCAAAATGGGTGGTTATGGCAAAGACTGCTTTTCTCTTTAGACTGACAGTTTAATGTTTAACACCAACAGAAGTAAGCTACATTGATAGGTTTTAACTTTTACAATAGATTTCTTAAATACCACTTAAGGTGAAGGAACCTTCATCACCAATAAACTTAATGATGGTAAGATGGAACCTGAAAGAATATTTTATATATACCTTTTCTAGATCATCTGTTCTTTCATTGTAGATTCCCATAAAAACTTTTGCTCCATGCATTGTAAAAGCTGGCTTGAGTAACTTCTTTTGGGTATGATAATCCTTTCCCTCAGCAAATAATATACTTTGTGAAGAGAATGACATAATTTGTGAGAGAATATCTGATTTCATATAATTGCTTGAATTTTTCATCAGTATGTGCTTTATGTGATCAGGACTTGATGTGTACACAAAATATCCTCCTGCACACAAAGACAAATAAACAAGAAATAAACCTTTCCTTCATGGTCACGACTGATCTTAAGGAAGCTAAACATTTTGGCCAATAGGTTATTTACAATATGCTATTCCATGGATTTAATAATAATAGATGCTATTATTTACAGGTCCATGTACTATTCATGCAGGCTTCAACTGAAGCAGATGTTATGCAAATAATATTAAATCTCTGCAGGCTGCTTCTTATTAAAATTTTGAATTATTCGATTTGTTATAAATACATGTGTCTGTTGAACGTCATTTTTGTGATAGCCATTTTTCTGATACATGACTAGCACTTCTAACCAACTGATCTCACACACTGCCTAAAATGTCCGAACACGACTCTGTTCAATACTTGTCTTCAGCAGATAAGAATAAACATGTATATGTATGCGTATATTTATTTTTTGGCATTGAATGATGTGGGCTGATTCAATGTCTGATTTGCAAAGAATGATAAGGAAAAGGTAAGTTATATATATATGGATCAACCCTTCGCTATATCAGTTCCGTTATCTCTAGCTTGAGTATAATCAACTCCAATCTCTGCATACCAATATTTTAGTGAGTTATTGATGCACGCGCACCCTAACTTGCAGAATGCAATAACCGGTGGCAATGGATTTGCCCGAGGACCTGTCTTAATTTTAAAGTAGTGTATGGAGCAACTTTGGATATTGAGGTTTTCAAACTTCTAAAGCAATTTAAGCCTATATTATTATTATGCCATACCGCATGTTTATAAGTCTAGTCATGACGTCAACTTGAGAGTATGTAAACTGTTGCGTAAAGATCCGAAAAGTTGCGAACGAAAACTTTAGCATGTTTTGCTACAGGCTCTGGCAGGTTTAATTCACACTTGAAGCTCTACGGTATACAGTACTGACTTACCTGGTCTCGAGTATATCTTAAATACGTCCCCATATACCTTACTCCAAGTTAATAATTTCCGAAACATGTCCGCTTTCGAGCTGCCAAATTCAAACGTATTTCCCCAAAATAGATGTCCACATGGTCCTGGAATATGTGCCAGTCCCCCTTTTTTTCTCAAGTACAGTAACAAAGCCATCAGGCTTAGAAATATCGGTAGAAGTGCAACAAGAATTACACTTAAGCCAGGTTTGAGCCTGGTCACGACGTCTATGATGAGCTCAATAAGCATTTCGAGAACAGAAAGTTAACAGATATCCAGTGACAGGCCAGAGTATACCAAGTGTAACCTCCTACAAAATATCTCTTTTAAACCATATTTTGCAGCACGTCAGCTCAGCTGAAGATGCAAACTTAATTGCTGATCCTTGCAATATGTTTCGTTTGCGTCAATGTCTTCTGATACCGATACCTATGTTTACGCAATTCGAAAACAACTATTGTTATTATGCAACCTCCCTCGCACTGAAAACCTCGTTTCCAACTTGAGAATCTTGTAGGAAACACGGCAACCCTTTTCTCCGACTGAACCAAGCGCTGAGCTCGTCTCGTTGGTTTGTAGCGCCAACCAAGGGCGACAAGGACCCTGTTGTGTATCTCCAACTGCCAACTGTTTTTCTATTGAGGGCTGATGCGTTTAACCAACTGCAAACTGTTGTCCTGCTCATTCTACTAATTTCGAAAGGATCAGCACAATTAGGCAATACTGATTTAAAGTTGGAGCCAGGTGAAGTTATCCATGAGTAGAGGGGCGAGATATCAAGATATCTGAAAAGATGATGGCTGGCGGTGCAAATACGCGAAAAGCAACAAATCCTGGCACTGTCTCCTGTGAAATTTCTAGTAGTCAGTTTGAAGGTTGGGATCGTGTTACCAGCGGTCACGAAGCTGGCCCTCTAAGAGAGGGGGGCGGTTGGGATTTTCAAAATATGAAAGGGGGGCCGGTCATGATATATTACAGTGAAAAATATATATGCCGATGAGAATGTCAGGGGAGGTGGAGTACGCTAGTGAATTCTCTCAGGGGGGCGGCGCCCGCCCTTGCCCCTCTCACCTTCGTGACTGGTTACCAGCATGCGGATAATCAGATATTCATAATAATAGATCTGTTTTAGCATCATCAGAAAAAAATTGGTTTAATCATTAAAATAACACTTTGTTTAAGGTATTCACTCAAAGTAAGTCAACTTTTACGGTTTGATGCCTGAGAACAAGATTATAAGAAAATGAACCAAGATGCTTCCAAAATCGTGTCACGCCTTCTTACTTTACATCATTCTTATACTTCAATACTCGTTCGAAGTCTACAAAGTTTCCAGTATTTCGTTTTCAGAGAAAATGAATGAGACTAGAGCAATGGAAAGGTTTTGTTAGGTCTTGGCAACTTCGTCAACTATCCCCCTATAGGTTTCCATTGCACTCTTAAACGGTTTAGCACACTGTTTTCCATTCGTCTGCCGAACGGAATTTGCCTTAAGAAAGAGAGCTTTGCATGAAATTTCCTGATCTTTCAAGTCCTCTTACTTCCAGGCTTGGCCAAACACTTTATAATTCTTAGTCGGAGGTTCGCTTTTATTGCTCTATTTGATGTAAATTGTATCACTGAACAATTATAAATATAAAAACCTAGCATAACGGCCGCGAAAGAATCACGAGGCTAACGCAATAAAACACAAACAATCAATCAGATCCTGAGCTTTTGATGTGTCTCACATAACTTTTAAAGGTAGATTACAAGCTAGATGAAAAACGAGATAATAAAGAAAAACTAAGACAAGCTCTTGTAAGTAGTACATATGGAAGATTTAAAAAGAATGTATGAGCAAGAAAAGAAATTTCAAGTTATCTAAACCTACCATTGTATCTTGCATTAATTTTACCTATTGTACTCTATGGCTCAGAGACATACACCCTGAAAACAGACGATGCTCGCAAATTAACTGTTTTCGAAAACGCGTGAGATCAATAGTGGGGAAGACAAGAATGAACAAGTGGCGATTGGTAGGTATCTGAAAGATTCTTGGTGTTAAAGATAACATTTTGAGCATAGTGAAGAAAAGACGACTCAACTGGTTCGGACATATAAACAGGAGGGACAGTAGCAGCTTTTTCAAAAGAGCATACAAAGAAGATTTCAAAGTGAAAAGGGGGCATAGAAGGCCCAGAAAGCGTTGGGTGGGTCAAGTACGGGTAAACCTGGGGATCCCAATTCTCAGCGCTGAAAGGAAAACTACGGATCGTGTCATGTGGAAGGAGTATGTCTAGAAGGAATGTGAGAAGACCCATGGAGGGTTACGCAACTAAGTCAAAGTTAAGTCAAGTCAAGTAAGGGAGTAATGCAAATATTGCAAGGATAAAGATCCCAACGAATACCTTTTTTGTAAACGTAGCTGAAAGGATAAAATTTTAGCAGTAGATTTTATTCATCGCAAATATTTTGACTTGCACGTCTCGTTCCAGAGGCTAACGATAAAGCGTGTTTGTTTTGAATTTACATTAAGCGTGGAATGTTGCGCATGTTGACGTAGACATGCCAGAGTTTAGCTTATATTCTAAACAAACTTTTTCCCGATTTTGTTTCCATCTCACTTTACGGATCGTTTCGTACCCGAACATTACGGCTATGCTGCACAACTCAAGTGATCACTGTTAACACTTCCATTACCGCCCGAAAACTCATTCTCGTACCCCAATATGCACAGCTTAGAATGACAATCTAAATGTTAGAATATATCAATTTTGGCGTCAGTAGTTAATAAGAAATGATTTGACGTCTAAGGACATCTATAGTAAGTAAGTATCAGCCAAGCAGTTTTCTCTTCTTTGTTTTAATGTTTAAAAGGGTGAAGAATCCTTTTTCGGTCAAATAGGTCGTTTACAAGTCCTACAAGGACCTGGTTTACAGTTTTGGCTAATTCAGCATAGTTCGGGTACTCCAAGTTGCCAATTTAAGGGAGCTGCGCGGTCACCTGTTGCAAATGTTACCCTTCGGATCAAGTTGGCTCTCAAATATATCAAGTGTCGGATTCTCCCCTCCTGCCATACCTTGGAACGGGTTTAGCACTCATGGAGCTCGCTGATGCTTTCCGAATTCTGTCACAGGTACAAAGCGCTTCATGTTTTACGTAGCGGTCGAAAGCTTTCGATGACGAGCGTGATAACCTCGCCCTCGAATGTGACGCTTTCATCTTCCAAACGGGAAGTACATAGCAAGACATAGACTAGGAAATGGAGCGAAGACCAGTTCGCGAAAACAGTCGCGAGATTTCTCTCGCGACAGTTTCTTCCCGCGACAGTTTCTTCCCGCGACAGTTTCTTCCCGCGACAGTTTCTTTCTTTAAAGTAGAGATTTTAGGGCGTCTGACAGTGAGGATTGTAAGTAGGAAATCATTGTGTCACCTTTTACAGCTAGAACTAAGCCAGCTCCAGATACATGGCAGAAGATTCACTTACTTCAAATGATTTAAATTTGAAGCCAAATTTGCTTCTCCTCACAATTTGGATTTGTAGTTAAACTATTCACGAATTCAGACAATACGCCCAAACTCTTGCATTGAAACAGTTAGGATTCTCTTTTCCTTTTCATCAACTATTGTTCCTATGTTTTTGAAAACTAGGTATTTTAATGCAAAATGGAGCTTATAACTTGAGTTGGCACAATTGTGTTTTACAATGAACAGGCACCTTTTAAACGCAAAAATATGCCTCAAGCAAGAAAGTAAGTCGTGTTTCTTCCAACACTGGATACAGGGTTTGATTGCGATAACCCAACATGGGAACAAATTTGTCTATTTGGTAAAAACTACTGATCAAACATGTAAATATTGTAAGGATTTTAAAACATTTTTACTGAGAAAAATTAGAGACCGACAGCGCATGGTCTGATTTACAGAGTTCTAAACCCTGATTCAAGAAGTTGAGAACACGTTCTGTGGTGATTGGGAGACATAATCAAGTGCCGCCACTCTGTGTCAGCTACGTGAAGTACACCAATTGCCAGACAAGGCGTTCAAGATTACTGAAATTTCCGTTAAAAGAGTGGGAGTCTACGAAAATGTTTAACATTTTAATTATCTGCGAACGTGAGTTTTTGGATGTAGTTCAGCCTTCGAATGTTTACCTGAAAAGACTGATTTTTTGACGGAAATAAAGTTATAAGATCATTGTAATTAACCCTCTTAATTTCTTAGGTAGTACTAGGGACCCATGTTTTTTAAAAACCAAGAGGGGGAGGTGGCGACACAGAAAGTATCATGACCAAGAATTTGTGACGCGATGCATCAAGCAACAATTTTGTGAGGCAAGTAGGCACAGTTCAGGAATGGCCTGGAACCTGGTGTATTGTCAAATTGACAAAATGAGACGACTTGCATCTCAGCAGGTGATACTTCGCCAAAACATTCCCTTTTATTTTTGTTTCTTCCTTTTCGCGTGACGCCTTGTTTGATCGGTTCTTTCCGTTTGGAAGTGGAAACAGGTAGTTTTGGTAACTGGAGGTATCAAAGGAGTTTGAAAGGTATGAAATAACTTTATCATTTTAGGTAGTAAAGTTATTTAAGCGGTTAGGGCTTCACATGAGCGAGTCGGTGTGTTATTGAACAAGCTAGTCTTGACCAGACGTTTTCACTCGTCTTTTGGGTGCCAAACGCCATGACTTTTTAGTCGCAAACTGTCACTGTTTATAACTTTTGTCAGAATTTGTAGCAAGATATCATCTATGGGAAATAAGACGATTTTACTCTGTATGGTCTTTACTCATGACGGATCTGTTGAGTAGAATGCATAAATTTAGTTCAAGAAGATGATATTTTAACTTAAATGCTTAAATCTTCTCAGATATCAGTCACACACCAAATGATAAAGTTACGGACTGTATCCGAGATTCCAGATAACACAGGTAGACAGGGTAAAACCGCGAATTTTTGTGTCTCCCACACTGTTGGGCGTTAAATAGACAACGCTTGGCATATTTACTCGGCAAGAATTCGTACCAAATGACAGTGCATGCCGAAGTATTCCACATTTTAAAATTGGATATTTGCTCGAACCGAAATACTTTTGACAGGTATTTCCGGTGGGGATTTCCATATTCCAGTTTGCCACACAGGTTGTGTGGTAAGGAGGGTGGTGTATAGGTGTAATATAGATAAGCCTAGAAATCATTTAGTTCTTTCAAATTTACGAGTTCAGCTTCACCTCGGCGTTTCCAGTGGTAGAATCGTACGTACTTGAATTGCGCTGTTGACAATTCATCTGGTGTGAATGGTATTGATTCTATCGCACTGTGGTGTAAAAACTGCAAAATCCAAGTTATTTTGTTTGCAAGGATGGATGTTGCTTGCAATACCAAATCTGTAACCAAACAGTTTACCTCGCAGATGGGCTTTTGATGGCCTCCTAGTAAATTGTGTGACAAGACGCAGGGGTTATTTAGGGCAGACGTGGATCAGAAGCACCCAGTGAAAGAGGTCGCACTAAGGGGAACACGAAGTTAAGGATTTGTAACCTCAATATCGAGGCATTAGCCAAAATCGTTAGGACAGGGGCTATTGCTACGTGGTACACCTGTAACTACACCCCGGGTAGGCACATCGACCGTTGTAATGTGCTTGTCTTTCACTGGGGAGTAAACAACTCCAAAGGAATTCACGACATTTTCGCCTGTTAGTTTTCTTGTTTTGTTGACAAGTCGCTTGAAAATCCTACAAGTAGAGCCAAGTAGCATCCTCGATTATCCCAATCCCCGTTTACCCGAACGCCAAAAGTGGTTATCAGCAGACCATAGCCGGAGTTGCAGACTGCAACAAACTTTTTTGCTAGGGTCTGCGAATTAGGCAGCAGAAAGTTGTCAAGGCATCACAAGATTATAATGTAGTGCGCGCTTAGTTTATATTAATCAACAGTGGCAGTCAAAGGAAAGCTCGTTTCACTGTACAAGAGTAAGTCCGTAGCCCATGAGGCTAAGCCCAACGCAGTTTACCACCCACCGTCCAACTTCCAGTGAACTTACTCATAATGTTTTAAGAAACGGATTTTTTTTATAATTTTTTCCAATTCTACTAAATTTTAGGAAAGGTCACTAGATCTGAGTCGATACGGATTAGTACATGAAAAGATATGCCAAGTTAAGAATAGCCCCTTAAAATGTTTAACTCGGGCAACGGATCTGCACCAGCGCCATTGACAATGCGTTGTCAGCTTCAAGCACGTCACATTTGAGATGTGTCATCTTTTTGTTAGCTGTTTCTTCTCAGTGGGATGAACAAAGAAAAGTCATAAACAAAGTTACATGCAAGCATTGCGACTGTAAACAACTGGACGATGTTTTGCTCTCTGACTCGCAGACCCTAATAAAGGCCCATAGGCTAGGCAGAGCACAATTAAATCATTCATTGGGATAAGATTTTGAAAGCTCTCTACGTTACCATTTACATGGGTCACAATTGAGAGTAGGCCTATCAAAGGAAGTAATCCTGGGAAGAGCAGAATAGGAGTATTGATGAAAACCGCTACATTTTTGCCATTTACAATGCGAAAAAAAACATATGT
>JAAAKM020006971.1:62869776-62890627 GCA_010016025.2 Alatinidae sp. Z8VKAUB7J3 | reverse complement strand
AAAGAAAGCTTAGAAATGCCACTTTCCAGGGACTCTAGCTTTCAAAATTTTCCCTGCCAGCACCAACCATGGTGGCGACTCAAAGAGATACTACTGCTACTGGTACTGGTACTGCTACTACTACCACTACCACTACTACTACTACTACTACTACTACTACTACTACTACTACTTTTACTACCACCACCACTACTACTACTACGACTACTACTGCGACGACTACTGCTGTTACTACTACTACTACTACTACTACTACTACTACTACTACTACGACGACGACGACGACGACTACTACTCCTCCTACCACAACCACTACTAGTACTACTACTACTACTACTACTACTACTACTACTACTACTACTACTACTACTACTTATACTACTACTACCATAAAATATAGAGCGCATTTATGTTTATAGCAATAAATTTAACTTAGACAGGTCAGGACATTTATTCAGTAAATGGTCAGATTCTGAGTTAACATCTAATTATTGTAGATAAACATGTGGTTTTGTTCTTCGTGGGGTTCCGATGTGATGCTTGGTTCTTAAAAGGGGATGTCAAAGCAAAAAGTTAAGAAAACACTGGCATCAATGAGTACCTCTACTAACACTGGGAGCCATGTTCAAATTTATTGTAGTTATTACAGGATATATTTCGCTAGCCTCATCAAGGAATCTTCACAATGTAACAGGGATTGTTGAATCTTTGCGGAATGAGGGACAGGGTATGAAGAAAACTTCACACGATACCCTAGAATATGCAATCTATCTCCTCCCACCACCATCCCATCACCAGCCAACCCATCCCTCATACCATTGATGTGATTTTAAATCATTTGTTCTCTTTAGAAAACAGATTTGTTCCCTATGATCAAAACGTCTACCGTTCGAACAGTAATGACGGTTGCTCACATGTCAAAATACCTCAAGGAATAGTAATCGACAAAAAGACTGAAAGACACTTTTATGTAAGTACATGTTTTACACTTTTAATAAATTTCCAACTTTACACCTATCACGGAAAGGCTGATGATTTTATAACAACATAAATTTTATTGACTATGGATGATAAGTTACTGTAGGCTTAAAATTGTTTTTGGTGGTCGAGTATTTAATTTTACCGCTAATTATCACTAACCGCTAAATACCGCGTGTACTGCGAGATAAGAAGACCTTTAGAAAATGAGAAGGAGTCGCCCTACGTCTCACAAAATGTATCTGTGACATTGATTACAACAAGTTTTGTAAGGACAATCAACTGCTTCCCAATTATACAACGCTAAATATCAATGACTGGAAGACTGCAGGTCACTTTTGCCTTTTTTGTTAGTTAATCTGAATCTTAATATGGATTCCTCTTAACTTGAAATTAAAACAAAATAGTGAAAATATAAAGGCGAATGTATTACGACTTTAGCGTAAAGAGTATAATCTATAAAGTCAATACTAAAGCACTCTTCCTATTTTCGATATTGATCGTCAATATTTGTTGATAAATACATTTGAATTGTAGAATCTCATCAAAAACATGAAGACTCAACAACGATATTGTCTTCATCATAGATTTCTCATTGTCATCGAGAACAGAGAAATAAAGCATGTTAACATCGGAGGTCCCCTAGTTCAGTTGGTAAGACACACGCCTCAAAGTGTACATCATGGGTTCGATCCCAGATGGTGACATATTTTCTATTTCTCTAGTATTTTTTGCAAAACGGATACCTCAACATCTTAAATTCATTTGCAGAAACCCAAAATGGACAAAGAAGAAAAACGTTTCCTTTCTATGAAGTAAATGTGCCACGCAGTTTGACTGTAAACATAACAATTCATAACATTTTCATGTTACCAATTAAACAACAGAGACAATTGAACATGAATACTATCATGGTTGTAAACTTTACATCAATCTATAGTTTAGTCTGTAGTTGCATTAACTGTCGCTATTTAGTTTCAAGTGTTTGGAATAGTTGCATTGTTCAAAAAATACTTACTGTATCATGAGTTTTATCAGTTTATATTCTTCTGACAATTCAGGGACCACGAAGCCATAGGGCTAGGAGAGCTTCAATAAGAGTATAATACGAATGTCTGCTATATACAGCGTAATTATAAGGCAAATGTTTACGCGGTTCCGAGAAAATGTGTCCGCTATAACAAGTGCCCGCTATAAAACTGTACGCTATATAGAGGTATTTTGATGAGAGTTTGACCATGATTCGTCCCGTTGCTAGAAAATGTGTCCGATATTACCAGGTGTCCGCTATAGATAGGTTCGACTGTAGCTTAAAAATGCACTGGACTTAATTCTAAATTAAAGGCAATGATGATGGTGATATGTACACTGTCAGTTACACGGATTTCGTAAAATTTTGCAGCGGTTTTGTAAACATACCCAGACATCGCCAGATTTTATTTAATTGGAACCTCCGTTATCTTTCAGTGCAAAACAGAACCACAAGCCGACGCTGATATGTACAGTATTTTAGAGATCAGAGGGTTTATTAGTAAGGTATTGGCGACCTCTTAGATCTACATTTTTTCAGCAGTCCAGTTTAAATCGACAAGTGGCCCCATTTCTCCAGTTCATAAATTTTGATCGAGAAGAGGTGGTCTGAAATTAATAGTTTTGATGTACGAGAGACATAGACAGTGTGCTTTCACTGGTATTCCTTTCAGACAGTTTATCGTGTAAGCTATCCAAATCGAAAGTGAATCGTAAGCCAATTGTTACCGTGCTCAAAAATATTGCCTTGCATGAACGTAGTAGATGTGGAGCCCCATTCCTCCTCTAACCGCAAAGGAACTTGTAAATGACTCATTTCAACGCCATGCGATGTACATATGGTCCGTACTAAAGGAAATGTACCCTTAGGTGACTAATAGCATGGGGGTAGAATAAATAGAATAAACGGAGGTTGGGTGGAAAAATTCCAAAAACTTAATAAACGGGGGGAGGGGGTGTGGAATAGAATGGGGTTGAAAAATGACCAAAAATGTAATAGACGGGGCCTGGACGAAAAGTGTGAGAAATCAAGTTAAGAATCAATGCTTAGAATCAACTGCAACTTCCTAAACGTAGGGTAATACAACACAAGCAATAGCCAGTTATTCAGACTTATGGCAGTCTCCTACATGCCTTCCAAAAATTTTTCAAATTTTCCCCTCATCCTCTTGCTCAACTACAGTCTTATTGCTAACATCTGTAATATGCGTCTGCACACTTCTTCGAGCCCCGTGAAAGGCCACCTTCGTCTTTTTATTATGTGGTTTCATATTTCAATGATATTTACTATTTGTGTACCAAAGTAAAAATGAAAACAGCATTGCTCCTGCAATCTGAATTTCTAAATGGCTCTCGTGGAACGCAAATTCTCTCAAACTCGCTTTTTGCAGGCTTCAATGTTGTTAACGACTTCAACGGCGACTTTGCCTTTGCATTTGAAACAGGAATAGGGAATCTCTGAAATTGGTGTTTCACCAAGTCTTCTCCTTCTTACCAGAATTTTTTTTTCTTTGGGGAGGGGGGGGGGCATGGCTACGTTTAGTAATTATAAATGCACCTAATTTAGATACAAATTGAAGCAAACGGGGACGAGCAAGACATGCATTTAAAATTGAAGGCCATGGAAGCTAGTAAGACTGGACGAATTGATAGGATTTTTTACTTTAATTCATGGGTCATAAATATGACAGCATTTGTAATGGGCATATATCACGCATCTTCAGCGAGAAACGCGTTACCTCGTACTTAACAATTTTAATATTGCTGTGAGTAACGGATTCGTTTTCGCCATACACTGATCACAGCTATCATATGGAGTGAAGTGAGAAAGCTTTACGATGAATTTATAGGAACGAGAAGAAGAAACATGTCGTTGATAATAACTGTCACGAGAGTGACATATTTTCTGACATTCATGTCATTGAAAAAGGCGTAAATTGTAACAAATAATATAATTTTTGTCGATGGAGTAATGACATCTTTGGTTTAATTATTCCCAAAACTGTGTATTACTTAATTGCAGCATGCTAGAAAATTGTTGTGTTTTTGTCGTAAAACTCTGACAACTCCTTCACAACTCCTTTTTGCGTAAAATAACTTTTACAGGAGAGTATTCGATACCTATAAATTCTAAATCTTACCATGTGTGGAGATTTTTTTGCCTCGTCAGTCAGGTGATCCTTATTCCAATCTAATTCTTCAGATTGCCATCGAATATCAAGTCTCTAACCTAATGAACTCAGAGCTTTCTGGAACCCTTGAAACATCAACTCGTTAGGATAGGCCGCTTTGAAATGTACGTTCGTGGTGCATACAGCCAGGAGTTCTCTTCTCTGGTACAACTCTTTAAGTCTGTGCATCATGTTACTCGCTTCTCAATAAAGTCTCATCTATTTATTTTTGAGGTTCCTAGGTGCAAGACTTTAACTTATGCCATGAGTTCCTTTCACCGTACTGTTACTCTCTGGAATCGTCTTGTCTTCTTCTCTGAAATCTTCTTCTGGTATAACCCTTTAAGTCTGTGCATTATGTTACTCGCCTCTCAATAAAGTTTTGACAATTTACTTCTGAGGTTCGTAGGTACAGGACTCCTCCACGGTACTGTTATTTTTTGGAATCCTCTTCCTTTGTCTGACTTTCTAAAGGTAATAGCAATAATTAGTTCAGTTCTCTTAAAAACACATTTTTTGTAGCTATGTTTGCCACTTAAACTACCTGCCGTATTTATACCCCTTTCCCAGTAGTTCATAATTCTTAAACGACAGCTAAGTCTTGTTATGAACACTTGTTAAAATACAGTTTTGCAACCAACGGAATTTTGGATTGTGACTTCCATGTACTCCAGTTTCCTCAAGCCGTGAACCCTGGCTATATAAAGGTGAGTCGCAAATTGATCAAATGCTAATGAACATTTAAAATAATGATAAAACTGAAATTCTATAAAAGCAAAATAGGAGAAATACTAATTTATTATAAGGTGCCGCTTCAAACGAGAAACTGTTTATTGGTTAGATGCTTTCATAGGATATTCGGGGCATTTTGCGTCTTTCAGTATAGGTCCTATTAAACCTGTTCTGTCAGCCATATCACGTATGTTTATGACACAATCGCAGGATAAACAATAAAAAATTATCTGTGATATATAGGTAACATGTAATACGTTCTAGAGAACTTTTGAGAACAACTTAGGAATTACATCGCATAGCAAACCATTCATGCAAACCTGAATTACATATTGCAACCAATTTTACCAGACCCATATATTTCTTACATAGCCTTAAATTTTTCATATGTAATACAGAAATGTCTGTTAAATCATTGCACAAGATTTTGTAAGTGTTTGTAAAATGTTTCTCAAATTTATATTGAGTAATTTTAAACAATCATAGAATGTTTACAATATAATACAATATAAACTCGAGAAACATTAAAAATGTAAGAAACAAGTCATAAATACATGAAATCTTAGGAAATGATTTCACAAACATTTCTGAAAATTTACAAAATATTGAAAATTATTTTTGGAAAAAGTATCTGGGGCGTATCCTTAAATTCTATCATACTTGACAACTGGCTATGTGCGTATGTTGCTTACACAAAAATAATAGTAATGTATGTGTTTATTCGCGGTCAAGTAAATTGTCTACACTACATACCCATACATGTACGTTTAGTTTCCTTTACCAATAGTTATTCCCTCACAAAACAACTCAAACTACCGCTGGACCAGCTCGGCGAACTCCCTTCCTCTCTTCGTGTGTCTTTATTTTTTGGACTCCCTGTTATTCTTGCTACTTTGAGGCAAGGGTCTCCATAATGTGATTTTGTAAGACTAACGAATAGCATTATTTCGTTTGTGCCAATTCTCAGTTCTGTAAGCATGACCAATATACGGTTTTGTCTGTTGATGATATTTCTTAACAGTTGTGTACCAACATTTTCTAAAAGATATCTTTATTATAAATAGATCTCTATGAAACATCATCTTCTTTGCTGGCATTTTGGGCATTTTGTTGGAAATTTTTTCTTTTCCAATTTCCTTTTAAGAAGCATTCTTGCAGCCGAAACTAGTAGATCCTCAATTTTATCTGTTCTTTTCATTTAGACTCCTGAGTGCACGCATCACTCCAGTAGCTTTCGTTTGTATGCACGTGTACATTAGAATCTGTAAGAACTTGACGAATCTTATTAAACTTAGCTCTTACACATTCAATACGGTGTTTTTATAGCATGTAGTATTTGTGGGTGTTCTGTCATGACCTACAATTGTGGACAAAAATAATGTAAACATTTACTAAATCTCGATGAAAATGATTCATGGAAGACACTTAGTAAAGGAAAAGGGGGGGGGCATTTGTGGGATTACTCGCTACCTGCCCCATTACCCCTATCAACAGGGAGGTGTGACATACAAGTCACCGAATTGAAGATTTTCAAACTTCAACGTCAGTTGGAACGGGGGTGAGGCCAGTTTACATTATTTTATGTCCAACATTTTATCATTATTTTTGTCCACAATTGTAGGTGAATGCTGTTTGTATTCATTTGCGGCGTTACATGTTTTACGGTGCCAATTACAAATAAGGCCTACTATAAAGCACTGCTCCCCATTCTTAGATACTAATCTAAAATAAAAAGGCCACATGTTCACAGGAGAAAGAAACATTTTCAGATCGATGTTGAAGCTTACTGTACATGAAAACCAATAATTTAAAAGTATTTGTTTCTTAGATTGCAGCACATGCAAAATGGCAGGAAGAGATCGTAACAAGAGCAGGCTTTGTTGAGTCCAGCATTGTTCTATCGGGTGAAAGTGGTATTTTTGTTAACTTGCTGTTTCATTGACATCAATTGCACATCATGATAAATCATCACATGAATTATCCCTTTGATTTACATTTGAATGATATTGGTTCTACTGAAGTAAAAATTAACAACAAAACTGCTTGGTGCGTCCCAGTTGAGCATTTTAAAGATGTCAGTGAATTCCAATTCGGAGCTAAATGGTTAAAAACAATCATACACAAACTTTGGTTTACATGGAATCGGTTTAAACGTTCACCTCCAGCTTAAAGTTTACACTTGCATACTAAAACTTTTCTTAACGATGTCCAGCTGTGGATGATTGGGAGTCAATGTGGCAGCTAGAGAAATAGAGCATGTTAACATCGGACGTCACCTAGCTCAGTTGGTAGAGTGAACGCCGCGAGAGCGTGGGTCGCGGGTTCGATCCCCAGTGGTGACATATTTTCTATTTTCCTAGTGTTCTTTTCAAAACTGACATTTCAAATCCTCTCTCCTCGATGATATAAGATAGTATATGATAGGACATCGAAAGATTGATACCTTAGATATCAAATAAATATCGGATTTAAAATATTTAAATATATTTGATTCGCGCCAAGTTTTGTTAAATTATCATCTTTAAATACTTCAATAATTATTCTGTTCGGTTGTCTACATCGTAATAATTTTAAAACATGTTAGTTTACAAAGCTTTTTTACAACGTTAAAATAGGAAATTCCTGAATGACTCCATGTCAGTCATCTACTTTCCCAACCTCAGTAACTAATAAAACATGACTCACCAATCCCCCGAGTTGTCGCATGCAATATCTTTTCATGCATGCTTGGCAATGTCCTATGATCAACAAATAATCAGACCGGCAATTGATCATCACATTTTGGTGCTTACAAAGTGCTCCACGATGACTGGGTGAAGACGGACAATCTGTAAACAAAAATGACATCGCATGTTATAAATAATCTCCGCATGGCGATGGCTAAATGTTATTCAACTGTCTCCTATTTCCCTGCTAAAGAATAGAAAATGTACTAGTGCTGCGATCCTTCTTTCAGTATGTTTCCTAGCTGACATGGATTCGTTTATTGATACATTTCATTGATAATTTAGCTTGTCTCAGATCTCAGTGTTTTGGGCCATTTTTTGAGCCACGTCACAACGACATTTCCGCTGACCTAAGAAATTTTACAAATATCAGTTTTCGACAATAAACGTTTATCAAACAGAGTAACTCCGCATTAAACTTTATACAACAAGCTGGGAGCCAAAAACCCTAGCAAAATTTTTTAAGATCTTCCTGACAATTATAAGAATTTCTTGTCGTAGACCCTTGAAAATAACAATGTCATTAAAAGTGTCAGCGATATGAACCCTTTCCGCTTGCGTGCTTCTGCTTTGCAGGAATATCTGAATGATACCTTCGAAGTTTCATCTGCTAGACACGGTAATTAATAAACTTTAAATGTGGAACTTAAAAAGTGGGTGCAATAATTAAAGATTCTTTAGTAAGCGAATAACTGTTACGTTTTGAAACTCTAAGTAGGTCAACAATTAAGGGTCAGCATGAAGTTTTGAACATACCTTACTTTCTCCTATGTCTCGTAAAATCCTTTTTAACTTTCCGTGCTGAGAATGAAAACATTTATTTCGTATACATTATCGCCATTTTGGAAAAAATCATTTGTTGTAAAAATATAACAATTAACACCATAGAATCTGACGTGACGCGCTGGTCGCAAAAAATCTGTTTCCAGCTTCTTCATCAATATCATTGGGGGGGGGGGGGGTGACAGTGATACTATCCTGAATAAGCAGAAAAATCACCAAACAGGCTAACTAATAAATAAAGGGCAGCTGGGGCGATCAAGGGCACCCCTCAATTTTGGCTACCGGGCAGAGAAGCAAGCCCTGGCAAGCCACGAGGCAGGCTCAACCGCCCCATAGGACTGTCCCTCACGGATTATGGGAAGCATCTATCATCAATGAGAACAGATACTACAATGCATCCATTCCTTGCTAAATATCGCTCGACAAATCAACAGAGGAATGTCCTCCAAACAAGAACGATCCGAAACCAGCGTACGATTTTAATACAAGAATTATTTTTCCACTCCATTGCACTGGATATTACATGAAACATTTCAATATATGTATGAAGAATTATCACCGAAAAACAGGAAGAACTATTCTCTTTTCTTGTTATTTCGCCACTGAAGAATAACTTTGCGTCGCTACTTTGTGTGCGCCTCTCTCTTGATTCTGTAAATGAGCATGGCAGGATCCAGATAATGATCTCTTTAAACTGAACAGCTTAAGAAGTTAGAAAACAGTCGAGGACTAATTTTACTAGCACACAATACAAGGCACGAGAAATTATTCTCTCTAGTGAAACGAATTTTTTTTCTCCGGATATTAAAGTATATTTGAAGCTATCCTTGGATGCGATACGCACGAGGTAATTAATTGTTCTAAGAAAGCGGAAGATTCGTCATTCTACTTGGTCTGCTCGAGATTCTTAGGAAATTTATTGGCAAACATGGAGATGCAAAACGCCAAGGCAGCGAGTTCTCGAATCTGACCAAGTCTAACACACCAAAAAGTAAGGTAAGTTTTAAGTTACTAGTTCCTTAATGCTATATCCTCTGATTCAAAGTCTCTTAAACAGCCGGGCGACCAGTTAGCTTATAATATAAATGCTAATCCTGCCAGTGTAACCAGTCTAACTGTTATCTTCAACCACTGCACAACTGAAGAACTCCATCTCTATCTACTTTCAATTCTACTCCCGAACCCCCGAATTAATGTAAACAGGATTTAAGTTGTCAGAAGTTCCCTTCAGTATGACTTAACTAATGACAGTTTAATGTTAGAGGTATAATATTTGCGCTGTTGCTTGTTAAATACTAATTACAGAATCCTGGAAAGCAAACTTCGAAATTTATTACATGCTGTAAATTTAACTTTGCTAACCGTGCACAGTGTCCTTAAAATTTCTTTCTTGAACAAATCAAATATTATTAATTCTGTCGCTCTTTACTTAAACAAGTTAAAAAACAAATCCCTGTTTTTGATAAGAAAGTGTAAAAACTTTACAATTTATAAAACAAGCCTAAAAGCAAACAAAGGTCACAGGAGTATTAACTATATGGTGTAATGGTCCTCCAGGGACAAGGCTGCCGTTTTTGCATTTTGGTGACTCACAAGTGTTATTTTATACATCCTCCCACCTTACCCCCCCCTCTCTCTCTCTCCTCTGAACCAAGATAGAAAAGTACCCCTTATCTCTTCTATTTCAGTCAGTAAAATGTAGAAGCTTTGTTGGATTAGTTAAACAGTAGGGTGTGACTTTTGTCGTCCTGAAAGCCCATGTAGAAATGTGTCATTATGTCTAGTATGGACTCTTCAACAGGAGCTTAGTATATTCGCATAATAGGGAATCTGTTAATGATCACCGCGTCCTATCTATGGGGGTAAATAGTAATGTAGATAGTGGAGGACTGACTTTGTAGCTCCTTACTGTGGAATAATTTAAACCTTGTTCGTACGTAATGGCTGTAGCAAAGCTTTCCTATCACATTTAATTGTATTCAACATTACCGTCAAAAGAGAGAAACCTTCTGTAAATATCGTTTAACTTTTCTCCGGCTTTACCTCCTTTATGCAGAGTTAACGCATAACCAGCTTTAACATGCAAACATATATCAAAAAGCACCCTTTACCATCAAGCTGCATAAATGTCAGACAAGGTGCACATCAAACGAGGTGTCATATAAGCTGACATTGCTTCAGCAAAGCTCTTCACAGCTACTCTGGAGCAAATATTCCGAAAACTAGACTTGGAGAACTGAAGAGTCAAGCTAGATTGCAAACAGTTAACACTCCTTCGCTTCGTAGATGACAATGCTATCATTGCTCAAGATGGCGGAAACCTTAGAAAAGCTTCTAAAACACCTTGCACGAGAAAGTAAAGCAGTTGGCCCTAAGAAGATCACCAGCAAAACAAAGGTGATATTTTTATAACACTTTTTGTCCCAAAGAAATCATAGCAGTCAATTAGAACATCATTGACAGCGTCAGCAAATATTTGTATGTAGGCCATCAAAGAGTCAAAACTCATAACATTGATAAGGAGCTGCAGAGAAGAACAAGTGTTAGATAGATAGCCTTCTGCAAGGCTATCCAACATCATGGAAGATCAGAGAATGCCTTTGTGCCTGAAAAGAACAGCCTTTAATCAGTGCATCCTTCTAGCAATGGCGTACTCCTCAGAAACATGGACACTCACTAAGGCTCAAGAAGTCCACCTTAGAACATCGCAACTTTCGATGGAGAGAAAATGCTGGATATCAAGCGGTTGGATTAAGAAAGGAATGTCTGAATCAGACAGAAGACCAAGGTCAAAGAAGTGGTAACAGAATCAAAGAAAGCAAAGTGGAGATAGACACGCCATGTGATAAAAACAAGGGATGACCGCTGGACTGCCAACGTAACAACTTGGTATCCGAGAGAAAGACAGAGAAGAAGGGGATGACAATACACCAGATCAGAAAATGAGTTACAACAGCATGACACACACTGACCAGGAACAACTCAAGACAGAAAGATCTAGCCTAAACAGGGTGAGGCCTTTGCTCAGCAGTAGGCTCTGATTTAGGATTCATCATTATCATCATCAACATGCAGAGAAGACATGATTATCTCGTGGCATTCCTATTCTACAATCAGGTTAAATGTTTCGTGAATGAGTGTAACAGTAAGTATTTAAACTATTTAAGCTTCAAGAAATTCATAGGAAGCTTGGTCAATACTTCAAATACTGTTGTCGATATTTAATATGCCAACGTCACTTTAATGGAAGACGTAATGCCATCGTCTTTAACTAGAAATAAGGGTATATTTAACCTGCCTATGAAATTACGATTTTCCAAACTGAAACATGGACTTTCTGTCATATTTCTACCTCTCCCAGAACTTTTGGACGGGACTTTCGTCTTTTTAGTTTCTCGTGCAACCGTTTTCTTTACCCTTGGCGATTCTTGGCCACTTTTATCCACCTACTTTCTCCTCCTTTTTTTCTCCTCTATCTGGTCTCTCTACATGTGTTTTTCCCACCCTTTTTTTCTTTTGCCTTCTCGTGTTGTGCAGGTCCCGATTAGGGTAGGGCCAAAGGGCCCGGACCCTTGACCACCCAACAAGATGGGGCCTACAACAAGTAAAAGGTTTCCATTTTCAACTCATCAGAAAAAGACAAGCAGCAGCGATTAATTACAGTTTTCGAACTTCGTAATTGAACAGAAAAATATAGAACGGAAAGTTTCTTGCCTGTTATTGATCAGTTTATCGTTTCTATCCTCCGGCAAGCATTTAACGATTTATTTAGACAAGTTACCTATTTTGTCATCAAAAAGAATTGTCTTAGACGAGGTTCAGGCCACAGTACAGCAATAGTAAGGACTTTATTGATGACCTGAGTCAGTCGGTAACATTTGCCAATATCTAAATAGCCCGCAGTCTTCTCTGTCCAGACTTACCAGAGATACATGAAGGAGTGACATTAAAATGTTATTTTGAGGATACTGAGAGTAGAGTTGCTAAAAGTGGACCACAACTTTTCCTTGTGTGTATTTAGGATGCAGTCAAGATGGAATAATATATTCCAAAGGTAGGTGTAGCTGTCAAGGTGCTTTAGAGATAAACTGCCCATTGAAGCACACAGATAGCACAATTAAGAAAATGATTCGCCTAGGAAAAGTGGAAAACTCGCTTCCTAGGGGCTTTTCCCTTACTGAAAGCTTAGCATTAAACGGCGGACCTGATTACTGGTATCCGTTCCAAGCAGAAACGGCTGTCATTTCAGCAGACTGCGCACTCTTTGTTGTTAGGACATAAGATACACAGATCACATTTGTTCAGAGAGACAAGAACTGGGTTTCCGACAATTAGCCGAAGTTGTCTATATTTTATCCAAAGAACCTATTGCCAACGTTTTCCAACAAAAATGATTAATCATAGAATATCATGTTGAACATAATGCTTCAAATTGATGCCTCCATTCATTTAAATTTTGCTTCAAATACCGACCCCAGTTTGGCTTATGGTATTTCAAATTATATAAACCATTTGTTAGATACCACCTCGAATGAAAACCTCCCCCCAACATTAAGGAGAATATTGTAATCTCTTTCAATGTCATATTCATTATAACTCGTTATGGATTTTAATGAAATTATTTTGTTGAAGATATCATCAATGTCCACCTTTTCGTAAGCATTATGGTATACATTTATTATAAAACAAAACAAGAAAAAATAGCAGTCATTTGTTGATAAACATTTCAGATACTCTTGAAACCCGACACATTACTCAGGTATCCTCTAAGCTTATCGTCTTGTAGTTCACACGCAATAGTTTTCACACCGTTGTGTTCTGTGTTCATTTTCCCAATTAATCTTGTTTTCTTCAGGTTTAACTAACTTTGTTCTCATCTAACATCCTGCTTTTCCTTACACAATACTTTCACACATATAAGCTATACCAGATGCACTGTTAGCTACAGGTTATTCACGTTATTCCCCCTCCCTTATTTGGTATTTCATATGTAGCCTTCAGCTTTGCACACTAGGATCATTTGCTGCTATTTTCGAATACCCTGGTACGGTAAATTCGCGTATCATTTATTATCTACTATTTGGCATCTCCTTATTGTCCTCGTGATACATACTCGTTCCTCCGCTGCTACATCGTCGTTTTAATTCAAATGCGACGACTTTAATACATAGAATGATCTACATGAAGTGACAATTGCAAACTATGACTAGAAAAGAAGCATTCGTGTAATCTGCTCAACAAGCCTGTAACTAAATGAAATTCATTTACACGCGATTGTTCCCGATAAGCCCATTGCCGCTATCAACGTCCCTTTACACTCTGTATTCTCCGTTGAGTCACCAGCCTCTTGTACACTATCCCCCCACTTCTGGCATCGTTACCGGCCAGAAGTTCGCATCATGAGTTCGGTTTTAGTGGCACGTGTGCTTTCGCAGCTGTAATAATTTTGCAGTAATTTAGTACCTCGTCTTCTCCACGGAGATATAAACTAAGCTTTTCTTCCCGTTTTAACCTAGGATTTTGATAGATAGCTGATGCATCGTTTGATGGTTCAGTAAAGCCATGAAGTTTTTTGCTGCACACATAAGAATACTTTGAGTGTTCAAAGCCGGCTCTACGTATTTTCCATGCTGTTGCTTGTTTCATATTTGACGAGAAAACGTGATAAGAACCTTCTCTTTTTCTGTCAACTAACTAATCTTATGTTTCATTGCTCGAAATGTTGTGAATAATACTGTGCCAGCATTCAACATCGGTTGCTACCTGGTACCAGGGCGGAACTAGAATAGCCATTTCCGCTTTCGAAACCTATAGCTACAAAAATGGTGTTGTGAAAGGGGTATATCTTGCTTGCACAAATAGATTTTCTACCACTATAAAACACCACCGCAATCCATAACTGCAAAGTACCACCGACCTAGTTGAAGTATCTTCCAGTGATGTCACAGACAGAAATCACAATGTAACTATCATTACTGTTTTAAAATTCTCTCTTTACAGACACTTTGCTCAGATCTAATGTACACGTCAATTACAAGACAACAACTACGTTCTTGAGGTACCGAGACTAAATTTTCATTGGGTTATTATGTATTTAAGTCTCCTGCTGAAAGTTTATATAAACGTAACTTTAACAATGGTTTTAGGCAACGACGATGATTTATTCCAGCCTCCTTAATACAGCAATGTTGTTAATATATCGTTCTATATAGGAATACACTCTATATAAGAATTAGAGGGCTCATATCCTTGCTAGTAGTAAGATATTGAATTTTGTTAGTGCTCATCTTTCCTACGGAAGTTTATATGACAGAAATCTGATTCGATAATATATCTATGTACGATGGCGTGCTTTAATTTGTTCAAGTCTAATGATTTTGAATCTTATGAGGTAGATATTGCACATTACAATACTGTCTTTTTTGTTGTACAATCTTGAAACATAACTTTGAGGTGGAAGATCCTAATCGTTTCCTATATATACTTTGATGAATAAAAAATGCAAAGGTGCCAAATTTGTTTATAAGGTACGATGCGAAATAAAGAATAGGAAGTAGTCAGTAACTGAGTAAAAAGAACCTAAGGACTGGATGTAGTGTTTAAAAAGTAAAAGGTAACACAACTCAACATCGATCGATATAAAAATAGTAGATGCTATGCTAGAAAGAGTAAGATGACGAATAGTGTAATAATAAAATGGTTATTGTTTCGCAGCGATCAATTCAAATCAGAAAAATTATATTCCGCAATCCAAACTTTAACGCAATTCAGCAGGCAACTCATTTTGATCGAAAAGGGTCAAGCAACACGTACCACCAATATTTGAATGTCAGACTGTCGTCCCTAGGAAACAACCAGCAAGATCAGTAAATTTAAATACAACAATGGAGACAACAACCAGATCGGCGGTAGAGGAAGATGTAATAGCAAACACTGACTACACGAAGAATGACTGTAACAAACACTTTTCACTTTTAGGTAGTGGACGACCGAAGTTTCATTTAGTGATTTTAGAATAAATTTTATTTCTCATCTTAATCCTAGTTTGTGTAGACAGAAAGAGTTTGAAAAAAAAGTTATCAATGTTTTACCGCCATCAACTTAGGTTATTTGATTTCGTCTACGTCCTCATTTTGTTGTAACTCATTTTCTATAGTAAACCTCAGATATAAGTAGTAATGTTTTGGCATCTTAGTTTCATAGAAGGCTTGTTGGAGGAAAGGCAAGTACTTACAATTGGTAACCTTTCTATGCTCTGACATGTTGGTATCATCTGCACTTCATTCTCTAGATAATAGAAAGTAAATGCTACGAGATAGAATGCAACCTGATGTGATAATTTAGTAGGAGTTTTTATCAGACCTCTTTTTGTATTAAGTCCTTTTGTATTAAGTCCATTGGTACTTTTCGTTCCAACTTCAACGTAGAAAGTATTCAATATTTTGAATAAGACAATATAGTTTGCTGCTGCCTGGAAATAAGAATAGGTGGGGAAGTCATTAAAGATCTTAAAGGATTTCTATGCTTAGGCCAGTTACTAACAGCAGACAGGAATCTGGGCAGGGGGATTGACAAAAATATCTGTTGTTCGGTAAAGATAAGGAAATCTCGTAAAACAAAAATTAGGGCCAAATACAAAAATACAAAGTCATATAAAAATGTTATCTTGCCAGCAATAGCTAGTACTGCTATGTATGAAGTATGAAGTTATTAACATCCCAAAAAGCATAGAAAAATTAAAGCTGAATATTACAAAAAAGGGATTTGCAACAGTGTTGACTATTGGAAATAGAACTGGGCTGGTCATGTAGCCAGAATACATGATGGTAGATTGGCCAATTATCATTCGGTTCTTTCCTATTGACACTTCTGAAGAAGCACAATTGTCTTGTGCGTACTTCTTTAATCAATTTACGTCCAGCCCCTGCTCTCGGTGGAATCTCGGCGGTTTTCACTTTCTTCGTTAAAGGAATCCCCATCGCCTGTCTCTTGGTAGTTGTTTGGCACACGTTGGGTTTACAAGCAAATGCTGTCCAATTAGGATCTGTAAAATCTTTACTGCGTGTACGTATAAAGCCAGGCACGAGTTGATACTTGTAAGTTAATGAGAACTGTCAGTTGTTTTGTTGGTGTGGTAAAGGACTTACAAAGGTGAACGGTGAACAAAATTGAACGTTTTTCAGAGAACTGATAAGTACCTTAAGGTAGAACATAATACGACATTAGGAAAATAAGGTTAAAGGCTGTTATTGAGGTGCTTAAATAGAAAATGATGCCAAAGCAGATGGCAAAGAGATACGAGGAGCAGATGAAGTAAAATGGGACGAACGGACGAGAGGCATGTATACAAAGAACTAAGTGAAAGGGTATATAAAGAGACCGTGAGACAAAATACGTATAAAAGGAAGGACCTTTGGGGGTGCATGGTACAATACTGTACGATTCTATGTTATTGGGAAAAGATGTATTTGGTTTTATGTGATATTAACATATCAAAGGTTTCAAGTAAAGAAAATAAGATATCGCTCCGGGAAAGGCAAGAAATTAGTATTGAAAGAGGAGC
Organism: Alatinidae sp. Z8VKAUB7J3; assembly: GCA_010016025.2. Taxonomy (NCBI): domain Eukaryota; kingdom Metazoa; phylum Cnidaria; class Cubozoa; order Carybdeida; family Alatinidae; species Alatinidae sp. Z8VKAUB7J3. The sequence goes on along the minus strand of JAAAKM020006971.1, from coordinate 62,873,645 downwards.
CTAATCATCGAATGATTGCTGTGGAAGTAGTGATCGATACTAGTCAGTTAAATTGGAACTTGGGTAGAGAACTCGAGAATAGTTTAAAAGATTATGATTTACATGGTCAGTTCATGAAAAATCTGAAGTTAGCAGAAGAGATTTAACAACTACAAGTGGATTGTTAAAAGTGTTATTAAAGGCTTCTTGAAGCCTTACTATGTTGTGTCCAGGAACACTCCCTCCGGAAGAACAACATTAAATATATCATTGGCACGCCAACTGAAGAACCATTATGCAGAGAAGGATTCCAACAGCTAGCTAGAGAAGGGATTATATGAAGCTTTAGTACTTAATTATAATCTTATACACTATATCAAGGAGTACTAGTTCTCCTCGCCGTAATTCACTATGTCAAATGTTAGATGAAAAAAGGGAGAAAGTGTTTCTAACGTTGTGAATGAGGGCAGAAGACTAGTCTAATGTAAATACAAGAAAATTCAAAGTAATGTAACAAGGTATGCCTACTGGCCAGCATGTAATATTGTTTGAGTCGCAACAGGTGACAAGGAAAACAAACAAGGGCAGAAGGAATGATTGAAACAGAAGCATAGAAACCATCAGGATTCAAATATCCACCACGATTAAGCAGTTTAAGCAAGAAGCCTTGTATAGCAGTTTACTATAGGGCAAAGACAGATGTGGTTATTATAGTAGACAGTGATTTTCGAGCATGTGTAAAGGTACTTATAAAAGCATCAACTCTTTACAGACGAAGCGTTAGGTAATGGTTTGTAGAGCTAGTTATAGTTATAATTTAAGAGGAAGACCTAGCTTAAAAACCTAATATTTACAGCCTGAAACAGATGAAGGTTATGCAAAAAGGCAAGCAAGAAGGAGAAATAGAATTCATAAGGTTGCAATACAAGGAAAGAAACATGTGTTTACGTGCTGCATTTGACGGTGAATAGACAAAGCTTCATCGAGGAACGAGTAACACGAGCACGTGTGAATACTGCAAAAATAAATGCGTTGATTTTGTGGCTCTAAGGAGGGAGAGTTGCTACATCAGGGAAAATTTACTATTAATAGCTTTTGCTAGGGTGTAGGATTCAATTGTCAGAAACTGCTGTTAGTGCATTTATCCCGAAGTCGTTTCCATTATGCCATTTCTGTGGGCAGGAATTTCTTGTTGCAAAGCCACTGTTGGCAAAGAGGCTTCAGATTTTTGTCCTCTATACTACTAAAGAGTCTTTAATTGTATAGCGAGATGTCCCGTTTCATTATCAGTAATGTCAAGCACATTTTATCATTGTACAGCCGGTGGTAGCAGTTAGTCGTTTATCTTATAAGCAAGAAATTTGCTATGGTACATTCTTGTACAGTAAGTATCCACATTTGGTACTTTTCATGAGTCAAAGCAACTCATGGAGAAATATTTTAAAATTTGCTTGGAATAGGAGTTGCTCTCACCCCGTAATTGTTCGAAGCTAACGGACAAGTGGCAATTGTGTTGCCTCCTACTGCAGTCAACCATCTTCCTTTTCTTGGTCGGCGTGTAAAAGAAAGACAATCCTCGAGATGCCTTAATACTAAGCAATTAGCATGAATTTCCGCCCATAACTGCCTAAAGTAATCTAAGGTATGCATCTTGGTTCCTTCGAAATCTTTGTAATTGTAGGTATTACAGTTCTCCTCGATTCTTCACCTTACATCTGTTCATAACAAACAGTTATTTGCTTTCCGTATTAAGTTCAATTAAGAAATTGTTTACTATTTGACTTGAATTCGAAGTAACAATAATCTCTAGAATATTATGGAAGGAAATTACATCTTAGAAAGTAGACTACGTTTCACACGAAGCTTGATGTATCGCGCCCTGGAAGAAGATTTGTAAGAGGTGAATTTGGGCCCCAGTTGAGTCGAAGCAAATTTCTTATTTTTTTATTTTTTTTATCAAACCTCACCTCGAGGCTAAACCCTACAGTTTTGGTTACTACAGGTTTACTGCTGCTGCGAAAGCCGCCAAGGACCAACACGCTAACAGTTTCTGCACTAATCGTTGTCATTTCCCCTTTGACCTTAGGAATACTGTTCTTGCAGCTGAAAGACGAAATCAAACGGGCAGCGATGCCAAAGAGTATCAGCTCAGTGGATACAATAAAGGCTTTGTTTGTGACGACCTTCCCTGGTAAAGTGAGTATGCCTCGTCTGGATGAAAAAGGTACGATATATATCAAGGATAGAGAGGCTGGCATATTTTACGAATTGGATGATATAAGGTAATTCGGTGATTATTATATTCATTTGCAGACTGCCAGACAGTGGCAGCAGTAATTCTGTATTTTGTACTTTAAGAGTATCGTACAGCATCCCATGGTATGTGCAAATAGTTATTTATATGTTTTCTGCTCCTTACGCTTGTGGCATGTTTTGTGTTATTTGGAGTGTACATCACTTAGTTTCAGGAGAAGCCGACCGGGACACTTCTTACTGGTTTTGGGGATGATTTTCCTTCCCCTGTCCGAGTTGTTATAGCCCACTTTCCTTTTTTGAGAGGGGGGAGGAGGCAGGGGCTTGTAGAAATGCTTTTGATGAGAAGCCTCTCCCATATTCCTATACTCCCCCTACGTTCACTTATATTTCCAAGAACATTATAATCAGCGTGGGTCACGGGTTCGATCCCCGGTGGTGGCATTTTCTGTTTCTCTAGTGTTCTTTTCAAAACCAACTTTATAATCCTCGTAATTTCTAAATTCCCAAATAATTATTTCCCTGTGTCGGGTCGTGGTGGTGGAAGTCTTTAGTAACACTTCATATAGCTTTATCATAGTTATAAAGAATAAAATATATTTGCTCTCTAGGGAACGTTAAGAGCCCGAAGAAATTGAACTGTTTCCAAACACATATACTCTTCTCTTCATGAAGGGGCCGAGATGGTCTAGCCTTCCATTTTAACTGGTTCAAAAATGTAGAGGTGTAGTCGTCCTGGCTTCATTCCGCCAACCACGAACATGAGACACAGTAAAATTCCCCATATGTATGAGCTGCGGACGTAACGCGTAAACTCTTTTAGATGGTCATCGCAATCAGACCCTTTCCTGCGTTTGATAATGAAGAGTAAGGCCACCCCCGTGTCTTGGGTGACAACAAATACCTCTTTTTTTCTTGTAATTTGTAAGTGGAATAAAGTAATTGATTGTTGTTGTCAAGATTTGTTAAATTTATTGAACGAGGTCCGAATAGATGGCTTCACATAGGCTTAATAGGGCACTCATGTTTCTTAAAGGGATTTTGTTGGGTTTCTCTTGTTCCTAAAGATGGCAGTTTGCTGACTAACTTTATCAATAGTGTTTTCGTTGCTTTCATGCACCATTATCTTGTATTTATAGCGACGTCAGACCTAAGTGTCATTTGAAAGTGCATGAAAGGTCCTCCAGTGCGGAATCATATGAGATCACTCCAAACAGACAGCAGGTTCATCATGCAGCACAGCAACAAGGAGCAGAGCAATATAGACTCCATTGGGCCGATGATCCAAACTACGCTACGTCATCACTACGACGACCAGTCACAACTAAAAAAGCAGAGTCAGTGCACGATGTACCAATAAGACCGCGAATACAGAGGTCTGGGTCAGGCTCGTCCTTAAAGTCGGAGAATGTGATGCCAAAACCAGTTTTTCTGAGTCCTCGTGGTAAAGAACCAGAGCCAAGGACGACAATGCGAAACCAAAACTTTGGAATTTTGGAAGAAACAGTTAGAACTGAATATATGAAGTCAGGTGAGGTACCTGTCCATCCAGCGACATTGCCAAAGTCTGTGAAGCTTGGATATCATGCCGTCACAGACTCTACACCCCGCACAAGTGATACTACAGTTGTACAACC
>JAAAKM020006971.1:62844485-62860295 GCA_010016025.2 Alatinidae sp. Z8VKAUB7J3 | reverse complement strand
GCCACGCGATGTTAATAAACATTACCTATTTCCTATGCTCATTTCTACCTTGACACGAAAATATGATATTCACGAAACTAAACCCATACCATTTCCATGCTAAAACAATTCACGTAGTCATGTAAGTACGATCAATGTTTACTGTTAAAAGTTTATTTGTGGCATTTAACGGGTTGGTTTGTTTGATTTAGTATTTTACAACAATTGAATTCATCAGATCACAATGTAATGACTTTTAATCATTCAAGATCCCTTGACTGAATGAATATATCATTGAATTACCTTTGCTTTACGGGCTTTCGATTCAGACAGGGACTCATACCTCACTCTCCTCGACCAACAAGCCATCTCAATGCTAATGTTTGACAAAATAAGTTACTAAAACCTGTAACAATAGCGATGGAAGAATACACTCTCTGTGTTCTTTCAAACACTGTTGAAGCCTCGCTTTCATTTTAGCTCAACCGTTGATCAAACATGAACATATGCTTTGCTAATATGGATAATTTCCCCTCGTGTTTGTATTTGCAACTGCTGTGTTAACCAATCCTGGGATAATCAATGACTGTTCAATATTTTTCTACCAGGTCATTGCATCGTACCGCAACATTGAAAGATGATCACCGTTTTCTCCAAATGACAGAATGTTTGTGTGAGGTGTACTATGATCTCGTACATATTTTGATGCATTTTTCTAATCTTCTCATAAGTACAACGCTACGTCTTTGAAACAAAGAGCAAAACATTGGAATGTTCAATGCCTCTCCTAGATCACATTATATTTTTTCTTAAAACATATTTTGACTTGAGTTGAGAGAATAAGGGATCAGTTATAGGTATTAACGATAAGTCAAATCGTAATGATAGACTATAAACGATACTGATAACATTTATCATGATGACGATGACGACGACGATGATGATGATGATTATGATGATGATGATGATGATGGTGGTGGTGGTGATAATGTGATGATAAAGGTAATGATGACGGCGATCCTCTTCTTTGGAGCTGAAACTTAACAAAGAATATTAAATCGTAACCAAAGCAACCATCAGAGAATACGATAAAGCAGCACGCTCCTCTGACCACAAGGTGGTTATTGACTTGACCTCCTTTTAGATGAAACTCCAATTGTAAACCACACATGAGTGCAACAGCTGTCTTGCATTATTTCTACGCATGGTAATGATTGTAGCACGTACCTAACTCATTGGACTTGTTTTGATATTCTAAGAAGACATAACGAGTATTTATTGCCGATGTTGTATTTTATGGATCCGCTTTCCTAATGTAAAAGATTGTATTTGTTACCACGATAAAACTTTCATTTATTCATCGGAATTTTCGTCTCCTGTATTTGACTTATGCCATGTGTGTATTTGACCAACATATTGAACATTAATATCATTAAGAGGATTCTAATGAGCATATCACGTAAATGGTGATGATTGCAGTCTCTGCCTGAATACCTGGATATTTAAAAGACATTGACAAAGCAAACAGCAAAGTGGAAAAGGAAAATAAGTAATGGAGAGTTTCTCGTTCTGCCTCTCAAATTGTCAACTTGTCTCAATAATTGTCAACCTAACTGAGATATGAACCTGTCACCGATAAAGTGTTATAGTGAAGGAGAACAAATGAAGGCGCTATTGATAGAGCGTCAAGTTTAATTTGCGTGCAGTGATTGAGTCTACGTTTTCGCTTCTGGGTGTTTTAGGTTCCAGGCTCCATTACCGCCATTGCTACTTATTTTTCGCTTTTCAAAACCGCCGTATTTTTGATAAAATTTGATATTTTATATTATCTTCTTCAGAAAACGAAATGTATAATTTTGATATTGATATGTATCTATCAATATATATGTTACAGACATTTAGTGAAATCATGCATTACGCGTAATGACTGAAATCTCTAGGCATTTCCCATAGTGACTAAAATTTCAATGTTAACGTTACATTAAGTGCCTGGAATAATTTAGGCAACAAATGTGATGAGTTGAAAGGGGCAGACATGCACAGTAGGGAATTTGATCTAGCAATGGTCTTGTTTGAGACTAGAACTCAGTCAGAAATTTAAGTCGATTTCGTAATCAAGGGATCAATAAAGTTTGCTCCAGTGACTTATAAAGGCAAATGACTCTGAGGGTTTCGATAACATGAGATACAATGAAGCCGTCGCAGCAGATACCAAGTGACTATAAAAATTTGTTCAAAAGAGAATTGTGCAAAAGTATATGAGAAATATAGAAGGCAATTGATGCCTTAGACAAGGTACAATCAAATAATGGATGATCAAAGGGTAGGACTTCAACAAACGTATTTCAAGTCAGGACATGGATATTACATCCTGAAAAAGTAAATGATCGCAAATTGGCGTGCCTAAATAATCTGCTTTCAAGAATAAATAAAGAACCACCTTCCGTAAGCAAATACACTTTTATGTGGGGCAGGTATAACGTCCTTCGGGCTGCAGAAATGAAATTTTAGTGGAATAATATCTTTTTCTGGGGACCAGAAATTGTAATGGCTGCTAATTCCTTGCGGAGTTTACTTTTTAAGAAAACGACAAGCGAGTGGTAAACTAGCGTTGTGTTAGTTATTATTGAATTAGTTTTACGTGATTTAAGGCAAAATTAGTTCCAGCGCCTGTATTATCCCATATACAAGGACTTTCCCTTTATACTATTAAAAAATCCCAAAGTTATCTTTTTTAACTGAAACGTTAAGGAAATGTAAGTGTTTCTGTTGCTCCTTATTTTAAGTAAACTGAAGAGAAGGATGCTATTAGCCATGTTCATTTTCATGAAATTGATCGGAGTCATCTGCGCTGACGACAACGGCTACAGTGTCATCGACATAAAGATAGTCAGCGTCATCACTTTTCTAATTGTAATAATCTAATAGTATTCATTCGAAAATTTAATTTTATTTATTCGAATCAATATATGCTACCGTTATTGAAAGTTGGTTTGTGGCACAAAATTTGAATGTTCCGTGATTTTTTTCGGCAGAAAAGGATAGACACATATTGTTGAAAATTATATGTGCGTGACTGATCTCTTTCCTGACATTCGAATTATTGGAAAATGCATAAGTTGTTAACTAATAGTTTTTCAATAGAGCATCTGCTTCTTTGATTTGATGCGTGCAGGTAGCAGAGCATCACAATGAAAAAAAAGGATATTGTTCTCTTAATGCTCTGTTAATGCCACAAACGAATTCTCTTGGTAATTGTCGACACAGATCGCGTTTTCAAATTAACGACTTGTGTTTAGGATTTACGGTTTCTGGAAAATGCGACATGTGTTGACAATTACCAAGGAGATTCGTTTAGGGTATCAGGAGAACCACTTTTCCTTTTTTACTTGGATGCTCAGGAAGCTGCACTCATCAAAACAACTTGCCAGTTTCCCAACAATATGTATTGATATTTATTGGCTATTCGTCAATATCGTTTGTAACATATTGTCAGTATACTGCTCAATATGTCAGTTTAAGTATGGTGTCCAAAGAGATAAATGAGAGATTTCCAGGATTGAGTTAATTTTACAGGAAACGTCCTGCATTCTGGAAAATGATAAGTGAAAAGGATACTTTAAGGGCAAACAAGAAGAAGCGCGTTTAATATTGCCGGGAAAGTAATTTGGTGGCCCTTCAACCACAGTCCATGATTTGGAGGGGTTGGGCGCCCCCCCCCCCCCCCCTAATTTCCATCTTAGGTACGGGACCCTGTGCTGCGGCACAGTCGGCACCTCCCTAAAACTGGCACTGCGTGTAATGTGCAAACGATGGTTTAGCTGGTTGGTTCACTAATCAAGATTACCCTTAAGAAGACCTGCCAAGCAGAACCAGGTGTCGTACTAAGCTTCCAGTGGCTCAAAAGTGTCAGCTAATGCGTCTTAGCCAAAATACTGGCTTTATTTTCGACTGACTTATCCACTTGTACTTTAGACTGTACTTTAGAAGACTCTGGTACAATAAGGACTTGCTCACATGCTGATTAGGTTTTATTAGAAAGCCTTGTTTCTACTACTTATAACATCTGAACGGTTTTACAAATACTCTTGCATGCAGTTGTAAATGATTGAAAAGGCTAGCACGTATGCAAAAGAATTTTGTCCTCCTGTGTACAGTCTTAAACTATATTGAAATCTACTGCTGAAAAGAGATCAACGCCTAAGTTAAGACTTCTTTTTAACAAATTATGGAAGTACGAAAATGTTGTAATTTTCTTGCTGTCTCTTAACACCAGCTTAGTATTAATGAGACCGTTTCTTATGATAAAGTAAATGTCGTCATTATCAACCTAATAAAAAGATCAAGGTTCTTTAATGTGTCTATTGATTGCCAGTGGGAAAATTGTGATAGAAATCCGGTCTTTATCTGAGAGACAGAACTTGACCCAGCCATATGCAGGAGCATGTGAAAACATACCTTCGGGACCTGATAGACAACTTGTCCATTATCTTCTTGTTAAAAGATTTTAAATAACGCAGCTGAAGGATTACGTTTGCAGATAATTCTACACAATTATGAAACGACCCGGATCAAATATGGAAGTAGTACTCCTGTATAAGTATCGCTGTAAATTGTGTTTACTTTCTGTTATCCTATGCAGTATATCGGAGCTGTTAGATCCGTTTAATACAAAAAGAGATATTTATTACTTAAACATGAAATTACTACTTAGCGAGCTTCAGAAGGTCTAAGAAATACCTTTTAATTAATGCAGTCAATGATCTTCTACTTTTTGTTGTTGTAGTTGTTGTTTTTGTTTGCTAGTAGCCTAGGACTGAAATGCCATAAGTAAGCATAAGTAAAAATAACGTCAGCTATGCAAGATAGCTCAAGATGCGACTTTGGAGATAGAGCAACCTCAGTTAAGGAGAGAGAATAAAAACACACCTGTTTACAGGCACTCCGCTCAATTCTGATGCTCGCATTGTTGTTAACATCTATACTTCAGCATTAGGACCATCTTTTGTGAGGGTTTATAGAATAGGGCTCAATTTATGTCGGTGCCTTGCTAACGTGCCGTAGTTAAAGGAAAGAAGATAAAATCTGAAGGTATGAAAAGCCTCTCTGTTACGCGGTCGGAATGCTCCGACGTTGTTGCTGTTGTTGTTGCATCACGTCATCTTGTTTGTTGGCCAATAATCGAAGTAGTTCCTAAGACCTCTCGGTTCTAGATGACTTTAGTAATACCTTCTTACCGTCTGTTCACAACTTGATCTTTTCGAACTGGATGGGATATCGAAGAATGCTCATTTTTGTTCATGTAAACTATGCCAGAAGCTACTACCTGAATAAGAAGTCTTTTATAGATGAAAATGTGCCAAATATTTGATAAAATTTTATATGATGATCAAGTTAGTGGCACAATGTATATCCTCTCTAATATTCTTAAGATGACAGGATTTTATCATAAAGCTTTTTATCATTTTGTGACCTCAGAATTCCCATTCAGTTTTAAGAAGATAAGTACATTCCAGGTAATTTGTTTTGATTTTTGGCATTCGATCCCTGACCAAAATAGAATTACCTGTTTGATGAAGTGAAATCATAACTTTATTTTGATGATTTTATTTTTGCTGAATTCTTCCTATTGGATGGCCAACTTCATATGACCGTTAAGAATGCGGAGACAGCCATCAACGGAGGCAGTCGCCGACTTGCGTTTCTATTACATATTTTGCAAATCGCGAGGGTTGTAAGAGCCCTAAAAGTTAAACTGAAAATTGGTTTCTGTTGCATTCATGGTAAAAACTGATCTTCTGAAAATTCTGAGGGCGCCAATGGTCTTCGGCGGGTACAGTGCGACGCAGTCAGTCTCAATTAGACGCAGCAAGGCAGTGTCCGTGTTATGATATCATAGTACCCAGGCTTTATGTAGCTTACCGTTAAAATACTATAAGCAATAATATTGAACCAGGATTTTAAACTCTACTTTGAAGAAGCACAGTGGTGAAACAGTAACTGCCTACTAACATTTTCGAGTTTTTTAGGAATATCTCACGTGAAACTAACCAGAAGACTGAAACCTAGCTTTTAATCGTTCAGGAGAATTTATAAAAGTTGACTCCTCCACGATGAAGGCTATGATAACAACAAGATATTAATTTTTTGAAATTTCACACCCCCCCCGCTCCTTATTAGGACCCCCACGTTTATTAATTTCAAGGAATTTTCCTAGTACACAAAATGTAACTGATGTCTGAAAACACTTGAATGCTTTCTCATGCCACATTTGACCCTGAAATGGTTGCTAATTAGTCAATTAGTAAGATTTTTGTCCTCATGTGTGTCATCCTTATTTAAAACTTTCATAAAATTGAGACTGGAGTTCAGAGCTCCCGTTTATTTGGAGCCCCCGTTTATTAACTTTAGACCGTAATGATAACCCCCCTTTTATTCAGAGCCCCCTGTTTATTCGGCATTTCAGAGTACAGCGCAAATTGGTTGAGATGAAGAGGAGGGAGTCAAGTTGAAGTGCTGGAGAGACTTACATCAAGGCTACAACCTCCGTAGCTATTTAATACTTTTTTGCCAATTATTTTACTACTTGAACAAAAATCCCTAGGAAAACTTGCTCTCTTAAAAGATACCGGAAGTATTTTTTGATTAGTCATAATCATCAAAATATTTATTGCTCTCTTAACCTTGACTATGTGAGATGCAGCAAAAACTATTCTGAGGAAACAATTCATAGTTACTTGATATTGATCCTGCATTGAAAATTTGCTTCTTCCCTCCTCCTCTCGTCCCTCACCCGTAAAAGGTCCTACAAGCGTTCCCTTTAAGATTGGCCTCGTTCGCACAAACAATTTTTTCTAGTCCGTCTGTGCCTCTATTTGATGTGCTAAATAAACACAGCAATTCCGCCGTTACGAAAAGGTCTGCCCGCTGGTGACGTCATCTTTTAGAATGTTTCCTAATAAATAGCTTAAAATGTATTCTGATCTGCACATAGAGTTTTCAGCGATAATTTTTAATTAAATCCAAAATAATTTCAATGCTTTACCAGGCATATTTTGCAGGTGACATTTTAAAATATTTTTTCTTTAAAATTCTAGGTACACACCACAGTTTTCAAATGTTTTTAATCCATATATTTACTCGTGAAGTGTTATAAGAAGAAAACTGCTTGCTATTTTAGGCCAACTGTGGAGGACACCTTTTGACAAGTTAAAGTACTTGTCTAAAACGGGAAAGCCATTTAAACGTGGTTTAGATAAAATACACAAATCCTATATCATACTGAGAGAATGTTGTAGTCTGGATTTATAAACGATCCTTGCACTGTTGGAACACATCTGGTTTCTTTAGCACTTTAATCATCTATTTAGTTTGCTATGATTTTGTAGATAAAGGGTCTCAACAGATGGCTTACACAGCACGCTTGGGGAGGAAAAATTGTATCTACACCAAGATTTTGATGCTGAAATTGCTATGAAACCGTTACTACTTGTGGCTTGTGGGGTTTTTTATCTTCCTTATAATTTTATATATTTAGTAAAAGATGCAAATTTAACTGCAGGTATTGCCAATATACTGCATTTTAAAGTTTTGTCCTAAATAAAGAAGGAAACCAAAGCAGCCTTGAGTGGTTCCCGGACACATCCAATCCCGGACATTTCCCACCCCGGACACTTTCCATCACCGGACATTTTCAATCCCGGACATTTACCATCCTTGAATCTTTCCACCCGGTCACTTCCCACCTGAACATTTCCCATCCCCGGACTTATCCCATCCAGGGCATTTCCCATCCCGGGTAGCTTGTTAAGGAGCTAAGGAAAGTTCTTTTGCGCTTTTGCTTTACTTTCTTCGTCAAAAGTCTAAAATACTACCCTATTTTCCTGAAGCTTAGTTATCTTGTAGAGAGTATCCATTGAATTAACGAAGGCCACACGTTGGTTGAATTCAGTTTTAATAACAGAATGGATTCAGTTTTAATCACAGAAGACCGATAACAGACGCTCTTATAGGATCTTTTATTGAACCAACATTATCCAACATGTTTGTAGGTCCTCATGAAAGTAACCTTTTAATGAGAACTTTCAATCACCAGTTTCTTATATTATATCGACGATGCTTCTTATGTTTTCAAAAAGAACAGGATTGCAAACACTTCCTCCCAAAACATAATGAATTACACTCTGCTCTTACGTTTACGACTATCAGGAGCAAAATAATCCCTTACCTTAGTCGACAATCTAGTTGTTAAAAACAAGAAAACGATATCAGAAAACTACATTAATATTGCATTTCTAACAATATTTCAAATTTTTCTTAAGATCCAAAGAAGGCCTACCAAGCTATGAAGTGTCTACTTGAAATGGATAGGAAATGTTTCCGTTAACTTTGTACAGAGAATAGGAACAGATGTGACTAAAATTGCCAATATAAACCTGCGTATAATTACTTTGGCCAACAATTTGTTACCTAATACCCCAAAAGGCGCTATACCGACCAGAAATAAAGGTTTATCCGTACATAAATTTAAAAGCTGCTTTGTAAATGAGTATGGTCGTCGTACATTGTAAAGAGTACGGAACAGAAAGACAAAACATAAAGTGGCCTTTTAAAGTAACTTTAGTATAGTTTTGGAATTTTGCCTAGTCAACCTAGTAAAATTCTGTTATTAGCTCCTAATGAAGTTAAGAAAATCGACCAATATTTGCCTGAAAATCGGAATGTACCGACAGTCAGAAAGAAGGTACGTTTAAATGTCTAGCAAAAGCACGTGCTCCTTTTCACCTTGGGTGTCTGATAGTTGCATTCATGAAATGCAAGGCTGTTAGTCTGTCAACAAACGTTATTCGTGTTCAGCTCACGTATTTTTCAATAACACGAGTAACAAAAGACATGTTGGTCCAAAAGACAATCGCTGTGACCAGGGTCCTGCAAAAGTTTGGCAATCGATAATTTGTTTATTACTGATATCTTTGAATTTTATACCACGAAACAGTCTACTTCCTTTTATTAAACTTAACTATGCTTAATAACATTTGCGGTACTTTTACTTTACAATACTTTAATTTTGAAAAGAACACTAGAGAAGATAGAAAATATGTCACAACATGAGATCGAACACGTGACCCAAGCTTTCGCGGTATGGGCTTTACCAACTGAGCTAGGTGACCTCTGATGTCAATACAGTCTATTTTCCTATTCACCACATTAGTTCCACCGGTGGACATCGACATCTAGCTCAACGCAGTTGAAGACCAGCCTCTCTGCGCAATGTGACTTAATCAAGGATGGACAGCCCTCCGGCCCGTCTATCTGTTCAAAGTCCATTGAAGTTAGAAAGTATCATGAAGAAGAAAGGGTTTGAAATATTAGTGTAAGCGTTGTTCACGGGTTCAATCCCCGGTGGTGACATATTTCTATTTTCTCTAGTGTTCTTTTCAAAACTAAAATAAGTAAAAGTACTTTTCAAATCCTCTCTTCTCAATGATACTTTAAAATACTTTATTTTACAGGATCCAACTTCAAAATTCATGATGCTTTCATATGCCAATGATGACAGGCGGACATGGTGCAATACCTCGCCCGCTAGTGCAGAACACGAACTACTGCCTTATCCTCTTCTTTTATTTATGGTGCTCTAGGGCTGCTTCAAAATTCTTGCGCTACTTGAGTTTTGGACTTGTGCTAGGACTATAGTTAGTTCGTCGAGTTCTAATATTTTACTACTGTAACTGCAATGAATAAGCAAACTCTTGAAATATAATGCCAGTGTAGAAGGTATGGCCAATGGCTCCCCAAAACATAAGGGAAGTTGTCACCAAAACCTGCTTCACAGGCCGATAATGAGCACGTCCTTAATTCTTTATCTAACTATGTAACTAGTATGCTAATAGTTTTGGGTTATTCAACAAACTAAAACTTCTCAACGGTCATTAAAAGGGTATCCTTTCACAACTTAACAATTCAGCTAGATGGAATTTATGAATTTAGTGCATCTATGAGCATTTGCTATCAACTGTCTTAGAACAGACCTTTCTTTAATTTTCGCTCTCCTCACGACACTGTCATACCTTGAATTACCATGAATAAAACCCCTTCAAGTTATAGTTAAAACACCAACAGAATGTATAATTTAGTAACACTTGGTATACTGAAAATGTGAAGATTCTAAAACGCATGCGTACTTTGTTCTCTACGAAGGTTAGGATACACTTCAATTTATATCTTTTTAATACCATTTAAGGCCTTTAAATCTTCGATATATGATAAATGTTTCTTTTAGCTGTACCTGGGTTGCAGACGGATGTAACAGGCCCACTTTCTTACATTTTCACCGATACCTAAAAAAGTATCAACTTAATCCTTGTGATGCTTTCTGGCTACTCCTCAAACTATTTTATATCATTTTGAAAAATTTTTTCACGGCAATATTGCTGGTCATGACAACATATATATCCGTGTGACCTTTTACCCCTTAGCTTAGAAAATAAGGCCGTAGACACCTAAAAGGAATTCAAAATTCGATAAGAATAACAGTAAAAGTGAATTTGAATGCATCCTCAGTTCCTACGTGAACTCTAAATATAAAGTGGTTTGCTTGTTAAAAGCAAAATAATTTGTTAAAAATGTTACTTAGGGCATGCCTCAATTCAGTCCCACCCCAAATCAGTCGTGCTTATCAGTTTTCTCTATGCAGGCAAACAGGGATTTTCAACATAGGTTGAAGCTCTCTGATGCAAAGCACCTGTCCCTATCAAAAGCATAAGAGGTAAAACCAACGCCTCCACCACCCCATGCTACCATATCATGCTGAAAATGAAACACTCACACCGTCTACGCAACACAAATCTATCTGAAAAGATTAAAGCCCAACCATTGATGCGCACAGTGGCCTATTAGCAGCTTTTTTTCTTTGGCCACATGCTATGGATGGATAAATAGCAACCAGCTTATTAGCATGCTCTACACGAGCCAACTGATGAGAGGAAGAAACCAGGCAGCGCTGGTTTAAGTAACTTTAAGTGCATTAAACACAGTTTTTGGATACGTCCAGTATGGTGCTCTCGTGCAGAATAGAAAAGATGTAACAAAACCAAGCAACTTGAAAACAATTTGGGATCAGCTGTGCCTAAGTAGCCGAATGATAATGACGACGATACGATTACAATAATTAAGGTAATATTAGTGATGATAGTGACTATAATGATAATGATGACGATGAAGATCATGATAATCATGATGATGATGATCATGATGATGATGATGATGATGATGATGATCATCATCATCATCATCATCATCATGATCAAGGGATATGGTGATGATAACGATAATGATGATAATGATGATGACGATGGTGACGATGGTGACGATGGTGATCATGGTGATCATGATGACAAAGACGATGATTATGATGATGATGATAATGATCATGATCATGGTTACGATGACGATGATGATTATAAAGATAATGGTGGTGGTGATCATCATCATGATCGTGATCATGATGAAAATGATGATGTGATGGACCATAATAGGTAGGTTTAAAGCCCATTTTTAAGACGAAGTAAATCGTTATTCCAAATTGTCATTTGCCTATAAAATTGTGAGGTGGGGCCTCGCAGCCAGCCTGCAGCAATAAACAGCCTCGAATTAATATATTTATGAGACATAATGAACAATACGTAAATATTGAAAGGGTAGAGAAAGAGGCACTTCTATATTGCCTTTTCTGAATTTATTGTCCTTCCTTAACTAAGAATGAAAATATTATGCACATTTGCAAATTAATCTTAACATTCGACGTTCTCCTACCTGTGACTGACGAAATGTGAGCGTCCGTGTTGCTCCATGAGCGTACAAGTGTTAACTTGAATCCATCAGCAGAGGTGTTGTGCAAATGCACCTGGGATATGTTAATGCTATTATCATCTCCTCCTGAGAGAATCGTGAAGGTGTTTTCTGAATCAAGAAACAAAGACACTGAATGTAATTCCAGCACTGCTATCAACTCTGAACAGCGCCAAATAAAAAGGAGCTTGCCTCCAAAGACAATAATTTTATGTCCCACCATAAGAAATCCCACAAACTTTTGACAGATCTGAGCTTGCCAAAATCTAAGCATGTTAAGTCTCATTCGGCACTAACACATCTGCAAATAAAGCATATGCTGCAGTAGTTTTTATATAGTAGTTACACTTAATCTTTAGTTGAAACAGGTACCAATCTAATATCATTCAAGCCATATGTTCATTCATATAATTCCGAGCCCTCTGATAATATAACAATATAGAGGTCATTAGTACCTATCATTCCTCTTTGACGCCATAAAAAGTATAAATTTTCTCGGTTGTTCAAGAATCACAGAATGTCCTTGCAGTATTCATAAAGGATTAACTTGCGCCTAATCATTAATTAAGACCTTTAAGTTGATCTAATTTATTCTGCTTCTTTATTACATTCCATTCTGTTCTATTGGTTACCTTTATTGGGCTTGGTACCCTTTAGCGACTTTTCGGTCACTGAAACATTTAGCTGACATAAACAATAAAAAACGCTCAGAGGAAAGGATTCATGCTCCTAAATGGCTCCATCAAACATTTGCGATTGAAGGCTTTCTTACGTGACGGACGAATAAGTTGTCCTGGTCAATTTATGTGGCAGGAGCAGACAACACTTCCGATAACAGGGGTGCAACATGCGTGCCACTACGAGAATATTTCAAGGGGATGTCACATCAAGAAGCAAAAATACATGTCCTAAAATGTGTACATGAGGATTGCAGTACCTCATCACAACTGCATAAAATTGATTGACCTCTTGACTTTTACGTATCAGTTCTTGTCCAATTTGCCATAGGAGCATTAAGGGATACACGAAAATAAAACAGGGTGTTGTCACGTTGTCTCCGTTGCGCTAATATAAACAACATTTTCCAGAGGTACGAATTTTGCAACCTCTTCAGGCTAAAAGTACGCAATTAAAAAAAAAATCACTTCTCCTGACTAACTTTGTATTGACATTTCCATCGTAATGAAAGGCCCAAGCAGAAATTTACAGATATTTACATAAGCATTATTATACTTATATTATCATATTATTAGTAGTATTATTATACTATTATTATTACTATTATTATTATTATTATTATTATTATTATACTATGCCTTCAGAAACAGAATGAATATAAATAGCTATATTATTATTTATTTATAGTTATTTATTTTGCGTCTCATAAAGAAGAAATATTTATTAAAGTACCATTGAGTTGCTAAAAGGCAGGAAATATGCCCGCAATACAAGTAATACAATACAATACAACTGGCTTTAAAATGTAATACGTTCCTTGAATTCCAATAAAACAAACCTGACTCAGTAGAAATGATGTCCAGATCATTAATGCCTGATTGGTGTGCTTGAAGAACTAACAGGGGTTCGTGTGGCATTTCACACAAAGGGTTAGCAGCGTTTAAGGCGCTTCCGCTGGCAAAGTTGTCTTTTGCTCGGGACACTTTCGTCAGACTTGCTTGGCTTGTTTCTTCATCGGGATCGAACTCTAAACAAGGCAAAATGCGGCCCGTCAAGGATACGAGACACTTGTTATAAGGGTGAGCAAGAAGCGGTCGCTACATTCTGTCAATAGTTAGAAAATGCGTTTGGTACCATACCAAATGCTTCGAAATGATCTTCAAGTATAAATGTCGAAGCTTACATTGAAAACGGGGCCACACTGATAATGATGTTGTAAGTATGAACGTATTTCTAAGATGTGACCTTTTAAATTTCAAATGATATGGGTGATTATCGGCCTCTTTCTCTGAGACTGATGGAATTATTCTGTCTGACTGACGGTAGTGTTTTACATAGGGTGTAATTTAAGGTAAAACGTCCTGCAAAATATAAAGTAACATCATCACAAGAATATTGAATTCTGTTTACATCTACTGACAGTCAATTGCTCTTGTAAAGATGTCAGTTTCTTTTGTGGTATAGACGCTTTCAACACTTGCTTTTAAAAAGGGTCTGTGAACTACAACCTTGGGGTACTCCTTCCGTTACGCAATTAAATAGAAAACTGTGTCTAGATGGTCTAACTCTGCATCTTGTGTCAACCTTTTCCTTTCATTGTTTCACACTGGCCCCTAATGAACTAAGCCCCTTTTCTAGGTCTCGGTCACATCAATTCTGGAAGCAAATTGCATAATGAGCATACCTTTTCAAGGCAATGAAGATCTGTTTCTTCATAAAGTTAACTGTGGTAAACAATACGTTTGTGACGACCAGAAATCTGAGATCGACGATCTAACCTCACACATATAATGTGGCAATGCAGTGTGCTAGATCGGTTTATCTTAACTCATATTTGTATCCTGGTAAAGCCTCTCTTTCATATTTACTGTGTTAATTCTAACGTCCGTTCAAATAAAAGAATATCGTCGTTTGCATCATGACGCATGCTCAGTGGCAGCTTGTCGGAACTCCCTTTCTATTCTAGTATTTGAATTATCTACGATCTCTCTTAAATAGTCCAAAGCTTGTCCTTCGACTATCTACTATTTCTGAATTAGCTAAATTAAATCAACAATTCATGCATTATCGAAGAAAATCCGCTATCAAATTCCTTTTAATCTTATATTCACAACTAGACGATTCAACGTTTTAAGAAAAACCTGTTACGAAAAACATCTACTTTGGATGCTTTAGAAGCGGGGATAGAAGGCTCAAGAAACAACGTGGTTGTTACGAAGCAGCTGCCAACAAGTGCAAAATAAAATAATGGAAAACGTAAACTATGTAAATGATCTATATAGAAATAATTGCTATAACCATCGCCAAATGACAATCATAAGTAGCAGTGACTCTATAATACTCGTACTGATCACAGTTTAATTATCTTCTTACGACCGCGAGCTTGACGTTGGGCCAATTGATAAAGATTTGCATGAGGTGACAAGTGGTCTCTGCTTATTACCTCAAACATTTTCAATAGTTTAGATCTGGTTGTGAACTGCTGACTAACGACACCTATATATTTTTCATAGATGTTGGCTATTAATATTTGCTTACATTTTCTTGAAAATTGAGGAGTCAGATGACGGTGCTGATTATACGTAGGGCTTCAATGTGTTAGATACCTGGGTACTAGTTATTTCACTATTCGCATTGTTTTTCTAACTGCGTACAAGGCACGAAATCACCTATCACAAATCCATGTTTGTATCTAGCTCAAAGAGCCTTCCTGTAAACGTAGGATATCCAAATTATCTTCTATGAAATTATAAACTACAAAAATTACCCTCAATCTCGTCACTACTTTTATTGGCAAGGGGAGACTCGTTCCTTGACATTCCGTATTTACTGCTGAGAGAAATTTGTGCCAAACTCCTTCCAATGTCCCACAAAGCGATGCGACCGTCTGTTCCCGCAGAGGCCATTACAAGAATTGGCGTTTGTGACCATGAAATTTTGATCAGATGAAGCTTCACTGACAAAACACAGCGGTGATGAAATCCAGATGACATGATGAGTACGAATTTCTTTTCGATGTAATTGTATCCATAAATGCTATAACAAAAGAAAGAAAGAAAGTAGCTTTGGGAAGTAAAGTTTAAGGCAAATAACGGAGTGAGCAAAGACATCGCTTCGAAATTTGTTCCCGTGTAGCACAGGATGAAACGATGGAATTGAAATGACCAAAGGTTCATCATAAGTGTAGGCATAGAAGCCCGTGCCATTGGCGCCTAGGAAGTCGTATTGGAGTCGGTTCTATAGTAGATTTTCGCCCCAATACTTCAACCTGTTCATTTTTAAAAGTTCTCCTCAATGATATAC
>JAAAKM020006971.1:62821084-62837226 GCA_010016025.2 Alatinidae sp. Z8VKAUB7J3 | reverse complement strand
TTTGCCCAAACTCTCCTTCCTATACCTCTTTGCCCAAACTCTCCTTCCTATACCTCTTTGCCCAAACTCTCCTTCCTATACCTATTTGCCCAAACGTCCTTCCTCTTGGTCTTTGTCGTTTCGCTCCATCATCCTCTTTCCAACTATGGCAAGCAGGAATGTATTGTTAGCCCGTCGTACAATTAATGACAGATAGCTTCTTACTTTCCTACTTAGTCTTTGGAGTTGTTCTTCCACTTACTTTCTCAGCACATTCTCTTTTCCCAACTCCCCTCCCCCCGAATATGTTTGGTGCAGAGGAAAGTAGTCGTGATATGGTATTTCCCAAGCAATTTTTATCAAGAACTATTGTGTCACATATTTGTAGAGTAATTTGAAGGTATTTTGATGACAAGCAACTTGTTAACACCAAATATTGCTGAACTCATTTATTTATATTCATAGGTTCAAGACGGTAAATTAATGGAAGATGTAACGGGACTAGCCTCTAAGGTATGATTTCTTTTTACCTTGTCCTTTACGCTGCGGTTTTGTTAGTCGATTTCTAATCATAAAGACGCTCGTGGGATTGATTTGACATTAGGTCCTCTACTATTTGAACTGTTCGAAGATTGTCTGCGTTCCATGGGACCTGACTTGCCGTTAGCATTGTTTCTGATATTTTTTACCTGTTGTGTTGATGCAATATTCGCATGAATTGGCAAAATATTCCAATAGAACCGCCGAAAACTTTCTCTGAACCTCCAGCGTCCGCACAATCCCCACCTTTGTTGCGGTGAGCCAATGAGTGTGTTTACATTTGTATTATGTTACTAGTGGTTTGGTTTCAGTAATTGAGTTATTGAGAGATTCTTCGTGGGCATCATCTCGCTAGACTCCCAATGACTAATGGAAGATTCTTACCCAGTGAAGAACCATTATATGTTAGTTTACTGTAAACTTGATACTTCAAACCTAAAGACACCCGAACGTACTTGTCGGAAGTTGACTCCATGGTAACCACTAGTTTCTATGATTTACTGTTAAATGTGAATGCGTAATTCAACGTGCATGTAACAAGAATTCAGAGAGCGAGACGTTGAGGAAGGCAAGTTTATTTTACAGACAGTAACTAAATTAATCGGCTTAGTTCGTTCAACTAATGATAAACTGATTGAGTTGCTCTTACAATTTTTAGGTCCAGAATGCTAGTCAAAAAGGCTGGCTTTCACTGCAGTCATATATTGGAGGATACAACGCACAAAAGTCGTTAAAGGGTGAAGGAAGCCAAGAGTCTGAAATGATGAACAGTGGCGGGTTTTCAGGCAATGGCTACGGAAGTCTAGCCACCAACGATAGCTCGCCTGCTGAAGTAAGACGCAAAGATGTTAATAGGAAAAGTTCTAATGATGGATGGAATAGCGATGATTGGGGTGAAACAACTGATTGGAATAGCACAAATGACTGGGGATCTGATGATAGCTGGAACTCTATCAACAAACCAAAGGGCAGAAGTACCGTGGAGCGAAAAAAAGGAGAATAGAAATAAAAAGATTATTAATTTGTGACCCAGATTTAATTTATAAGTTTCCCCGTGGTCAGATCTTAATATGGGAATGGAGTGGCTCTTGCCGCTATGTCTTGTTGCAAGACATTAAAAGTAGGTATTTTGAAATGGACTTGAAGGTCTTCAATATCATTAATTTAATCTGAGATTGGAGTGTGGGGTTTGGACTTGGTCACTACTTGTGGAAGTGATTTGCTTTCTAGAAATATTCGGTTTTAAGGAAACTATCGAATTTTTACTACCGTTTTATCATGTTTGGTAACAGTTATGGTTGCTGAACAAAGTGGGATGGGCATAAAATGTGAGAGTGACATAGTTATCTATGATTGGCGTGCTTTTATAGGGTCATAGGGTCTGTTTGGGTGAATGGTTGTACTTATACGTGATTCCTTTTTTAATTTTATCTAAGGTTATTAGAAAGTCGTCCAGGACGTGTAGGTCTTTCTATAAACTATAGGCAACATTTGATTACATATATCATCTGCTCCAATTACATGATTGGCGTTGTATTAACGTGTTGCACGAAACCACCTTGGTCTAAGGTCGTATAGGAGTGGCGTTCCTTTAGTGGGAATAGTTTTTGTAAATCATTCTCATACTTAGTGTTCAAAGGAAGCCCAAAAATGGCTAAGAATTTTATTCTTAGTGGTCGTAGAAAGTCATTTTGAAAAACAGGTTATTCTTGCGTGCAAAAGAGGCGTGTAAAATGTGAAAATGGTGTGTACCAGTCTTGTTATTGGCATGGGGAAAGAAGTCATTTTTCTATTGCAATATTTAGGGATCTTTAGAATTTTTTCTTACCGATACAGGCAACCAATTTGGGGGACTTTTCTCCACCTTGTATAGCATAATATATAGGAACTTAGAGAGTATATTTAGCAACTCAAATCCTTTTCTTCCCATTCTAAATTGCCGGAAGAGGAGTTTTAATGTACGTTAGTTCGTTTCGGCCGTATGTTTTTCCAGACGTTTTAGATGGGATTAAATAAGTGGTACAAATCCTTGGCCCATTATTACTTGTATAATAGAATGCAGGCATTTTAAGTACGTACTACCTAAACTATTGGCATGTTTTGAAGGCATCGTTTAAAATTCTAAATGTCTAGATCTTTTTTCAAGTCGACCTGATAAGTTAGGACGGAAAATGTCGTGAAATGCTTTGTTTTTACGTGGGACAGAGGGTACTTCTATATCATCTTTATTACACTCCCGGAAAATTCTACACGCAGGTGATGAACCAATGCAGTGCCGGAGACCGTCAGGCTGCTAACATTTCGATAACTTCATCGATCTCAAACGTAGGAGGTCTTACTTTAGTTAGTTGCCAATCGTCGGTATCGAGCACTAGCATATTACATTAAGTAACAGTGAGATAAATAGTATCATTAGTAGTAAGAAGACCTGCTAGTATGGAAACTGTGGCGTACACTCGCTCAGTGTAGCATTGCGTTTTGTGGAGACCCAGATTTCTAAATGTAATATGGAGTAGAGTTTTCGATGGTGATATGAAATGTAGAAACGGGTGTGGTAGTGCCGTGTTATGTAGCAGTATTGAACAAGTGCACACTTTAGGAGTGTCAGCCACGAAGCAGCATGTATACACGACG
This sequence comes from Alatinidae sp. Z8VKAUB7J3, assembly GCA_010016025.2. NCBI lineage: Eukaryota > Metazoa > Cnidaria > Cubozoa > Carybdeida > Alatinidae > Alatinidae sp. Z8VKAUB7J3. The sequence goes on along the minus strand of JAAAKM020006971.1, from coordinate 62,834,073 downwards.
CCCGCCACGTTTTGCATCGGGTCGCTAGTTGTCGCCAGTTAATGGAGACGGAAAGGAGGCTATTCTGACGCGTCGTTCTTTAGCAATGTTACTTTTTTGCAGAGTATATTACAGTTAGGCTTTGTTGGTGTTGGTGAAGGTTCGATTCGAGGGGACGAAGTACTCGGCATTTAATTCTTGCCCATACGTATGGGGTGATACACGGGAGACACCGGGTGATTGAATAATGAACGATGAAAGTGATCCATTAAATAGAATCAGCTTATTTAAATTTGAACTTCTCCAGTACTCCAAGGGATTTTCAGGACTGTGTTTTCAGTTAAGTTGCTGCCCAAAACTACGGCTGCACAGCTTTCCCTTGATAAGCCACCTTTCTATTCTAATATTTTGGCACGAAAATAGTCCATATGAACTGCAGTTTTGAGCGTGCGTGAAAACAGTAATGACTTAGTGCCTTGTAACTACTCACAGTTAAGTTATATGTACAGAAAAATGACAGTTTATTGTTTTATTAAAATTTTCTAGGTTTCTTCTCTATCTATTAATACATCATCTGTCATGGTATAATAGCTGACCTTTGATTTAGGTATATCCATGTAATTAGGGTTTTGTGTGTTGAGAAGGGGTATGTATTGACGGTTGGAAACACAAAAAGATGCCAGTATGGACATAGTTGTATTTTTAGGCGTATGTTGGAAAGCGGTGTACGATGCTCTGTAATCTAATCACCATATAGTCATAAGACTTGATTTCTCTTCCAACCTTCACTAAGAAAGTCGTATACTTTATGTTTCTTCCCACTCTAAAGTTTTTGAAATCAAGTCATTGTGCGCGAGCACTGTCGTGTACGTGTAGTTTCTTGTGAATTGCTCAGGTACTCTCAGATCCATGGTCGTTGTCACACAAGCAGCAACGGTATCAGTTTGTATCTCATGAGGCATGGTCCGTTACACTATTTGCGGCTAGCTGCTCATGTCACAGGTGCTTTTTTCTAACATATAAAACGATATATTTAATAACCAAGCTTTCAATGTATTGTCACATCATCCTCGGGGTATAAGAAACTTGAACAGAGTGGACGATGTATAAGGACACAGTGGCCTAAATGAACAATATACTTAATAAACAAAGGAACCTCATAGGAGAAATTAGAAAAGTGAGAGTGCCAATGTGCTTATTGTCCCATTCAAATTCGGCCTAAGTTTAGCAAGGAGAAGGTTTTCTTTGATAAGGAGGGGAGGGGGTGCTTATTATTTTTGCTACTTCATTGCAGCCCATGGAACATAGTTATCCCGCCTTAACGGAAATTTTGATTTCTACAAACTTGACTCAATTTTGTTGTGATTTTCAAGAAAGTTGAAATTTCGGAAGCCAAAACGTTAATTATCTATGACATCATTCGCACTATTTTCGAAGTGTCGAAAGAGATTCGAGGCCTATATATATATATATATATATATATATATATATATAGAATATATATATATAAACTATATTAGGCTATATAACATAAAGCCCCGTACTCCCTGCTGTTACCACTTTATTAACAGCAATCGAAATCTAAAATCTCTCTTTTAAAACTATTACCTTTTCTTGAACGGTTCTACAACTTCGCAGCCATCCAAGAACTTCTTGGTTATCACATTTTGTTTCTCAACAAACTGTTTAGTTTCCTCGCTGTCTGGGTCTTCGAGCCAGCGGTACGGGTCAGCTACTTTGGTGCCATGATAGTCATCTACCACTTTTTCATCTCTTCGGATGTCGGGATATGCTTGTTTATTGAAAACCATATTATTAGTTGTAAGACGTCTACGATGACAAGCTTGGTACCTCAAAATTGGAAATTTTTGCCTGGTAATATTCCAGGTGGAAACTCCTTTGGTTATGGCAGCAATTCTCCAGCTGCAATTTAATATTCTCGACTTCATATTTGGCGCCAAACTCCAAACCGAGGTTAGAGAACTTTTGCTTCAGGCGGTGACGAGAATCTTCGGAACCAGGGAGGTGTTGCTGGAGGACCAAAACAGCTTTCCCAGCTGCATCTCAAAATGCAAGAGCACGCTCGGTAACCGGCAGCAGAAAACAAAAAACCGAAGTCAACTCGCTGCGAGCAGTCACACCATCGTATCAAAGTGCTTGTATAGAAGCATGCCTAAACCTACAGAAGAAAAGTAGGGGCAACTACCTTCAAAGTAAGAAACTCGTAATCCTTGTTTTGGTTTCTACAGTCACAACACAACGTGAATTGTACGCAAAGCTACTGTCTTTCTACGATAAGCGAAAATTGCACGATATTTGGAAGTGTACAAGTATTTAGATAGCTGTTGGATACTGATATTTTGTGAAAAAAGGCATAATTAAATGCAATTCAATTGCGCTGGAAGGCTTTCAGATCATCAGTATATGATAGGGGCGGGAGTTAAATCAGTCCTGAGATTTAAGCAGATAATTACTTGCACTGTTGTCGTTGGGAGGATTCAAAACTGAAAGAGGTGTTAATGCATCATGACTGACTGTATTTCTTGAATCGCTGGTTTCGAAATTGATGGTGAGAAGCTGCCATTAGGCAAGATGTCAAGAAGAGACAACAAAGTTTACACCAAAAGGACTTAGTAAATGTTCCTCGCAATACAGACTGCCAGATTATAATAACATCGCTCTTTACGAAATTACTAGACCTATGTGAGTAGCTTGTATACAAGTATAGGACATTGTGGCGAGACTTCTGGAACAGCATTATTTAGTCTGTGGATTTTCAACATACGTTAATACTCTTGAGTGCCAAATAATCATATCCCCCGCTTACTAACATTTTGAAATTTATAACCTCCCGCTCATTATTAGAACCTCCCCCTGTTTATTAATTTGACCAGCACTCAAAATGTAGGTTGAACGAGATGCCAAATTTTTCAAAACAGCTGACCAGTCTGGAAATAAGAACTTTAAAAACAGACTATGGCAGAAGAAAATTGATCCGTGTGGCTTAAGAAAGAGGTCATAGAGCTAAGCCATTGCGGAGGCTAAATGACGGTCAGTAGTACCAAAACAGAATACCAAATCTCAGGCTTTCCAGTTCATCCCTATTTTCTCAATAAGGTCGTTCTAGATCCTCAGGAGGGACTTACGGTATGGCCCCCGCTTTTAAATTCTTTCTTCTATTACTTGGATAGCCGGGTATGGTGGCATGAGTGCCACTAAAGAATTAAGACCTATTTGTAAGCACGGCATAGATATGGCAATTGATTTAAGTGAGTCCCTTGAGCCGCTTATGTTCATGGTCGTCCGGTAAGCAAGGAGAAGGAACAGAATGGCAAAGGGTGTCAGTGCAGGCGTAACCGGACGATTTCCCCCGAACAATTCCCTCCTAGACAATCCCCCCGGACAATTCCCCCCTGGACAATTTCCCTCCACTAAATTTTGACTACAGCCTAGGTACTTCAGAACAACATTTCAAAACCATCGGTATGAATTAAATTTAGATGCCTGGAAAAGTCTCAGGGAGTGCCTTCTAAACAAAGGGTCACCGAGTTCACAATGATAAAACTTGATCTGAAAGTGATCGAATTTCCTTAAAATTTGGCATCCTTAATGTAAGTGCTATACATAAAGGGGCTTAAGATGAGAAAATTCCAAAAATTTCGAGGGGTGAAACAGACGGGTTCATGTCCAAGTTGCGTCTTGCCACCCTGTTTTCTGGAAGTTTTTACAAGTCCTTCAAAATGAAGAAGGCCTTAATAGAGTTGACATTATACAAAATCTCGCTGGCCATCCGCCAGCACCACAACGTCGTCGATATTACGACTGCAACTTAAAAATTTTGACCCTGGTTGACGATTATGCAAATGGGGATCAAATGCAGCAGTATTTGAGTTCTATTGCACAGAACATTGCTTTTTAAGCGGCATTCTTCCGACACTCGCTTATACTGTTTCGCAGAAGTATTTATTAGCTTGATGTTTCTATGAAAAATGGTTGTACGCGGGAAGCAAAAGATTTTTTTAAAGTATATTTGGTTTTTAACTGTGTTGGGTTCGGACAATATCAGCATTTCCTCTGCAGTCTTAAGACTCTACAAAGTGAAAAAAAATTCCGTAAACGAAAGATGACAACAAAAACATTTTTGCAAGCATTTTACAGTATACAAAGTGTTTCAAAAGGGTGTCGACCCGTACAAGAGGAGTCACAATTTTTTGAATGAACAGAATCATCATGATTCTATTAATCCCTCTATGATATAAAGGGTTGAGTAGGCTAGTGTTATACCATACCAAAGTTGGGTATTTAAAACAGACATTTTCAAAATTTATTGGAGGGAAATTTATTGGGGGGGAATTAATTGGGGGGATATTTAGTGGGGGATTGTCCATGGGGAATTATCCGGGGAATCGTCCGCGGGGAATTGTCTGGGAGCCGTTTCGGTCTTAACAAGCCTCGAGATAAGCGTTCTGGCCCTTGTGTTCTTGACGAACTTTGGAAGGCTAAATATCCTTTTATCTACATTTGAATTACCGGGGCATCCATGTACCTCCCATCCCAGAGGAATTTCATTCTTCTAGTAAACACCACGTTATCTCGAAATATTAAGCAAATAATATCCTCAACTTTAACAGAGTTCAGACCGTGCAGCCGATTTGTTTGCCCTCCACTTGAGCCGTGCACGTGGCCTGAGTACCGGAAATGGCTCAGACTGCGAACGACACAAGTTTTCTCCCTCCAAATGAAGGGTGTCGAGGGGAACGTGTAATCAGCCCTCGAAACTGCCGCTTCCTGGACAAATTAACAAGTCGTTTCGGTACAGACATGCCAACGTGAAGATGCCATACCTCCTATAATGTGTCGCCTCCACCTGATGCGGGGGCATTGTCATAATTACCTGGATTCTGAACAGATCACCACAGATAGACAGAACGCGACATTGAATATCTTTGTAGTTGTCATCGAGATGAATCATGATTAGAGGCCATCTAAAGAGAAAATTATCGAGACCGAGTGATCGGAGATTTACTAACCTTCATGTTGTTAGTCCCGTGACAGATGCGACAAAATGGTAATCAAGGATAAGCTACTTTGGTCAGGATGGATTTTCCTTGTTTGTTTCCGTATTGGTGACGCTTTAATTGATAGGAGTGGAGCTGGAGATATGTTTACAGGAGACTGCATAAATTGCGCCCGTGCTCATGCAAGTTGTGTTCTGTCAAGTCCGACAAGTAAAGATGCATCTTGTTGTTTAAAATGTAAGTGTGATTCCGGGTCAACTTATTACAAAATGCCAGGAGAATGTGTAGCAAGTCCAGCAGACGTAGAAGGTACGGTTATGTTGACGTTTATCACCGTGTGCAGACTTTGTTAAGTACCGCGATCGCGCGAGCTTACTAAGCTTATAAGAACGGAAGTGGCAACTCGAAATTTGCGTGAGATAATATTTGGAAATATCTGTTGTTTGATTTTAGTGGTCTTACAAGTAAGCAGTGATAAGCAAGACCGATGCCTGGGCAATCGTCGATGAAGAACGTACGTCTAAAAGCTTAGTTGATGAATGCCCAGTGCGTTTGGTTGCTGGTTTTATCTATGTCGTGGGTATTGCGAATTAGTAACATTTGTAAGTAAAATAGTGAAATTTTACGCCATATAATACTGCAGTAATGCAGGTAGGCACTTTGCAATAAGAAATACAAGAAATTTTGACCGAAAAAAACAGGTATTGTTTGCTTTCCAGTTCAGATGGATCAAAAAGATGATTTAGTTTTTCCTAGGTATTTATACATGAGTGGATATTGATTAAGTTTAGACAATTGAGGGGAGGGGACTTTTAATTCGTAACTATGACGAGAGCCCATTTTTACCCAATGCGGTCACTTGTGGATTAGGGACTTCGTAGGGTCCCTTGCAGGGGTCTATCTGCAATCACCGCGTCAACTTTAAAAGGGTTAGCATGAAGATTTGATCGAAGTTTCGTTCAATGCTTCATTTACTCAAACAATGATCACCGAGGTGATGATTTTAGAATAGATGTTCAAATAGGGATAAACATCGGAACGTGTTTACTTTACAATTTCACGAAGATTTCTTCTTTTGTCCTCCGCGTACAAGTCACTGCATGCAAGGTTGCTTGTGACCTATGTAGATCTTTTCAAAAATGCATCGAGGACGGACTTGACAGGCAGGAACCAAGGTCTCACATTTTGGCAGTAGGCCTACCGGCTGGTACACCAAAGACAGGGGCGGGGGGAGTTATAGTCTCTGTTTATGATGGTATTGACTACTTGATGCAAGAAAGTCATAAAACATCATAAAGCAAACTTAGTAGCCGTGCTTGCTGGCGGGAAATATTTTCCCAGTCGTATATGGAGAATATTTTGCTTGTGAAACTTTAGATCTTAAAAGGGGATCCATCTGGTTTCCAACACTACTTTTACAACTTTAGTACAAAATTTAACTTGTTAGGAAAACGTTTTTAGTTTAAGCCATTTAGTAAACATCTCATCGACATACTGAGTTGTCGCTTAAGACAAAAACTAAATATAAGCTAAAAACGAGAAATCGCCACTGTTTCGATTTTGGTCATACTTTGAAGTCTGTAACTGGGTTTTAACAGTGCTTTTGAGCAACATTTACTTTTTATTACACTTTTTAGGATTAACTGGTGGATAGATTATATCTTCTGTGGGAGCATTTGCCTTGATGCTATTATCTGTGATACGGTAGATCCAAGCCCGTTACGGATCCAGAAGTATTAGCTCTGACTGCATAACGAAGTACCCTCTCTCTGGAGAGTAGATACTTGAATCATCAACAAAATACATCCATAAAAGAGAGTTAACAAATGTAGCGATTGGGATTCGAACCCGTTACCATACATTTGTATGATACTGCTATACCAACTGAGGTATGGTGACTCTATGGGAAACATGCCTCATTCAAATTGTCACCATAACAGCTTCCAGTCTTCCACCGACATACCTTGTCATTGATCACTCATCTTTATTTAAATGTCAGCCGCTTAACATCAAGTAACTAGACATCGTAAGCACAGCTATCAAACCAATCATTAATTCACAGCCCAGGGATTAGTTTCAGATATTTGCGATTATTGAAATATGACAATACAGAATCATGCGCTGGAAAGAGGGTGTTCCACGATGATAAGTGTTTGTTTGGTTGTTTGGTGAATTTAGTGTTCATGCAAGGGTGCTTGTCAGTAGTCTGCGATTGAGAGATTACCCACTTTGATTATTAGTATTAGGATGTAGTATCTGTTCTCATTGAATGTTGATGCTTCCCATAATCTATGAGAGGCGGTCCTTCTTCACAGTTTAGCGTGCCTAATGGTCCGCTTATTTATATTGTAACCCAAATTCAGATAGATCGCCCTCGGATGCGCCAACTATCCATTAGATTAGTTTTTTCTGTTCATTTATTTTACTTGTAATGTAGGGAACTTTCAATATCGTACACGCTGCCCATTTGGGGGCTTTGATACGGATTCTCCCAATACGATAAGTGCATTGGAACATGCAACAGTGTAGAAATTGTTAAAATGCAGCAGTATAGAAATCACAGTACTGTTGATTTGATTTTTTTAGTAAAGCGCACTGACGCATTTCCGAGTTCTCTAACAGCTTCTTTCTTCACTATTATCTTTTTCTTTTCTTTGTGCGTTTTTTACTTAAATATTTCACTTCCTCCTCATTCGTATACGGTTATTTGATTGATTCTATCTCCATGATCTTTTCTCCTTTCTAAACCTAGTAAGTCCATTTATTGGATTATCGTATTTCTTAGCTGTTTCTTTAAACGTTCAATGCCGCACAAATTTTTAAATTCAATTCTACACACTTGTGTCAAATATGTCACAGTTGAATAGTCGGGGGCTGAGCTCATCGTAGGATTCAAAGTTTCACTGATTCAAATCCAAGTGATTTTTAAGGTACTTGTAATTCTGTTTTTTGAGCATGTATGTATTTGAATCAGAGGGATATCAGAGCAGTTAGAGTACATGGTTATCCGAGATAGCGTGGCATGAAAATGCTGTTTTCTTGTCAATGTTACCAGATTGGGCATACGCCTAGTCGCAGAAACTTGCGCGGAATCACCTATAGTTGCCTAAAATCGTTTTGCTTGGTGATATCGCCATCCTGAAACATTGAATAAAGTCGTACTAGGGCAGGAGCGTGCTGTTCCTCAATGCCAAACTTTGTGGCTTACGTACGCCCCACATAACGAGCTCCACATTGGCATTTGAATTTGTATATAAAGTAGCTTTTCTTCAAGGTGGGTAGTGCGTCTTTCTGGGGATTAGGAAGCATCTTCCTAATCGTGTACACAATACATAGTTAGCACCAAGGACGGAAATTGCTTACAGCATCAAAAGCTTTCTTTGCAAAGTTGATTGACTGCTTTCTGATCTATGGCATCTTTGTACACCATTCAAGACCACACTTTTTTGGGGAGCAAAACCGCCCCTGTTGCTGTTTGATGCATTTAAGTTTCACCTTTTCTACAGCTAGGTTCTTACTTCATCTGGTATGAGAAGTGTGAACCTGTTTTCGTTTCTATTTACATAGCTACGTAAATAGGCCGGGGCTTCACATTACGTACACACCAAGACAAGCTTACAAACATGTGCTTCGCTTCTATTGTTCAAATGTTCCAAGTCGAACCTTTCTAACACGCCTACAAATGGCCCTGGATTAGAACGAACAGTTTTACCTGCTGTTCTTTGAAGTAGTGCTGTTTACTACTACGCAATCATGAAACGCCACCGATCGATTCGCTGTTACGTCTCCGAAGAGTCTGGTCGTACCTTTAAGGAAGTCTTGGCGGTAGATAAAATAAAGTCATTAATTCAGCAATAGGCACTCAAATTGTGGTGTACTTTTATCTGGACGGGGGTTCCCATCTCGCCCCAACCTAAAGAAAAACTAACTAAAGAAGAGAGGAAAAACGTTTTGAAGTTTACTAATAGCATAAAATGGAGACTTTTTCTCGATAGACGGAGTACCAAATCCTTGTAAAACTGTTTGAACGTGTAAACAATCGTCTGAAAGATGTCTATTGAGCAACAAAAGGAAAGACATTCGTGAGGCATAATACACGGGGTTGCAAACTTTTCTCATGTATCAATGCTTGTAAGCTAAATGATGCGTTAATTTTCTCATTTTTTGCAGGATGTGACTATCGATTAGTTGGTTCTCAGTTCTCCTTGCAACCATTACCTGCTGTGCACCAGTCCCCTGGACCTACTATAATTGGTCAAATTGTGCGAACAGGAGAGGTTTACAGCTTATTCACTTCCTGTCTGGTTGTGAGTAATAAGAGTATGTACTGGGATCTGTCATGGAGAGCCTTATTCAACGACAACAGGGGGACATCAGATATCCTAATAGATAGGATAGTGGGAGGCTTTGGAGTTGAACACAGGATACGGGTGAGACATTGAGCAGGAATAACTTTGCTACAAGTTGAAATAAAACATTTGGAAAACAATTCGTACTTACTTTACTTTAATAAATATAATTTCACAAGAGTACCTAGACAACGTCGGATATTTCTGCGAGAGGTTTAATAAGATTTAATTATCACATCCTTTCCCTTTCTTTTGTAGTTGCTATTGATCTGATTGTTCAACACATCAAGGATCTGCTTTCAGGTGGTAATGTGCCAGGGCGAAGAATTCGCGTTAAGTCGGAAAGTGGAACAAGCAATAGCATGCGACCACATTAGAATTTAGAATGTCTGTATATACATCGAAACAATCATAAACCTAAAAAATGTCAACAAAAGAATGTTGTCTAAATGACTGTATCCGCATGGTGATATTTTTGAATCAGTGATGAATGATTGTTTTGGAATTGACAAAGCAAGAATGCTGAATGATCAGACATACCTCCTCGTAGGTATGGTAAATTAAAGACAGAGTTGCAAATAGGCTGAAGGGTTGTAGGTAAACGCGGATTGAAGGTATAATGAGAAATTTTGGTGCCGTATTGTGCTAACTGTTTAACAGAATATGGCAATTGACGAATAAGCAAGTTCGAACGACCTTCCGTAAATATTTGCCGAAACAATTGAAGCTAGAGACTGGACGTTTTCTCTATCGTACTAATACTGGCGCAGTCTAAATTTCTTTGCTAGTTTGAAAAAGGTTCGTGAAGCATAGGCAATCGGAGCATCGTCCAACCACTCTTTCTACGTACCTACGGGACCCTTTAAATATTAATGAACGTGGTAGGTAGGTTCTTGGACTTCTCTGACGTTGGTGTTACGATATGATACTGTGGTAGGTAGGTCAAAAGGGATACTTCCATGGTGGCGGCTGATGCATTATTTTCTTAAAATTTGATTGTTTTTATTCCGTGCTTGTATATCACCTACGAATTTCATTTGTGTTCGTCTACTTGCTTCAAAAGGTGCATACGTGTTTGTCCCACGTACTCTGCATGTTACAATTTGCAGTTGACATCGTACACAACGCATTGCGTATTAATAAGGGTGGGCAGATGATCTTTGTACAGCCCGCATAGCCGCAAGGGACGAAAAATACTGGGGGAGCTGTGGATTATCTTCCCGAAAAATACTCCTTTGCCCGAAAATTATTAGGACGTGAATCGACTAAAAGCACCTCAGTTCGGTAGGAATGCCGACCCTAATTCAGAGGGTTGGTAAGACTTAAATTATTTCATGTTTTTTCTTATTAAGGAATTAGAAAAGGGCCCGAAAAACATTTTTGCCCGAAAAAACATTTTAACAAACTGGGGGGGGGGCTGCAGCCCCCCAGTCCCTTTGGCCGTACGCCCATGACAGCCCGTAACTTCGATTTGCAACTCTGTGTTAGAATGACCGATGTACTATTTTTCTGTTAAATGGAACGAAGTATATTTATAGTTGTATGTTGGGGGTTCCTATGTTTTATTAGTTTATGCGTGTTATGTACCAGGATTTGCAAGCCACGGCACTATTTATGGTCGGTAATGAACAAGTAATCTATAACAGTATAAATTCTGAATTCCACAAAATATCCTCTTTGGGAAACGCAGTCGGCTTTTGGTATCTTACTCTCAGGTGATCGGAATGGCGCACATAGTGAGTGGTGATTGGTGAAATGGTGAGTGGTTATTTAGCATACAGAAGTAGTCAATATTATTTGAAACCGAAGAGCTTGTTTACGGTATAGAACATGAACGATGCACAAAATAGCAAGGGAAACTCTGTCTTCTCACTTTGCTTTTTCAGTTAATCTGTATAGCTCTAGCGGACGTATATTGGTCCAGAAACACATAGTTATTCGGGCAGTCCATATTCTGAATCGCCCAGTAAAAATCACAGTTGTATTCGTTTCATGATAATCACCTCTGACTTTTCAAACGAAAGGAAGCTTGTAGATCACAATGATTTCGCTACTTCACGCAGAGTTTATCGGGAATGTAAAAGTTCAGGGTTCCCAATGTAACTGAATATTACGAGTTGACTGTACTTACTGTTACATTAAGCTTTAATTAATATAAGACCTGTGTTGTTAGGATGTGCAAAGGACTCAAACATCCCCCAAACCATACCTCCGTAACGCAGTATGCCAAAACAAAACTTGCGCCAGATGCACTTTTGATTATGGTAGTATCGTCTAGCCTAGTTAGCCTTTGTTATGCTTAGAAATTTACAGATTAAATTCACAAAATCTGCTTTTATTTTTAAGATCTTCGGTGGAGGAAAGTGTCATTCAAATACTACCAAAAGTGAATTTTCGTAAAGTAAGTTTTTAAATGTGCGTATGCGTGTATTTCAAGCTGCTCCTGCAGCTTCCTAGGCACGCCAACGTGACATCGTGTTTGATAAGTCTTATTCCTTCGGACGACTTGCAAATCTGCACCAACTCAGTTGTGTTTATTGCATACTTTCTCCCCCGTAACGGTAGTCCCCATACCCGATATAGAGCATAGGCGATGTGATATGGTAGAGCATCGCATGTCCTGAGCCACCGTGATGTAGGGTGGCCAGTTGCATTCCTCGTCGCCTTAAATCTTCCTCAGCTAATTCCTATGCTAGAGGGAACGGGTTCGATTCCCTGAGGGGCCATTGGTGACAACAGGAAGGGCATATGGCCATTAAGTGATCTAAGCTCTGACAAAGGTCCAATATATGTGGGCACTGTCCTATCCCCTTTAAAAGGGAATGCAAGGCATAGAACTACATCGCATCAAGAGAGCTGCCCTACTGTGTAAATCTTGGTCTCTTGTGCTCGCATTAATTGTGCTACGTCGCCTGTGTAAATCTTGGTCTCTTGTGCTCGCATTAATCGTACCGTAAAAACACTGCCTGCCGGTACGTTTGTTCACTTAATCTCGTATCACAAACAAAGCGTGTGTTTCTGACACTGTACATATATAACTCAAAATGAAAAGTTTGTTAGTTTTTTGGCTCACAAAGTGATCCTGTTTGTTGTCGATTAATTGAGGTAGCAATTTAATTTTAGATGCCGGTACCTGAACTCAGGTCAGGCTCTAGGTAACTGCATATCTAACATATTTTGGCTGCTTTTGTAACGTATGCTGCCAAGTGCATCTTTTGTACATATGGAGTCAGCTTGCATGTACTAGTTTTAATATGTATACATCAAATATTTAAGAAAGCACTGCTGAAGTACGCACATGTCATTTTCATTGATTTAAAGCCTTCTTCATGCCCTTCTTTTGATGGTTTAATCAGTCTCGGCGCCAGCGAGCATCATATTTCTATCTTAAGAGTGATGGTCTCATTCTGATTGTCACCACATTTTCCTATTCAAGTTTAAAAGCGTTTTTGTGTATTTTTATTGCAAGTGATATAATAGGCACCCCCTGAATACACGGGTTTTTAAAAAATAAGCAACTCGGTTACTAAGGTGTGAGGCCTCGATTTTGTCTAAAATCTAAGCAGCAAGCTAAGCAACTCGAGGCTTCCAATTCAGGAGGGACAATTTTTAACGTGTGGAAAAACAAACCAAGAAACGTTTT
>JAAAKM020006971.1:62783489-62806554 GCA_010016025.2 Alatinidae sp. Z8VKAUB7J3 | reverse complement strand
ATTAAGTGAAACTAAACAAAGATTACTGTAACAGTGCCATGATTTTCGTTGTCACCTTCAACCACGTCACACTCGATGGGTGCCATGCTTTTAGGTGTCGGTTCTTCAAAGTGGTATCAACGAAGCAAAAAATGGTAAACAAGATCGCGTGAAAGTGACTCATAATTTATGCAACCTGCGCGTGCGTTTCACTCGAATCCTTTGAAATGCTGGGCCACTTTTTGCTTTTTGATTCGCTGACCCTAACAAAGAACCATAATTGTAACAAGTGAAATGCAAGGCGGAAAACGCAATCTGCTTATAAAGATTACAGCCAAGTATCTTTAACGAAAGAGACATTCTGATATTTTTTTCCGTTTTATTAAAAACTATACTAAGGTTTCGTCAAACAAAACTGTTGTCATCTTCAGAGTTAAGTCTGAATTGTAGCTTTTGGTATTATGAAGATAAACAACCACTCTAAGAGGAGTTGGCAGGCCAGCAAAAATGTATTTGTCCTTAAATTCATGATTCAAGCACGCAATATGCAAATACCTCTTCCGATTTTGCTGGTGAGTGGCAATCATCACAGCGATTACCAAGGCCATCTTTGTCATCGTCTGCCTGATCCTTGTTAATCAACCTGATGCAGTTATCTTGGGAGTTAGGGATTCCTAGGAAGGTCAGAACGCAGCAGCGAAGTAGTAATGGATCAGCTTTTACAATCCATCAATACAAAACTGTAAATCAATCACTTGATGAACAGGGCAATACGAAAGTAAAACCATTACATCAACTAATCAATAAATTGATTTATCAATAAGTAATTAAACGAGTTTTGCATATAATTAAAGAAATCAATAAATGAATTAATAAATTAACAAATCGTTAGCAGATCGTTAGCAAATTAGCACATTTGTCAACCCATTAATCAACTAAATTGATCGTTTAATGAATGGACCCAACAGGCAATCTACCAATCAGTAATCAATCAGGCAATTAAATAATCAATTATTTCATTAATCAATTGATCAACTGATCATTTATTAGTATTAAGTAGTTACAAGTTAATAACCTAAGTGTGATGGGGTGGTTGCTAGGCCTCGATGCTATTTACTGATTACTGTTTGCTATATTTATTTCTTAAGACTGTTTATATTGTTCCAAAGACAAATTTGTTGCATTAACGCTCCCCTGTAATGTCCGCAATGGCCGCTTTAGAACTGATATAGGGGAAACACACTTTAACTTCGTACACTAGAGTCCGTATACTGGATTCTCCGAGGGGCAAATATCTGCCAAAAAAGTGTACGTGACTTTTTTCTTTCGTGATTTTTTCTTTGACTTTTTTCTGACTTTTGACTTTATTCCTGACTTTTTTCTGACCTTTTGACTCCCCAAATAGAGTACGTGACGTTTTTCAGTTATTTGCGCCTCGGGATTCTCTGTAATATCTTGCTGTGACCTTCTCATAAAAAGGTGAGCCACGAAAAACCTATAATTACAAAATTAGAACGCACTTACAGATTACCAACTGGAAGTTGTCCGGCACTTATGCGTACAGCGAATACAACCCCCTTCCCCCAAGCAACATTTAGGTCACAACGTGACTTCAGCTTAAAAAACATCTTCATGCAAGTTACTGTACCGTTTGCAAAAACCTTTCGTAACGTGAGGTTATAAAAAAGGGTGATATAATCAATTATTCAAGTTGAAACTAGGGTTAGTATACAAATTTAAAAATTTCAATAATTCGTGAGGATTTTTATTCCTAGTTTGAACAAAATGCTCTAAGTGTAAGATAAAATGAAAAGATCCCAGCGCTAATGACCGCACCGTATCGTTCAGGAGAAAGATATTTCAACATATGAATTTTATAGACAGGTATTAAGTACACCTCAGTACAGCTCCTGTAATTAGAACTTTAAGTCAACATAAAAGTTGTTGGAAGTTTTATTGGAAAGTTAATTGTTACAACAGTGAAGCCATTGAAACAATTGGCCTGGCTAAGCAAGGAAAAAGAGCAGTGTTGGCAATGAAACAGTTTGCCAAGAAGTTATTCTAAAAGGGGGTCTTCATTGTTCTACTATAAGATAACATTGAGTAATGCAGTATCAACGAGTAGTGAATGCATGAAGTGAATGATGGCGGTATGTTGCTTTAAGCCTGGTTCACATACAAGTAAAATCCGTTGCTAGATCTGAGAGGAAGAGCAAGCAAGGAGATCGTTTTACTTAACTTTTGTTGATTCATATTCCCGATCCAGTCATTGCAAGCGCAAGTTACCAAAACGGAGCATATCATGTCAGAATTTTGTTGACCGGGGTTTACTTTCATCCTGTTGATTGTGGCACCTCGGTCTACAGACTTCAAAAAAGAATTATCGCGCCCAGGATACAACCCCGGTGCTTGCCACGGAACTTGATCCCCCCTTGGTATCAAAAAGCTGTCAAATTTGCACCTGTCATCGTCATTATAGATTTTCCGCATCAGAACAAAAGAGGCGCCAGCAATTCAAGTGATAGTCGGAACCCAGTCGAGAAAACTCGTTGGAAAAGAACGAAATTTTTCGTTACTTTCCGACGACTTTTGCTTAGGCATATGTCAATCAAACTTTAACTTTCACAGCCAAGTAGTAGTGTTCGCATATAGGTAAAGCTGCCTTTAACATGCCAAGCGCTTGTCTGGCGACGAGTTTACTTGTATGTGAACCAGGCTTAATTATTCTTGAAGTAAAGTCTAAAACTGAATTATGTTGCATAAGATAAATAGTTGAGTCGCATACTAACCATCTCCATCGATATCGTCATCGCATGCATCCCCAATACCATCTGCATCAGTATCTTTTTGGTAAGGGTTGTATCTACGGACACAATTGTCACAAGCGTCACCAACACCATCCAAGTCCCAGTCTCTCTGCTTGGCATTAGTTGTTGACATACAATTATCCTAGAAACAGATGATAAACAGTATTAAAGAAAGCTCAAAACATGTTTAACCTACGATACGGTAAGTACACAACATGTGATAAATTTAAAGAGGTGAAATAAAACAATCTGTAAATCTAACATCAAATCAAAGTTGGTTTACTAGATGTTCCAAGGAAGATTTGCATCTCTACGAAAACGTTTCAATATACAGATAAAAACATTGACATGGAAGGACGTTATATGTTTTCAAAATAACTTAGAGAACAGTTTTTGTTACTGTAGTTTTATCATAGTTATGAAAACATAATATCAATTTTGAAAAGAACACTAGAGAAATAGAAAATGTGTCACCACCGGGGATCGAACCCGTGATCCACGCTTTCACAGAGTGCACTCTACCAAGTAAGCAAGGTGACTTTCGATGTTAACATCCTCTAATTCTCTAGCCGCAGCATTAGCTCCCAATCATCCTCCGGTGGACATTGACAACCAGCTCAACGAAATTTGAGACCAGCGTCTCTGCGCTACGTGACTTGACTAAGGAAGGACTGCCATCCCACCCGTCATACTGTCCAAAGCCAATTCAAAGTAGAAGTGTCATCGAGAAAAGAGGATTTGAAATATCAGTTCTGAAAAAGAGTGTGTTTTTTTTCAAAGCTGATATTTCAAATCCTCTCTTCTCGATGATACATCATAATACAGTTATGTTCACCTGTGTCGTGAATAGCTTAAAAAGTAAATTACCTTCAATATTCCATCATTGTCTGCATCTTCATCGCATACGTCGCCGATTCCATCGAAATCTGTATCATATTGTTCTTTATTCGGGACATTGAGGCAGTTGTCCTTCAAAATATACAAAACAAATGAAAAATAAAAGTGAGTAGTGGATGATAACATCGACCAGTGCCTGGTATTGGCACTTTGCAGCTGACAAGTTACAGACCTACGCTAATCTAGCAGAACAATCCAGGCCATATTATTATTTATACACGATCACCAATGGTATTACCCCATTTAATGCAGCATAAATATACCTTAAACATATCAAAAATGTGTGACACAGTAGTCCTATCTATTGTAATGAGTTTTGCTAAAAAACAGTTGTCGACTTACCTTTCTACAACGTCTATCCACGCAAGGCAATTCCTCATCTGGTATGCCATCTAAATCCGTGTCCAAACCACACAGCTTTCCATTTCCCGCATAGCCTTTCTTGCACTTAAGGAAGAAAAATTGAGGTAGAAAGGTAGTGTGTGCCTCCAAGAAATCTTAAAGTAGATGTTGTATAAAAAAAAGGTGAGGCTACCCCGGCTCCAGTAAAGTGAATATCTGTATCTCGAAAAGGGCAATGCCGCTACTAGTGATTGCCAATGAACACAGGCATTGACTATATCATCATATTATTATCACATAACTATTGTTTTTATCACGAATATCGTCTTCAACGCCATCCTCATTATCATCAGAGCACACAAAACTGTTGGATAATTTTACCTCACATTTGGAAAACAATCCACCATGATTCCAACATCTGATTGCCTCCTTTTGCACTGGGATGCATTCCAAATATGGATTCCCTTCATACCCTTCAGGGCATGGGGAGCAAAGGAAACTTCCCTATAGAAGATAATATACAATGTAAACAAGAAATTTCTTTGAAGGGACAGTAAGACCGTTACAGTTATGACTGAATTCAGTACACATCTCATAAAAGTGCTTATAATTTACTTTGTCACCTTGTGTATCTTTGCAGTGATTAACAATCTACTCAAAATTTGATTTAATGTTTCTCTTAGTAAAATTTTATATTCAAAAAAGGACTATGGAGCAGTTTGTCTCCTCAATACATCACCTCAATGCTATTAACATGACATCATAGGACATTGCATAAATTCATACGTACACGGAGCATCGCACGAGTGACATCTAAAGCGGGACAACATGCTCACCAAGACAGAGGGTAACAATAATGAAATTTGTTAGATCTTAGACCTCTTCGTAGGATAGTCAACTGAGGCCCTTAGCTGTGGGCGGCTATTAAGGGTTTAGTCTCTGTTAAAGGTTTAAAATTTACGATCAGTCTCTCCAATTCTCATCTCTTGATTCATACGTATGAAGACTTTACTAACACAAATGTTGTGTGAAAATCCTCATCCTAAAATACGTCAGAAGAGGCCCCTCAAATTCTATTGAGTGTGGTGATTATAATCCAAATTTAAAAACACATTGGTAAAGGCATTTCATTTAATCTATAGTAAAAAATTTAACACATTTTACAATTCATAAAGATTCATAATGTTAACCAAGTGAATGGCAGACACTCGCACCTGTCTACTGAGATGACAAAGCATACGTTTGGTATAGTTGCTATACACATGTTACATAGTAGATAGCAAAGACATGGATTTAAAATCTGACAGAAGTTTACAGAAGACTCTTAATACTAAAAGATTGAAAATGGTAATACCGTATAATGTATTATTTCAAAGGAATGATTTTTGAAGGGAAACAAATAAACATCATATGTTCTAATAATGGTAAAATAGCAAAAATGAAAAAACAACAACCAAAAAAATAGACTAGGCCAAGGTTTGACAATAGGCATAAGTTCAAAAAGTAGCATTTCATAAAACTTGTTAATCTCAAACAAAACTTTGATGAATACACAGCAATCTTACTGGATTATTTTGACAGGTTGTCACAGCGGAGCATGGATTTTCTAAACATTCGTTGATATCACGACAAACCTAGAAGAGAGAAAAAGTTATGTTACTACTAAACGGAGAATACCCTGCTCTTTGTATATTTGTATCTCTTTTCTATGACATCTTTATCCTCTGTTAAGAATAATTACTCAGGGTATGCTGAACCTATTGTCACTGCTATAGTTGAAAGACTGCAGTTAAAACGTGACCTGTTTGTTGGTCCTAGACGCTGCCCAATTTACATCGGGCTACCATGGTTAGGACCAGTCTCTGAGAAGTGTCAAAACAAGCTGAGGAAGACATTGACAGATTGTTTCTGTTCATATATAATTGTTAAGTCGTAGACATGTCTTTATGCCAACTTATCTTCCCAGCACTTATCCCAATACCGTCCTTGTTCACAAAAGTATTATTTTGTTCTATGACGTCGCGCGAATCTCCCTCTTCGTCAAATCAAAGAGACTTGGGCAGGGCTCCATGTCTCAGTAACTTATTGTATTTTTTATCTTGTCGATTATTAGCCCCGGCCTAAACAAAATTGGCTGTCTATACTCTTGACAGTTTGGTCAAACATACTGTGCATATGTTCCAAGAACGCAGGGGGCGATTTCATCTGCCATTTCATCTGCTATGGACTGTTCTAAAAACATAACAGTCGATGATTGTTTTATAAAATTCTGACTTTTTCAGCTTGCACAGTCAAGTGATGTATACATTTCTAATCGATAAGGATGGAAGGCTATCTATTCGCTTCATCAAAACTGATGAATCAGCAACTCCCCAAAGAGCTGAACGTTATTTATTTGAATAAATTTTCAAGGACCAACTACATTCCCGCATCTGCTAGTTTGAATATACGCCTATTCAAATGTCGGCTCTACTCTACATCGAAGACTTAAATACCAAAGGATATGTCTTTGCTCTTGACAGTATTATCAGAAACTTTGGATGCTACATTCAGTAAGAATTAAGTCATACGATATTGTAAGTAGCGAAAGTAAGTTTTTTGTATATACTTATCCAATGTATTTAATGCTGTCATCTAATCAACCTTACTCATGTCCTCGGATTTTTATTAGCAATGTTAAGATGCTGATCAACATTAACGCATGTAACCTTGGTTTTATAAAATACTGATAAAGTGACAGCTCCTACCCTTGGCTGTTATGGTAAGACATAGTTCTAAGGAAGATGTTTTAGAGAGTTATTAGATTATATAATCCCTCTTAGAGGCATTGGCTTGCCCCTAAACCCTTACTGTTTATCGTGTGCGTATCGAAACACAAAAGATAGATGAAATTTGTAGAATATAATGCAACTGTTAATCACAGAAGTTTTGGTCAATAGTGTAAAGGGGAGGAGGCAAAACTCCACTGATGGAGTATTCTGATAAGTAAGTAAGTAAGTAAGTACGTAAGTATATATGTACATTACAGAACAATTCGTATCATCGAGAAGGGAGGATTTGAAATTTAGTTTTGAAAAGAAAACAACACTAGAGAAATAGAAAATATGTTACCACTGGGGATCGAACCCATGACCCAAGCTTTCGCACCGTGGTTCTAGTTTCTAGAGTTTTAGTGTTCTTTTTAAAACTAACACTTCAAATCCTCTCTGCTCGATGGTACTTTCTCACTTGAATGGGCTTTCGATAGATGACGGGCCCGAGAGCAGTCCTTCCTTGGTCAAACCACAAAGGGAGAGAGGCTGGTCTCCAATTGCGTTGAGCTAGATGTCGATATCCACCGATGGATGTTTGGAAGCTAATGTGGCGACTAGAGAAATAGACTATGTTAACATCGGAGGTCACCTGGTTCAGTTGGTAGAGCGCATGCCACGAAAGGGTGGGTCACGGGTTCCATCCTCGGTGGTGACATATTTTTTATTTCTCTAGTGTTCTTATTAAAATTTACAATTGGTATGTTGAACTTGTCTTTTGGTCGTCGAAAAGCAAATTCTGAGACTGATAATATCAGAAATATAAGTGAAATCTCCAGAGAAGGCAGCTGGGTGGCCAAAGTTTTTGTAAAAATAGAACCAGGCAGTCTCTTACAAGACAAAATTCTCCAACACAGTCTTAAACAAACAGACAGCTAAAAGCATGCTCTCGCGAACATCTTTACAAACCAGGGGATATTACAAGAGCGTCACTTTCGCACTGTTATTTTCTAAAGGAAAAGCTCTGTAAATAGGTGCCTTGTCCCAAAGGAGTGACACATGAAAATTTTTTCACCGTGGACTATTTTGCATTCAATAACTACATAACGGTGTCAGATCTGCAATCTTTACGCGACTAAACCGGAAACTCTCATTAGATCATAACGACCTTGGTAACGTGGTGGAAACGACATTCTTAAAACAGTGTTTTCTTCATGACACTGCAATAATTTCTACACGATAGGAAGTATCAGACAAGATGTACTAAGATTTTGGGTAGATTAATTTAACTTTTAAGTATAATTGGTAGAGAGAATCCTTTTATTGTTGAGAGCTCTAAATCTGTAGCAATATTATAAGCATCTTGTAGAAAATACTGTGCTGAGTATGTCTTTGCTACCACGTAATCAGGGCCATTTTAGTTTGTGGTTTAACAGAAAACACCTTCAACCGTGTTCTTCTCTATGTGATTTCATATATGTCAATGTACACAAAAGACATAAAATTCAAAATTCAGTATACATGTTGCTTAACTCTAGTTCTTAATTCATACGTGATTCCTAAATTATTAGTAGATTCTTAAACTCTCAATAGATCCTATACCCTTAAAGGGTTTCCCAAACTCTGACCCTCAGGTCCAAAGCCCTCAACATTTATCGTATCATTGGGGTGACCCATGATACCACCACTAGGAGCTAGGCGACTTCCAAAAGGAGCTACTTGTGAGCAGTGTGGTCAATTCGCGCATCACTTCATGAGTTTAATCTATGTGTCTAAGATTTTCTCAATTTGTATTAAATGGTGCGATTTAAAGTAGGCCTAGGTCTTTAAAATAGAGACCCTTGCTATCACTTATTTTTCGTAGTACGAAGGCATTTTCCCAGAAAATGTAGACTATTTGAAGAAAAGGGAGACATGTTTAAAACAACTGAAGCAGATTCCTCTCATAGGAAGCAAAGCTACAGAATCAGAGCCAATGGTGCATGCAAATGGAACAATGCATCCTAAGGTTTTTCTTATGCATAGAATGGTGTGATTTAGAGAATTACCATTCTGGTTTCGATACGGCTATTTTCGAGAAAGTCAAGGAGGGATTTCTCGGAAATGTTAGAGCTAACTGTTTGATCAAGCATACAACGCACGTGTTCCAAAGACGAGGGGGCGATTTCATCTGTGATTGCCCTGAAATTTTCTAGAGGCTATGGACTGTTATGAAAACATAGTAATTTATGATCCCTTTATATAATTCTGACTTGTTCAGCTTGCACAGTCAAGTAATGTATACATTCCTAATTCATAAGGATGGAAGGCTATGTATTCGCTTCATCAAAACTGACGAATCAGGGTCGCAATCGTTGAACAACTCGAGCACTCCCCAAACAGCTGAAGGCTATTGATTTGAATAAATTTTCAAGAACCAACTACATTCCCACATATGCAGTTTAAATGTACGCCTGTTCAATGTCGATTCTACTCTACGTGCAAGACTCACTCCCGAAAGGATATTTTTTACTTTTGGCTAATACAAAAGACTTAAATTATGTAACGCTGTCTCTTCCCAGAAATATAGTCTTCTGTTCTCATCTTTCAATCGATTTCCCGAATCACAGAATTGATAACGACACTTTTGTGAAATTATATCCAAGAAAATGAAAATTTTAGAGGTATAAAGTAAGCCATCGCATTGTTTAGCCTACCATTTTGAAGTATACTTAAAAGAACCAGATGATTCACGCACCCGGATGATTGGGTCACTTAACCTTTCAAAAGCTCATTGAAAGTAGAAAGTATCATCGAGAAGAGAGGATTTGAAATGTTAGTGTTGAAAAGAACACTACAGAAATAGAAAATATGTCACCACTGGGGATCGAACCCGTGACCCAAGCTTTCGCGCCGTGGTTCTAGTTTCTAAAGTTCTAGTGTTCTTTTCAAAACTAACGTCTCAAATCCTCTCTTCTCGATGATACTTTCTACTTTCAAAGAGCTTTTGAAAGTTTAAGTGACCCAATCATCTTTTTAAGTACACTTCCGAAATGGTAGTAAAAACTTTCACGCTCCCAAAAATTAACAATCTATGACGTCACTGGGACGAGCGTGATTATGTGTTTTAATGGGCGATAAAGAAGAGAGAATCAGAAGGATTAAAAGTCAAAAAGACTTCTTCTGTATTCTTGAATGACACTTATGGCTATGCCTATGCCCATGCCTCTCCTTTACTCTCGTGCAAGAAGTATAAGGGGGGGGGGGGTGAAGGGGGAGGGTGCATCTAAAGTTTGCTAGATCACAGAAATATATTTATTTTGTACACATTACAACAGAGATACGTCCAAACGGGTTGAATTGATGTAGATTTCTGTATGATCAACTAGTAGTGTTTTAATTACCCAAAGCAGCTGTAGACTCTCTTTTGACACCCTCTGTCTTGCTATAATTTCGCAAGGTGGTTCTTTACTCGTTTGTAAAATTTATTTTGTTAAAATACTCTATAGAGTTAACTTCAAATTGATATTCCCAGACGCTCATCGATTATTGAGCTGAAAGAGTGTCATGTTTAGTATAATGGATACAATCGACTCCTGCGTAGTGTAGCTCAAAACATCCTGGTTATTTAACTGATAGCAGGTAGATTTCAATTAAAAAGGACAAGCCTTACTCAGCCAGGTCCTATGGGAACAAAACATAGGCGTATGGTGGCCACAATCGATCACTTTCATAACGGTACTCATTAAGTAACAACTCTCAGACGTTTTGTCACTTACAAGCAAGAGCGACTGAGCATGGTGTCTCTCCTCGCATGCAAAATAAAAGAAGAGGATATCTAAAAAACCTGAGACTGTAACTTCAAAACGATTATCGGAACGACTTGAGTGTTCTGTCTGCAAGGAAACATTGATAGAATTTCAGGAGTTGTTGCAGTTTACCGGGATATTTTAAGAGAATATTCTTTGAGTATTTTGAGTAGAATGAGTGAGGGCATCACTTCGGCGCGAAATGGAAGAATGTGCGCATGCGTGAAAGCGAAATCTCAAGCGAAATTCTCCAAGATGGATGTGAAGGGACAGCAGAGAAAAGGTACCCTGGATTTAAATTGTATTTTACACATCTTCTTTTTACATTTTAACTCCAAAATGTACCGGACATAAAGGTGAATTATCGATATTGATAGTACGTGTGTTTATTAATCTTGCAGTCATGGTATTGCAAGCCAAGAAGAGAAGACCGAAACCAAGCGCGAAAGCCAAACTGAAGGAAGACACTGTTGCCAAACACGCGAAAACAAGGTAGGAAAGAAGAGATAATTTGGCACTTTTCAATTAGGATGTACTAGTTACAAGCCTTTCTTATTACGTCAGTCGTTCATTTGTACTGGAATTATCGTTTTAGTACTTCCATTGTGTTCAATTCTGTAACTGTGTGACAGTTGCACAAGATCAAACTGAGCCAATTTTCACGAACAGTTACAAATCGTAGTATTATTATGATGAACTTTATGTTCATAATTCCGTAATTGGACCCAAAAGTCTAATATTTGGTAGCGAAACGATAACGATTATTTGTCATGCTTTGTTATGAAATGATTTATATTGTATAAATAGTCTCAAGATAAAAGGATGATGGACCCGAGATTGGTCTTTTCAACTTGCTTCAGAATGCCGCCATCACTAGCTGAAGGTATAACGCAATTGTAAGCTACAATGTTAATATGGGTAGCAAATTGGTCTTATTTGAACGAAAGACCTGTAAAGATAGATGGAAGAACTCAGCTGTTCTTCAGAAAGACAACACTTATGGTATAGGGCGTACGTATTTTTTGTATTTGTAAGCGTTAACATGTCAGATACAGCAGGGCCGAATTTGGGGTGGAGGGCGTCAAATCCGCCCCATGTTTTTGCATAACAATTCCATTTAAACAAAAGTTAACTTCAACAGAGGAAAAATTAGACGAGAAGAAATGCCAGCAGATTAAATCATAAGGTTCTTCATGTGATGCTCTGTAGCCTCCTGGAGAAGCTCTCTAGCTCTCTAGCCTCCCTTGGCTACTTTCATTAACACAAAAGTAAATTAGGACTGCTAAACCATCTTGCTGCTCAGCCAGAAGTTATAAATGTCAATCATCAAAGCATTTCATCATCTGGTAGAGAGTGATATGGGTTGTGTTACAGCAACACAGAATCTATCAAGTGCTTTGCTCAGTTATTCTGCATCTTCATATACATACAGTGAGAATCTGGAAAAATTAGATATTTAACTTGCGAGTTAGAACAAAGCTATAAATGTTACAAAAATTCACATGTGCACATGTATTCTCTCATATGATTGACAATAACTCACACAACAATTACTCAAAACTTTTCATTTAGGTACAGTATCAGCAAATTATTCTTCCTCTAAACAAAGATTAAGATTTGTTTGTTAATTGAGGGTTGTAATTGTTTTAAGAGTGATTGAGGGAGGCCACAGTAAAGATGCTGGCATAAAGGTTTATTAACAGGTTTTTGGTAGGGGCAGTATTTACCAGTTATTAATGGAGTGTAAAATCAAAAAGTTCACTGAAGTTATATACATTTCAGATAGTGGTTACTGGAAATCAAAGTCAATAAGGACTGTAATTATTTCTTTTTACTGCCCTTCATATTATATTATGAAGCATCTTTTTCATATAGGCCTATGTCTGTTTTAATGGTCAAACCCTTTTAAGTTGTACAAGTTATGTGTACAAAAAGTATTGAGCCATGAACCTAAGTGCCATCGTATTTACTTAAGTCATGCTGATTAAATACCTACAATATTTCCTTTTCAATGCCTAAGGATAGCCCCAGGCCATCTGAAGCTGCGAATCCAAGATGCTTGTCATTGCTGAGCAAAATTTTTTCCGTGTTCCTTGAATCCCCCCTTCCAGCATTAGCAATTGCACTGGAATTAACTTTTTATTGTGTTTTTTTATATCTTAAGTTTTCTTTATCCATGCTCCAGAATTTGTTTCTTATTGCCGTTTACTAAATATGGATCCATGAATTCAATTCTATTAATCAATATCACAAGCCTTGGATATTTAGATTTATATAGATTTTGCAGAAATTTTCTCGGCCGTAAACCATGTGGACTGGAAAGTCTGTATTACCATCTTGAAGTGGATATGAAAAGGCAGGTCATAAATTGATGTTACTACAAAAGTGGGACTTGGTTTGATTGATTACTCATGGCTGTGATTCTACATCCAGTATATACAGGACACAATCTGATCTGTTTATCCAATATTTAGCACTTAATGGCCACATAAGCATGGTGTCCTCCAGGGCTTCTCCCCACATCTCACTTGAAGGGAATCCCTCCATCTGCCCAAAGCCTAGTCCCTTAAGTTAGATTTGCTTTACCATAACAAAACTGACTGTAGGCATATTTAAGGTAAATACAGACTAAAATTGTTGAACGGAAACAATAGTTTAAGTTGATAGTACAATAGCAGTGGTTTGCACCACAACATGGAGTTCATGAAATTTGTACTAAGTGGATAGCATAAGAGTGGAGAATTAAAGGCCTCACAATATTCTCATGCATACATTGGCCTACATACACCTTTTTATCTGTATGTCCTACTACACAGTTTTTTAAACAACTAAGCTGACAGTGAAGAATTGTCTCCAGCACTTGGATTTTGGTCCATTAAGCAAATTGAAATTATTAACTGTGTATAATCAGAATTAAATGAATTCCTCATAACAGTTAATATAAAACAAACTCAAGCATAGCACTATACAAGTCCCCATGTACATGAAAACGTATACATACTGTGCAGAGCTATGCCTTGCAAACACTTGCAAAGAGAGGGAGAGAGTTTCTTTGCAAAATATCCTATGTTCCTATATTAAACTGTGTTACCCTCCATATATGGAAGATTGTAGTTTTCACCCCTCCCCACCTGGTTCCAGCAACATTCCTCCACCATTTTAAGTTTATATTTGTGGTCTCCCCTGAACGAAAAATTTCATCCCCCAACTTCCTGTGGGGAAGATGCTACATGATAAGGAAAAGCACACAAATATATAGTATGTAAACATGGATATACATAAGGGTAGTATATAATAAGTATGACATGCATATCTTACACTAAATCTGAATCAAGAATATTAAAAAGACAATCTGAACTGACTTGTTTTGTTTATGTATATTTTAAGTCGTTTAAAAACCTCCGGTAAAGTTGACATGGGCCATATATATGACCATGGGCAAGACGCAAAATTAATTGTACTTCGAATAAAAGGAATAACCCTACAATTACAAAACGACCTCAAAAATCTTAAGAAAGATAGGGCCTACTGTACTTACCTAAAGGTATGAAAGAGTGAATCAGTAACGTAACGGTGGTTCTCTTTATATGATAAAGAGTGAAACTGAATTCTTCGCTTCCTAGATACGATGAAAACAAATTTTGTACGGTAAGTCCTGCAGATGCAAATTCCTTTGGTGGGCACACAAAACAGATTGCCACAAGGATATATACAAAGGAATACAATAATTCGGGAGGAACATCCATTTTCGAGGTATAGAGGAATACGATAATATGTAGTAATAATATTTCTTGAGCTGCGACGACTGTATTTTCTTCCAACTTCTTGTCTCTAGAATTGCCAGTTTCGTCCTCACTGTTCGTGGATTGTAAAAATAACGGAAGGCTTCTTGATGTAGCCTCTTTACACTCGTTTTGATTCGATCAAAACGAGGTGAAAAACAAACTTGCGACGTGTCCTCATTGTTGACCGTATGAATGATTTTTCGGGTAAAGAAAGTTGCAAATTTGGGGGAAGAACATAAAAATAAATACTCGAAGATTTTAAGTTATGTACGGTTTAGCACGCCATCCATTTAGTCTTGTGTTTTCATCCACGTCTGCTTTGTTAGTTTTTTATTCCATTATATCTAATGCTGTATAACGAGGTTCAAGGATACGTATTTCTTACCGATAGAGATCAACTGAAGTGATTTAGCGAAAAGCTTTTTGATCAAAATGATTTGACTGCATAATTCTGTTTTAAGTTCTACAACACCAAGAATATGTCTAACTGGAAGTACATATTCCTTCAGCAGAGGCCAAATGACAGTAGGGCTCTTCAGTGGTCCTTCTTTCAGCCTAAGGATCAGAGAATCTTTAACATCTGAAAGTGTATTCTTACGTGTGGTCTTTGACATGAGACAGAAATCGGAAGCTAAATTGTCGATCGTCTGTTTTGCCTTCAAAGTTCTCGAGTTGAACCAGATAACCGGTGCTCTTTGCTTATTTAACTGTTGTTGATATTTTTAAAAATTTGCCACAATCTTCGGCTCAAGAGCTAACCAAAGTGTCGACTCTTTGGAAACATAAACACACAAATGACTTAAATGAATTTTTGAAACGGTTTGACTTGTGTTTTATTGTTGAACCACATGCCTTAGTGCTCAGACGTAGTCTACCATTTTAAGTTTCGCCTCTGTGCAGAAACGTATTCAGGTTAGACAATACCTTAATTTAACAGACATTTGTCGGATCATTTAAGGGTTTCACCTTTAGCTGAAAAAACGCATTCTAACCCTCCATTTTCTAGACTTCGTATACAAACCTGTTCTCATCCGTTCTTTCCGTCTGACTTATTGTGTTCTCACTGTATTTCATCTACACACCTTGTGCTGGGCACTTATCCTTGTACTAAGATTTCGTTTTCCATCTGCCTTGTCCAATGCACAAGTGATTCCCCTTTGTTGCACAACAGGGACACCAGAAACATGTATAAAATTAATATTGCCATCGGGTGCTAAAAGTATAGATCTTTAGGAGCATTGAAAGTAATGTCTTCCATAATATTTAGTAAGGCTCTTAGTACATCACTTCCAACGAAAGACGCACTCAGAACTAAAGGCCTGAGTTTATGCTTGCAATAAGCCGAAAATTTCATCAAAAAGATTTTATTCCTTCTGAGCCAGAGCATTTACTAGTTTAAAGCATGTTAGGTGACGTATATGATATATTTTGCCAAATAAGGCAACAGTAGCAATTATCTTTTAAATGGTGAAGACGAAAGCATTAGATAGAAAGTATCTTTGAAACCTATTCTACATCTTTTTTCTCTACATCGACAAATTATAGGTAAAGCGCCAAGAAGGATACTACAGTTTTGATAAACGTTTCGCCTTGCTAAAAAACTTCTTAAGGTTTTTGTACAATGCATGTTAAAGCGCTGAAAAATTTAGTGTACGTAGACTTGACGAACTTTTGTAATAAGACGAAATGTTGTCAACATTATCGTTTTCGTTTTCCTATCGCCGCTTGGCGTTTTACACATTTCGGATGGCACGGTCTGCAGAGCTTCAATAAAGACGCAATATCAACAAAAAATTCGACAACCTGAGATCTATCTGCAGAACTTCAATAAAGGCGCATTATACTCGTATTCATATTAAAGAACCCAGAGTAGAAACGAAAGATGAATGCAGTTACCCCTTCCGGATTCTACCATGGGCTTTGTGCCGCGCTTCGTAAAATAATTCAGTGCTAAACAGTGAAGCAAATTCTCAGAACTACAAAACTTCTTTGAACCAATCAGTGGTGAAAATACACATCGTGAATTCGTTAAAAATACACATGACATTAATTTAACAGGTCACCTGCGCCTATGTCAAGTCCACTTACAAGTTACTCATCACTGATACATTCTATCAAAGAGTGTCATTTCTACCTTCATTATTACTGTAATCAAAGTTTACACTCGTCAGAAACGTTTCTTATATACAGTGATTGCAGTTACGGATGCTAAGATCTCATTTTTTTAAAAAAAAAAACCACCTTAATACTAAGTTTAGTTCTTGATGCAGTAATATTGAAATTGCTTTAAAATTTCTTAATTTTCAAAAACGATTTACATTGCAACAGAACAATAAATATTAGCAACGACAAATCGTTTCTCTCAGTCCCCAGCAGTTCGATTTTATTAAAATGTTAATTGGCATTAGATACATCGAAGAAATACGTCGTAGAAATAAGTTTAAGAAACAGAAACATATGGTGGACTTGGTGAAATAGTACCAATTACCAAAACTGCTCTTCTCCATACAAGGTGAACTATTTACAAGACCAGTTAGTCAGACATTTACTTATGACTTCAAGCCATTGTCTGCATGCAAAATCTTGCCAAGACCTCACAATGTCTCATACCATTGCATGGGAGCTAGACTTGCCAAACCACTCCTACAACCATACATGACGAATACAAAGAAAGCCTTGAGTAAAATCTACGGTAAGTGCATTCGACGTTTGATAAGCAGCTTTTGTGTGGAAGGGAGTGAGATTGTATCAATCAAGAAATATCATGTTAGGTATTAGTTAGATTCTAGAACCTAGAAATGTCTACATACCATCCAGACATTTGTCGCACTATGTTTACTGAGCCTTTACCGCTTCTGTTCCCCTACCCTTGATGAAGCCCAGGCCTTAAAACCCACCTGTTACAAAGAAGTTCCAGAGTCGAGTACGCATACACATATTACTTTAATCACAACATAACGGTATTAAGACTTTAAAATGTAAAGAACTGCGACATATTCTGGCATCCCTTTACGACTTGGAGCAAGAATTTTCGTTCCTAGCTATGTCTTCGTGGAATGCACGTTTTTGAGTTTTTATGAAAGTACTTGTGCATGGAAGCTACAACGGTAAGATACGCCACGAAATTCAAAGAGAAGCTAGACGTTAAGGTCACTTCAAATTGAATTCAAGCTAAAATGGACCACCGAGTTGCGGTGTCGAGTACTCGACCCAAAACAAAATGGGCATAGGAACGAAGAAGTGTCCCTTGTCTCACTAATTGGACAATACAATTATGATGTCACAAACATTTGTTTTAGAAAACCAATTTCTGACCACAGTACCGCGATAAACGATCCGTCATACTCATGTAAATAACACATTGTATTCAAAAGATATTGCAAATATAAGCAACTGACCTTAAATTCGCAAACTCTCTTCAGGAAGCACTATCGGTTCATGCAATATAAACGGTGTGTAGATAACAAGAGACAGCAGAATAGGTTGGATAGTTACATGCACAAATCTCGGCGTTGGCAGAGGGTAGTATTTTCGAATTTGAGCAATCTTAAGTGCAACCATCAGACCCAATGCGAATACATTTGGGGTTAAAATTATATCGCCATCTACATAGATCTGTCGGCCAAGTGTGAAACTCGATACCTAAGTAGGAAAATATTATATTCATGGACACAACGTCATGTGCTCGCAGAAACATTACGAGTTTTTGTCCTCTAACGTTGAATTTACTACTTTGAGGTGGGATGCACACTTTGCCATATGGTGGGCTAAATATGTGTAACTCTACGAGACGTAGCCTTAAGGTATTCTCAAATATCGCTACCCTAGTCAATAATGCATGAAATTAAATATCCCTGAGGTTAAATAAGTTACTTTCTGTTTTCAAAGTTTTTCTGTTCTTCTTAAATATGGACCAATAACTCCTCAACATAACGAATGTCTCAATAATCAATTACTAAACGAAATATAAGAAATTAATACATCTTACTAATTGTCATAGTCCTCATCAGCTAAGATAAGCTCCTTATTACAAAAGAGTCAGCCCTTACTAACATCGCTTTCGCACCAAACACTTGCAACAGCGACTTGCAGCCTCACTTTCATATTTATGGGGAGTTTGTTATTCTCTTTTTCGTTCTGAATACTTTAACTTGATATGACCTAAGAGAGTCATGCTTGAAATACGACCCTGGGCCTATTTCAATAAATACGTTAACTATTCAAACGTACTGTAAATCTGCGAGTGGAAAATTTCTTGCAGTCGATATAATCTATCCTCGGTTCCGATCAAGAGTCATTACGTTATCGAATATTATAAGTTATGTATCACAGGCAGGGAGATTGAGGTCGTCCATAAAAATTCCTCTAAACCTTAGAATCTGTTGCTACAGTGGTCATGATAAAGCGAGATAACAACAGATAACAGTCCTTGATAGAGATGTAACGCAAGCAATATTTGATCTTCATCTCACTGAATATTTTCCATTTCGTTTAAAATGTAACTGTTTTTAATAACCTGAGTGACTGAAAGGGGTCACTCAAGTACATAAAAGTGTTATTTTCAACGACGCATTAGAATATTTAAATACAGTAGGAATTCTTTCAGAAACGTTTTCTTTTTTCACTCCAAACGATGGGCTGCGACCAGTGTCTGGCAAAAACAATTGACAATAACTAATCTGTTACTTAACGGAATACATACATACGAAAAATTTGTATGGCTCTCTACAAGGCTTTTCCTACTCTTTGCTGGTTAACGGGTTACACCCATCCCTGAAATCCTCAAAACAGGGGCAGGGAAGAGATTATTTTGTGTGTAAAAACTGGGTTTTTTTTGTACAAAACTTAGAAGTTGAATTTAAAAACGTTTTGATCCGTTTTACGTTTTAGAAAGAGAGCGTTCTTCTTATCCTGCCACTCTGGGACCGGTGTACGTCAAGAGAAACACAGGTGACACAAAACATGTCATTTAGTCACGTTTTACTTCAACGGCTTGGAACAACCTACTTCTACCGTATCTATTCACCACAAACGGTTTTCCTTCTTTATTTCAGACAATTTATTTCGACCAGTGTCTGGAAAAAACGTTTGACGAAATAAATCCCTTACTCGCATGAGTTTCTATATTCAACGAGTGTCCGTTATGACAACGATCAATAATAACGTAATCCTACTCGATAGCAGCTATTTGTAACGTCGCTACTTTTACGACTTTTACTACCTGTAGCAAATGGAAACGGCATCTAGTAAAGCATCATTCCGACCCCATCACCGTTCACATGTTTACTGACTGCAGTTCCTCCTCTCTTACTTTTCGTTAAACTGGACACAAACCTTCTCGTTTTTCCTCTACGACATGTGCATATTAAAACAAATACCACATTAAAGAAGCACATGCCACATGCTGCAACTAGCAGCCAATACGAATACCGTAGCGTAGCTTTTCCATCTGTTGAAAAGCCATCTTTTACATCACTGTCCGGTAATATGCTTTTTCTAAACTTGGAAATGAAGAGCTCAGTGTACAGACCAACCGCAACGAGAACAAATGAAACTAAAATGAGAAATAAAATCACGATGTAAGCAAGTTAAAAGGGGAGAGAAGCCTTTATGCTGTCTATGTCTTTATAAGTAAACCATATAACATCTTGAGCATATTAGATTGGGGCACAAGTTTAAAAATAAACAAAATTACAAGGAGTTCTGCAATCATTATGCCTCAAGATTTCGTACCTTCATTACGATATATTGATTATTGATCTTAGAGAAGGTACGAAATATTGAGACAAAATAATGGCAGAACTTTTTACAATTCTGTTTAATACAAAAAGTTTGCCCCAGTGGTGACATATTTTCTATTTTCCCGGCGTTCTTTCAAAACTGAGAAAACGTTCTGCTGTGAATTAAAAGTTCGAAGGGATGTCATTTTACACGATCAAAACATGGGCAAAATTACTATCAGTATAGCCATGAACATGAGCACCATCTTAAAAGTCATTTCTTACTTGATATTTCTTATTCTTGAAACGTCTGGCGAAGAATTGAAGAATTTGGCGGCGCCGGACAACGTTATAAAAGAATCGCATGGCAGGGTGATGGATATCTGAACGGTGATGTATGCCACCCCCAGGGCTAAGAAGTAGGGCAGACAGCTGAAAGAGAATCGGGAAAAAATAATTCTTCCGCAGAACTGTCACTCAACGCATGGAGTCTAACCTTGAAATGACGCACAGCTTGATGTCGGGTCATTACAGCTATGTTGATGGAGCGACATACGCGAGAGCGTTTCAGTGCTACTTCGTTACCTTGCAATTACAAAAAAAACTCTGCGCGGTAAACACAGTGCATCTACAAAGAAAACACTGCGCAAATCTACAAAGAAGACACTAAGCAGTAAACGCCGCGCTCTAATTTTTAGGTATCAGTGCATTACGGCAGCTATTGTGTCGTTACCGCTAGCAGAACGTTACGTCGTGCGCACGCCAAAGGACAGGAAGTGGCAGTGTGGTTACAGTACTGTATCCCATATTTTTCATTAAATTTGCAGACTTTCAATCAACCCTCTCTTGTTAACCGGTATCTATGTGTATAGGACTTAACGAATATGGAATACGTATACAAAATTACTATACCTAATCATAACAATATACACGGCGAAACCGCTTTACTCCATGTGGATTTATCACGACATTTGTCTTTGACCCTATTATGTATTGACTACTGTGCTCAGTGCTAATACTTGACATGAAATCTGTTAACGCATACAAACAGCAGAGCTGCAACACAGAGCTTAACTTTACATTGTAGGTTTTTTTGGACACTTATCGCGGGCATTTTTGAATACGTATCCTAGCTCTGAGAGAACGATATTACCTGAAAATTTACCCCCAAAAATGGTCTTAACAAATTATTTCTGGTCATAGTTAACAAAAGCCGTATGCTCCTCTTTCATGGCCCTGAAGAGGCAACATAATTTCAGATTCTTAGTGCTCTTGTCTGCTTATTCCATTTGCTTGCCAATCCAATGCTTTAGGGAAAGTGCTTCAATGTGCTACACGGGTTGTGTGGCTTGCTCCTTTGGCTTACAAGCCAGCTGTAATTTCATACTGTCCAACCCACAAACTTAAATTTATCAAATACAAAGAGGAATGACGCATTCGATAATTGCCTAAAAAGCCAACCATGAGCTCAAAGACATTTTTAGATAAATATACATATGACTCCTTGTCACAGCTGCAACAGGATTCAACCTACACATACAAATTGTTTTCACACTGACGTAGATAATGTATATTCGTAATTGCGGTGTTCCTCATAAAAAACGCTGAAAGCATTTGTCTCTCTTAAGTTTGGCAGTGTTGACCTTTCAAAAAGTGCATTTTAACGAGAAGAGACGAGTCACGAAAGCATTCTAACCTCAACGGATTATTTTGATTTACATCTGCTCTGTAATTTATTTTGCTCACTCTCCTGACACGATTTACCGTAATAGTGCTTTGTGGGAAACTTAAGAAATACGGTAGTCCTGAAAAGAACACTAGAGAAATAGAAAATATGTCACCACCGGGGATCGAACCCGTGACCCACGCTTTCACGGCGTGCGCGTCACCAAGATTATCTGGAAAGTGTTCAATGTGACTTAGCAGGAAATGTATCTGAATAGTCGTATCATTCGCAAGTGATTGGTATGACATGAGAAGCGATAGGAAAGTACAACGTTTCATCTTCTGAACGACTTCTTCAAGTCAACTACATATTGGTTGCTTGAAATAGGCTTACTTGAACTCAGACACATACTGTACAGATGTTGAACCTAAATTCGAATTGAGATCTGGTCCATTCCATTGACAACATAAACGATTAGTCTTCTGAAAGACTTCATACACTCTATTACCTATTGGCTGCTGGAAATAGGCTAAATTGAACTCAAAGACCTACTGAACAGCCGTTGAACTTAAATTCGAACTGCTATCTGATAATTCCATTGACCACCTTTCGTCTTCTGAAAGACTTCATTATGTTAATTACATATTGGTTGCTGCAAAATAGGCAAAACTCAGAAACCTACCCTACAGATGTTGAACCTAAATTCCAATTGCGATCACCTACATTACATTGACAACGTTTCGTCTTCTGACAGAGTTAATTACGTCCACTACATATTGGCCGCTGGAAATAACCTTAAATGAATTCAGAGACCTACTGCTCTAATGTTGAAACTAAATTCGCATTGCGATATGGAACATTCCTTTGAAAACGTTTCGTCTTCTGGAGGACGTCTTCCAGTCAACCCCATATTGGTTGCTGGAAACAGTATTAATTGAACTCTGAAATCTAGTATAGAGGTGTTGAACCTGAATTGGAATTGGAAAACTAAATTTGAATGTTGATCTGGTACATTCCATCGACGTATCGTCTTTTGAAAAACTTCATTATGTCAATTACATATTGGTAGCTGCAAATAGACTAAATTGAACTCAGAGACCTACTATAAAGAATTTGAACCTAACTTCGAATTGAAAAAGTAAGTCTGCATTGTAATCTGTTATATACCATTAACAACGTGAACGACTTCTTTTAGTCCGGTACACATTGGTTTCTGGAAATAGCATTTCTTGAACTCAGAAACCTACAGTACAGATGTTGGACCTAAATTCATATTCCATGCTTTACATTCTATTGAAAACGTTTCGTCTTCTGAAAGACTTCATTTAGTG
>JAAAKM020006971.1:62765217-62783389 GCA_010016025.2 Alatinidae sp. Z8VKAUB7J3 | reverse complement strand
AACTATATATTGGTTGCTGGAAATATGCTTAATTGAACTCAGAGCTATTGTAAACATGTGAAGCTAAATTTGAATTGTGATCTGGTACATTCCATTGACAACGTTTCGTATTCTGTAAGACATATCGGTTGCTAGTAGTATATCAATTTGAACTCAGAAACCTACTGTGCAGATGTTGGACCTAAATTCTTATTTCCATGTTTTACATTCTATTGAAAACATTTCGTCTTCTGAAAGACTTCATTTAGTGAACTATATATTGGTTGCTGGAAATATGCTTAATTGAACTCAGAGCTATTGTAAACATGTGAAGCTAAATTTGAATTGGGATCTGGGACATTCCATTGACAACGTTTCGTATTCTGTAAGACATATTGGTTGCTAGTAGTATATCAATTTGAATTCAGAGACCTGCGGGCAGATGTTGACCCTAAATTAAAGTTACAATCTGGTACATTCCAACGAGGGGATTCTATTGTTATTACAACGTAACCTATCTACAAAGCTTGTGACATCGAATGCAAGAGAAATGAGGGATGAAATATGAAAAAACACCCCAAGTTAATTGCATGTGGACTTGATTACAAATGGGTGGGTAAATTGGAAAGAAAATGATTCGATATCATACTTAAATGTCCAAAATTGGAAAAATGATACTTATAATGATATATATGTATTCTGACATGATATGTATTAAAAGAAGGAACGAACTAAGAAATAAATTGAGCTATAAATAGCTAATAAATTAAAAAGTTAGAAGAAGAAAATAATAAAACGCAGAGTGTGGATGCCAGCAGGTTTTCTGCAAACTTTTTTGTTAGATTTTGTTAAGACCGTCGCGTCTTCTCATGTTAAACTATTTTTACCGATACTTGCTAGAGATAATTTTGTATCTTTAATTATTGGAATGGTATATTATCCCTAAGCCTCTAATCAGAGTTTGTGTTTACTGATGTACTACTCAGCACAGCATGTAAATAATTCGGTTCTAGATTATCAAAGGGGGCCGAGAAACGTCGACACATAGCTCAAGTTGTGAAAGATCTGCACTATTTTTTGTCATCGAGAAGAGAGGATTTGAAATGTTAGTTTTGAATAGAACACTAGAGAAAGAAAGTATGATGGGGCCTATGCCGTTAAAAATGGTAGTGCTTTTTAATAATCGGACTTTTTCCATATATGTATGTACTAGTACTTAAAGAGAAGCCAACCAGCTCAACAGTAGAATAGAAGAAACCCGTGATTCATTTCTGTGTGTGTCGTAGTGTGCCGCAAGAAGACCAGATAGAAATCTGTAGGTATTAAAGACACTGCAAAGTGTAAGCCTTTCAGAGCGTAGTAACACCTTAATATTCATGCATGTAAGGTTTCCAATGGTAACGATAGATAGGATTGATGACCGACCGGAGGGCAGTTCTTCCTTGGTCAAGTCACATGGCACCGAGAGGCTGATCTCCAACTGAGTTGAGCTGGATGTCGATTTTCACCGGTAGATGATTGAGAGCTATGTGGCGACTAGAGAAATAGAAGTACGTTAACATCGTAGGTCACTTGGCTCAGTTGGTAGAGCACACGCCGCGAAAGCCTGGGTCACGGGTTCGATCCCCGATGGTGACATATTTTTCATTTCTCTAGCCTTATTTTCAAAACTACTTTTTGTCTGAATAATGCCTTATATTTCAGAGTTTACTGGTGTGATTCACAATAATGTGTCACTAATATGATCTATAGATGAAAGCTATTCGCAGTTTTGTGATCTGCATACCCTGAATTATCAAAAGAAGAGAGCGGGGATAGGAAGCCCTTAGATGCTATTATCATTGTGAGAAAATTGGCAAAAGAAACTGGAAGTGCTTTTCAAAGAAGCTTATCAATCACACTGCATTTTCCCAAGCATGTTTTGTGTGTATCTGTAAGCATAGCCTTAGTCTTGTTTTGTATTTTTAGTTGTTATACCACCATGAGCAATGCTCTTTATAGGTAAAAATTGGCTAATTAATAAAAAAGTAAACTTCACGGTGCATAGATTGATTATACCAGTTTCACCTCTGAAGTAAACCACCAATTGGATTCCGAAGTTTAATGCCTTGATTATATTATTTGTTCTAAACGTTATTTTTAGCTTCCTTTAACAATTCTGTATCTATCACCTAATACGATTCTTTTTTGTCTTATCTATCTTAAAATATTACCTGTTATTTGTTATACATTTAAAGAAAAAGCTTCCCTTTCATAACCATAGCTTCTCGCGTCAAGGCGTGTTTCACAGCTGTATGGCTTGATGATAAATGTTTTTCGTTAGAGAAACTCGTTCTGAACATGAAACTTTGAAAAATGCTGTTGCGGTTTAGATTGGGCTGCCACATCGACACATTGCACAGTGAACGAGTTTCTGTTTCACAAGACTTCTATCTGTTTTCTCCATTTGGTAGGGAATGATTCTCTTTTATCAAGTCCTCCTTGCTAACACATGCTCCAAGGGGAGGATTTTAGCTCGGTATATTGAGTTACGCTTTTCCTTTTTAATCTTACAGTACACTGTTGCCGGGAGCCTCGTTACTAAGCGTGAAATATGGAGACTGCTACACAGACTAAAGACAAGCGACAAGATTCGGTTAAGCAGGCCAGTTGATTCCTACATCCCTCTCCAGCGCTCAATAGGCTTGTGTGCGTCGACTTAGACCATTGCGTAACCTCTGTTCGTTACGTTCGGCAGTTTACGTTTGATAGTAGATCGGCGTTTCCTTAGACGACCGCCATTGTTTCCAAATTTTACAGGCTATACTTTTTAGCTTTTAAATGGCTCTGGAAGGCATAATATTCCGGACTGCATTCCTTCCTTCGTCAAGCAAAGAGAGCCTGGAGTCATACTTTGTTAAGCTGAATGTCCACCCCCCTGACGGAGGAAGGTGTAGGGTAGATCACGGTGATTGTTTTGTAACACTCTGTCTCTGATAACTTACGCATGCAGGTATGTTAAGCCACATGTATAATATGAGGTACGTAACCCTACCTTACCCGACGTATTCGAGGTACTGTTTACTTGAGGGAGGCAGAATCCACACACCCCCATTTTATCTCCGAAATGGCTTCAAAGAATTTCTTCATATTTGGCACTGATACACTATAGGTATATACAGACCAGCATACCTAGTTACGACTTTCTGTGTTTAGGCAAACTGGAAATATGGCTCCATACATTGCTCCTTAAATTTGGCAAATGCTCAATTAATGTTCAAAACAGACTAGAATATTCTGCGATTGCTTGCGACAAAACCCTCATACATCAAAACGTACATAATCCTGGTCGTTCAAACTTTAAGAACATCTTAGACATGAAATTTGGTTAGTTCTCTAAAAATTTCAAAAAAGTTTGACAGAGCAGAACAAAAGTTATTACAAAAAGCTAATAGGAGGGGGGCGAATACGCCCCCTTGTCTTGTAAGGTAGAGTTAAAGGAGGAAATTGCCTCACCTTCGTAGCAGGATTGACAAAAGGAAAGAAGAAAACAACCAGCAAGGTATTGTTTAACTAGGTCTTTCGTTAACAGTAGGCCTAACTGTTGTACTTTGCACGTAAGTAAGTAAGTAACTTATTAACTATTTAGCTAACCATTTAACTGACTAACTAACTAACCATCGTTCGCTCTAGCAACAGAGCTAAAGGATTTACGATGTTATAAGTCTGTATTTTTTTAGTTGCCATATTAGTTCTGCACCAATCTCAAAATTTCTGTTAAAAGCCCATTGGTTATACATTGTAATAAATCATAAAATGGTACAATACCCATAGTGTATAAGACATTTTCTCATGCCACTTATATAGCATCGAAAGCTTCCTGATATCCAGAGCTATATGGCAATTAAATCTATCTAGTATTGGACGAATTGCAACTCAAAAACGTCTTGCACTGTCTATTTAGATCTGCTTTAAAGACAAATGTTTTTAAAGGGACCATGCAACGAATAGCGTTATCTGATATCCAATTTATCTAGTATCTAATAAACAGTTACGAAGTTGCTGAAAGACACATAATTTACAAGTGATAGGGGAGGGCTCGTCGTACAATAGCGGATGCTATGCGCCTGTAGAATTACAGTCTTACGGTATGTACGGTATAAGCAAAAGTACGGTATGTAAATATGAACGTAGGTACGTACGTAAGTAGAACGGTTCCGTAGACGAAAAGCTTTCTGCCATCCAGAGCTATATTTTACTTAAAACTATGTAGTATTGGAAGTCTTAAAAATTCAAAAGCGTCTTGCACTTTATCTTTAGGTCTGTTATAACGACAAAGGTTGAGACGACAAATGTTGTAAAGATAAAGGACCATGTAACGAATAGTGTTATCTGATATCCAAATTTATCTATCATCTAGTTATTGCGAAGGGGGTAAAAGACAAATAACTTACATCTGACAGGGCACAGGACGTCGCACATCAACGGATTCTATGCACCTGTAGATTTACAACCCTGCGGCATGAGAACGGTACTTACATTTGTGCTTGAGTGCCTACGTAAGTAGAACGGTTCCGTCAATTAAATCCTTTCCGATATTCAGAGCTATGTGGTACTTAAAACTAGCTAACATATAAAGCTTTGAATATCAAAAACTTCATGTACTGTTTATTCAAGTCTCCTATACACACTTATGTTCTTAAGGCTCGTCTACCTGAACAGTTCTATAGGAAATCTTAGTATATCTATACGGATCACTTAATAAGTGATACTAGACTGCCTTTGAAGGACATTCCCAGAATGATGGAGTACGAAATGAGATGGAAAATACTTGTCAAAGGGGTCCGAAACAACTCGACCTCGTGATTATGATGATGAAGATAATGATGGTGATGATGATGATGATGATGATGATGATGATGATGATGATGATGATGATGACCTTCTCAACGTCGTGCCATTTTCCCGATTGCCTGCTTATTCCCTTGCGATGAAAAATAATTCAGATCTTTCAATAACATACACCAAGCTAACCAACCACAAATGAAATCCAATGACCCGTTAATCATAGATTCTTGCAACTTTGCTTTATCAACGTGATATATATATATATATTCTGTAAATAGGTATACAGGACCTAAATAATCAATTTTACGTACACATTATCACCCATTGGGTAACACAACGTCTCCAAGTTACTGGTACTTTGTATAGTAAAGGCTTCTGTATATTAGCACCGCCATGGTGGTCATGGTAGAATAACTTTGTCTGTAGTTTATTAACTCTGTGAGGGGTCTATAAACCGTAGTGTATGCATAACAAACATTTGATAAACAGCCGAGATCTCTTTCAACGAAATACAGAAACCATGTACCAACGTTTGGTTTTATTAGGCCTTGTTACTGTCGTACTCTGGGTGGACGTACGTGGAAGCGAAATCAGAGGCATTGTCTTGACAGCAACCATTTATGGAAACACAACCAAGAGGCCACTGTTGACCCTATCTGCTAATAGCTCTATACATTGCATGCATTTATGTATGAAAAACACCGACTGCAGCGTTAGTCTCTTTAAGCCATTTAATGCAGACGCACGAAATGGAGGTTTTTGTCTTGTGTACGATTCACTGCCTGAAAAGAATGCCCCTCGAAATCCAAATGGAAATAAAACATTCCAAGGATGGGCCTATTCCATCAAAGTAAGTATAAACCTTAATAATACTTAAATTTCTCGGTTTGCTTACTGTCTGGATTTTAATGCATACATGCACAGAAACAAGTTCTTCTTGGACGTTGCACA
Organism: Alatinidae sp. Z8VKAUB7J3; assembly: GCA_010016025.2. Classification (NCBI taxonomy): domain Eukaryota; kingdom Metazoa; phylum Cnidaria; class Cubozoa; order Carybdeida; family Alatinidae; species Alatinidae sp. Z8VKAUB7J3. The sequence goes on along the minus strand of JAAAKM020006971.1, from coordinate 62,777,632 downwards.
CAATTTCGTGTTCGAGGCGATTCCCATTTTCGCATTGTAATTCCCATGGTAAATTGGTACTCCCCTTAGACTTTCTAAAATACATTCGTCATTCTGTCATGTGTGTTTGTTGTCTTTTGTACCAAGTATCCGTCTTGCTTTGAATGGATAATTTCTTACTATTGTGAATTGAGATTAAATATTATTTTAAAGCGATATTTAATGAAGAGAAGATGTTCTTTGGTGATCGACGAATACTGTGTATTTGTTAGGATTGAATAAAGGCCTGTACAAACGGGCTCATTGTAAAGCCAAGTCGAGCCATTGCGTGTGCAAACGAGCTCGATTTTTTCCTCGACTTTTCACTAGACTTTGAAGTCCTTCCCACGACTTCACCTTCTTTTCTTGCCTGGCAATAAAATGCATTTTTAAATCGGATTACTCAGTATGCGTAGGTGCTGTTAGAATTATCACATTTCACTAGACATAGCTATACAAGGCTCGAAAACCCTCGACTTCAGTGTACAGACGGACTCGACTTTTGATTCTACAAAATTCGTGTGAAGTCTAGTTGCAAGTCGATCCCGTTTGTACCGGGCTTTAGTAACTAGATTGTTGAATGCCTCCTGGCTATTTTAGTATTTGGTATTGTCGTTTCAGTTTTTATTCTGAGAACTGACTAAACCAATTTTTATCACGATCAGCCAACCGCAGAATCACCTTCTCGAACTACATATTTTGACATTTCTACCTGCCAGTTACATAGGAAATAAACATGACATCCGAAAACATAACAACTAAAAGACATATTTCCCAAACTATTATGCTAAAGCGAGTTGTTCGATTTTAACTGATGATGGCGGCAGAGAGGTACTAAGGTCAGACGGAAACTTTATTGCATGGACATTTGTCGGAGTCTTTGGTTGTCTTACACCAAAAAGATAATCTTAACCCCCTGTATTTTGGCATTTCTCTGCATGCTATGGACCTTTATCACACAAAAATCCAGAACGAGGCCGGACCCGCAAAGAGCTCGTCAGGCCGTAGGTTTACTTTAAATTAACGGTGCTGACCGGATTCGAACCGCGTCCTCATGATTACTAAACCAACGCCTTAACCAATGAGCCATCGAGGCTTATATATATATATATATATATATATATATGTATAGATTAAACAGGATAATTACACCACAAAAAGAGTAAACTCCAGGATGATATCTAACTTTCACCTGTTTGTTTTGTTTTTCATTTAGGAGGCCTATGCAATTTACAACGAAGGAATCAGATCTGTCAATGAAGCACACATGTTGAAAGCGGAAGTTCATGACAAAATGACTTTGCTGGATGCAAGAAAAGCTGCCCTAGATTCACGTGAACAGAAATTGGCTGAGGTATTTATGTCTACTCAAAATGGCACCAAATTAACGGGAGGTTGAATTTAAATAAATTGGTGGGTTTACCCACATTCGTTATTTATGGGCCCCTGCAACTTATTCCTTCGTCGAAACAAGAAAAACTATTTACAGACATCGAAACTTCCCCTAATTCTGGAAAATGAGTCGCCGCACGATTGACACCGAAGTCCTATACCCTAGCACGAAAAGTGGAACGGGATACTAATTCTGTGTATGTAGAAATATTGTTCAGGAAGTTTGCCCTTTGCCAGTGTTTGGCCGGCAGCTTCAGCAAGAATTAGTCCCAATATCTATTTGAAGAATAATTCACAAGAGTCGTTTTTTATGAAATCCTTTCTTGCTGCAGCTTCGATAAACAAGATCGTTACAGAGTTAAATTGTATCGTTACCAGCACGTACCTCTATCGTTCTTTGTTCTTTACAAAATTTTTCTTACTTATTTGTCATTGTTTAGGAAAGGTCGGCGTTGCTAGAAGAAAGAAAGAATTTTGAGATCGAGAGCAAAACAAAAAGTGGTATTTGCAAACACTGTGGTATGACACAAGACGGCGATTTAAAGAAAGGTATGTTAAATTCTCTTGTTGTTTAAATGGGCATGAAATTGATCTGCCTTGCCCTCATTATCATCAATATCGCCAGGTGAAACTAAGGGAGTACATTGTAATGACCCCAGCATTCTTTTGTAAATAGTGTTTACGGCAAGTGTAGTCTCAGGTTAATTGGACAAGTTGTATGTATCCGAAAGAATTAAAATTCTTGTTCTAGATATCGGCCTCACTTGCTGCGATATCAACAGGGTCTCATTAAGGGTTGCCTTATACGTGGCACGTACTTAAGTATATTCTGCCGCGTGTCAAAGTGTGCTTGTAACGTATATCATCTACAGGTCATCAGCAGATGGAGATATTTTAATATTGGAAAGGATGATAACCTTACCAAAGAAAATATTCCTCTGCGTAAATTGTGAAAAAATCGTTCTCGTATCTCCTTTACACTTGCTTGAGAACGTTGGGGCGGAACGTAACCTATATGATACACTGAGGTATTTTGAATAGCCATTTAAGAGCTTGGTTTTCATGAAAACGAAGACAAACTTGTATGGCCTGCCTTGCACACGTATCTGCGTAGCCAGCCGTAGTATTTCCACTGTACCCAGATATCAATTATGGGTCCGGTCCTCCATATTGATGACCAGATTAGCAAACAGATAAGTAAAAACCGGGACAAGTATGCAGTCAAAGGGACTTGCGGAATAGTCATAGCGAATTGCCTTTAGGATATGTTTCCCCATTACTCTCGTTCTCCCTACAGAAAACATGAAAAAATCTGTAAAGGGGTTCGTGAGTTTATAAGGCTTTTTTTTAGCCTTTCATGATATGCTTTATGCCAGCAAGAACGTTTCTTCAGTTGCATTTATCAGTTTACTTCGAAAGCTATGGGTAAGAATAACATGAAAGATCCGTTAATCGCCAAGTTTATTACTTTATTGTTTTTACTCTAATAACAAGGAACAGACCTCCAAAAATCACTATCGGACTGGCAATAAACTTTTTGAATTTAGGTTTCAGGCCAAAGTATTTCAAAATTGCAAATATAGAACCTTTATCAGCTCTTGCGTCACCCTAGTTTGGTTCACACAGGGTGTTACTCCTATTTGGTTCGAAAGGGTCTTTTGGAGGCCCCCTTGCAAACTGTTGGCTGCCACTTTTCACCGTTAAATTCGTAAGGGCTAAAAATTCTTATTTCACTGTAATTTTGATGAGACGTAATCTCAAGCAATGAAGAAACTGGACATACCGTAACTTATGATTAATATTCAAAATACGTACAAACATGAACTGTCGGAAGAGGACATGGAACAACTATGCACAGTCGCAAGAGTGAACTAAATCAATGTACGTATTCAGAATGTTATATAGAGATCGTACAAGGTATGTGATCAAGTATTACTGACCAATCAAAATACAGCTAAGATGACTAACGTAACAAAAGCGGGGGTTGAAATACTTGTGTTTCTGAAACAGACATAGTACAAGATACTTAAGAGCTAAACGGAAATAAGGTGTAGGAGTAAGGGATATGACGAAAACGTGGGTGTGACGTTAGTCTGTCTGCCACTATGTAGTTACACTTAAGTCTTGAAAAACGTTTATTGGATCATGTCGAAAATGTGCGTTCGAAAATTTTATTATGGTTCATTATGAAACGAAACCAAACTTTAAACAATACTTGCTTTCAGAATCAAAATTTTCTATTTAACCATAAATTCTATAACCATATAACAGGTGGTGGTAACCCGGTGGTAATATATTTTCTATTTCTCATGTGTCCTTTTAAAATTGACATTTTAAATCGTCCCGTCTCGCTGACACTTGTTAAATCTCTATGGACTTAAGGAGAGACGGATGGTAGTCCATCCTTGGCCAAATCACATGATGCAGAGAGGCTGGTCTCCATTTGCGTAGAAGCCGGATGTCGTTGTCCACCGGTTGATGACTGGGAGCTGGTGACTAGAGAAGTAGAGTATGTTAACATCGGAGGCTATCTAGCTCAATTGGTAGAGCACATGCAGCGATAGCGTGGATCACAGGTTATATCCCCGGTGCTGGCATATTTCCTATTTTCTAGTTCCCTTTCCACACCAAATAACACTGCAATTACTTTGTTTGTCAAGTGCTTAATACTGGTAAATTAACCACCGAGGTGGCTAAGTCGTAATATGAAATATTATTGTAGCCTTTTATAGCATCTAGATGTGCAAAAAAAATAAATTTTTTTCTTTGCAAAAACGAGGGAACACAATTAATAATAGGTATCACCTCCATGCATTGGTGGTAGCTTGCATCCTTTGCTGTGATTACTTCACATCTTGCATCATCACTTATAGCCAAGACAACAAGGGACCCCTGATCAATATCCAAAAGGACTGTTTTTAGCCATAGAAAAGTGCTCAGTAACTCCCAGAGAATTGGGTGCCAGTAATTTTAATCAATGATCTGTTGAGCTGTATGGTCATTGGTTTGTAGCTGCAATCTTATAGGTTTGTAGGCTGAGTTTGATAAAAGAAAACGTCTTCGTAGCTCACCTGCTACGATCGTGCGTCAAGAAGTCAATATATTTAAAAGCAGTGTCCACCAGATGTTTTGAATGTCCTAGTGCCTTTTTAATAAGGTGAATAGAGTAGATACCAATTGCAATTACTGATATTTCATTTTAAATAAGAGATAAATTGGAGCAGTGATTACGCTAGGCGACGCTTGTTAAGGCAACCATTGATGCCATGTGGGCATTATTGCAAACCTGTAACTTTATAGGGCTTATCGCTTTGTGAAATTAGTGGCTTTAGCCTATTACAATGACCGTAAAAATATCTGAATGAAAACTGAGTCGAACAAAATAGAGTGCTCTTTAACGTTAAAGTGTTTTTAGGTCGTGGCTGAACGATATATTCCTCAACAGGATAAATTTGGGGGAGATAATTGTTTCTTTATTTGGGACAGTAAGAATGATAATTCACCAGAAATTGTATGAAGGCCATTCATTTGTCGTTTCTCTTGTTTTCTGTCGTTTATTTATCGCTCTGATACACAATAACGAAGCGGGTTTACACAGGACTTTCTGGTATTGATAAATATCACCGATGTTTGAGAGTACAAATTGTTGTGAATGCACCTCTTCTTCTCCCTCTTCTCCCTCTTCTCCCTCTTCTCCCTCTTCTCCCTCTTCTCCCTCTTCTTCCTCTTCTTCCTCTTCTCCCTCTTCTCCCTCTTCTCCCTATTCTCCCTCTTCTCCCTCTTCTCCCTCTTCTCCCTCTTCTCCCTCTTCGCCTCTTCTCCCTCTTCGCCTCTTCTCCCTCTTCTCCCTCTTCACCCTCTTCTCCCTCTTCTCCCTCTGTTCCGCCTTAGTCGTATCTTTCTTGCCTTATCGCTAATTGGCAATATTCCAATACGCCAGTCTCTATTCTGGTTTAATTGAACTTCAATTTCTTCTTTATTGAAGATCGAAAATATATCTAATCTTTGTCTTATCAACTGTTGTTGCTCTGTTTATCTGAGTACTGAGCTGTCATCAACATAAAGCAGTAGGTCTATGACGAGTACAATATGTATCTCTATCTTAACCTTCAATGGCGTATTCCTACCCAGTGTAACAGTTTTTACACCTCAGAACCATACCTCTTGTAGTATAATGCAGTTGTGTGTAGCAACCATTTAGATGTCGGGTAGAGCAACAAGACAAGAGTTTTCGAGATATATGAGAGAGAAGTTCGTTTTAAGATAAGAAATGTATATAATGTATTTCGGGTATGATGTGTATGATTTTACGTCTTTGCTATCCGAATTAACGCCTTTCTTTTAAAAGTTGCATCTCGTGCAAGGTACGACGTATGATTATATTCTGAAAGCGCTGATACATTTCCGTGATATTTCATGACGTAAAATGCCACAAATTGTTTTCGTAATCTTTCCATCGTGTAGATACAACTTGGTCGTTTATCAGTCTCTTATGTTAGTATTATAAAGTATAATAAACTCCTTTGGCTTCAGGGGGGAAGGAAGGAATAAGTACAATGGACGTGCGTATGGCAACAAGAGAAGGCATGAGATATGAGATTGAAACATAGTGCTATTTACAGCCAGTTGGCAGATGATCGAAACTATCTGCTTACAATAAGTATACCCTCCGGACCTTCTTACTTCCATGAATACAGTTGTTAGATAAGGCAGAGATAGGCATCGCCATTGTCTTTTGGAGTCTTACGCGATTACGACCATAATAACACTGTTCGTGATAGCATAAAAGATACCAAAAGGGTCGATCTATCTGCGTAATTTGTCTGCAAATGTCTATTAATTTCTTATTACTGATTAGTTCTAAAAATTGCACGTGTTAATTCTGTAGCCATTATGTTCCTTCACTGTGGTGGAGCGAAATCTTCGTTAATTAGTGAGAACGTGACTCTACGCAAACATTCGTTCACCTCGCCCATGTCGAGTCAAGCGTCATTGACCGTAGCCTGATCTGCGCCCATCCTAGACATGTTACCCTTTGTTATTGAAATAATGTACGAGTCTCTACGCTACTGCAGATATAATGCTTATAGGACCGTTGCCACACGGCAAATTTGCCTCTAAAGTCTTATACTGACCAGATTATTATCACCTGGCCCATCCGAGGTCTGGAAATGAACATTCCGGACATTGCAATCCGGAATACATGAAATAGGCAATATGACAGAATCCCAAGTTACGATAGTAACTACAAATAAGTATATATCGGGATATACGGTATATTTGGCAGCTACTTAAGTGTCCTCGAAGTCTTTGGTTGATGAGAAAATACCTCAGGTGTAAGGTTCGCATTGTGTGGATTATAATTGTGTGGATCGTAATTGTGTGCATGGCAAATGCCCGCGTGATAACTGCCGTAAATGTCTAAGGGGCGAAATTCCCACGGATAATCTGTTCTGAGTGGAGGCTGCCTAGGACGTGTGTTTGTAAATATTAAATTTCGGACAGAAAGAGGAGAGGTGGCAGGGCACCTGTTGAAAATTTTCCAGATGATGTGTTTTACTGGATACACGCCAAAATAGGGGGTTAGTGAATCAACTGGAAGCTTGCCGGTGGTTAGTTTCCACGTAGTATATACCTGCAGTAACAAGTTCAGCTGGTTAAATATGCCGGTGGCTTACTGCCAGATATTTCCAGGTCTTGATGGTCCAGGCTTGTAAGTGCTCCGTTAGGAAGTGACCCAGCTGTACTTAACCGTAATTAGGCGGTAAATCCTCCTGTGGTACGTGTTTAAATGGCAGGTTTCAAGTGGTTAGTTTCTATGCAATACTTGTGTAGATGGTGCATGCCCGAGTGCTAGGTGTCCTAGCGGTATTCACTAGATGAGAGTTGCTCATTTGTATGCGTCCAGGTAGTAAGTGTGAGATTGAAAGTGTAAGTGATTTTTTTGCATGTTTTTTTGTCTTTTCAGTCCCAATAAACCCAGGGGACAGTTATTGAGGCCTCTTTTGCCGATGAGACTCTCGTGTATGTAGAATAATATGCGAAAACATGTTGAACAAGGTTGTAAGTCATAGCCATTTGGATGGGATGTTTACTTGTCCCAGGACAAAATAATTACAAGGGGCGTGGTTCCTTTATGTTTATAGAAAGGCTCATTATCTTTTGTCAAATGCCATTTTTGCCGTACCAATACATTTCGAGATGTATGTACTCTACTTCTGTAATTAAAACAATAAAAATAGACAGTAGTGTTAAATTTTTCTATAATAATTCGCTGTATTTACTACGTGCTTACGAAACATTTGGTCAGTAAGCTCCACTACTTTTTTGATGGACCTCCAGGTTTTCTCAATATCCTGAAATCAATATCTTGAATTGAAGAATCTCTTGCATTACTTGACATTTTGAGTTTAAACTATAAGATTCGTTTCTGGTTTCTCGATGGTAACTGATAAATCTGTGACGAGACCGTTTCCGAACACGGGAAGGCTACCAAGACATCATTTTCCGTTTCAAAATACGAAAGATATTTTTTAACGTAAAGATAAACAAAAAGGCTTTTGAAAATATTTCAAGCCAATCGCCAATATAAATCAATGTAAATTCGATTCTTCTTTACTGTATTCAGGGATTGACGGATAAAAATGCTTGAAAGCAGTTTTCATGCGTAGAGTACTCCCTTTCCAAACAACGCCATCATCTAGTCACTATTGTACCTACGTTCTCTCCCGACATATATTGCCCCTGTTTTCTGATGTTTGTGAGCGTGCTTCTAGCTCGCAAAGGAACGGTACTGAAATGTAAATATATCAGCCGTCCAGACTGAGGCGTAGTGCTCAAAACGAGGTTGTGTCACAATTAAATATCCTCTTAATTGTGATGGTTAACAAGGTCCATGACATCCAATTAGGTGGTTTTGTGTGAGGCGAAAAATAAACTTGGTTTGAAATTTTAGAGCAATTACCACAAAAGTGGGTAATCGTTCTCGCTATTTTCATGGGATTAAGATCCTTGATCCATTTATGTGGCATTTTTAGGTTATAATCGTTATTAGTATTAATACAAGCAGTCATAAATGGATCCTAACGACTCTGTGCACCCAATTGAAGTAATATTCTTTGTTTACAACCTAAAGTACTTAAAGTTTCTCACTAAAGCTTACTTGCTCAAGGGCGTTTTTGGATCTTAAAAGCTTCTCAATCTTTGAAACCTTCGCATTTACAATTTACAATACTTTTGTGCGGATTTTATTTTGTTCAAATTTATATTAAATCTGTTTCTTAATATTCTTAGCCTAATCTCAAAATTGGAGGCTATTTTTCCATAATCGTACAATGGAACTTTTTTTAAAGTCGCAATTATGGATGGAGTTGTCGTGGCCAGTGGATAGTTTACAGGCCCATTATGCCAAAGAGACAAAATTCACTGCCAAAAGGCCGTTGATGGCATCAGAAAAGGTTTTTAATTTTACACAATTATTTACGCTTAATCGATACTCCATATGTGTTGTCACAACCCCAGCCCAGCCTCATCAAGAAGGAGGAATGTATCAGCATAGCTACTTGGAAACATACATATTGTAGTGTGTCTGTATGAGATCAAGTAAGCATCTGGAGAAAACTTAAACAAAGCTCAGGCTATGCCTGTAAGTAACAGTCCACCAAGAACTTGATTATGCTGGGGTGGCATGGGACCAGTATCAAACTAAACAGATACAGCAAATGAAAAAGTACAGAGAAAAACTGATTCGTTTGTAACAAGCAGTTAGCAGCAGCAGCTGTGTCACTGATATGATGAACGAGTTGGGGTGGAGGTCTCTCCAGGAGAGAAAGTGTGTGTCAGAACTAACAATGTTCTATATGTAAGATGGTAAATCATGAGCAGGGGCCGGATTTTACACAAAACACATATTTTTTCCAAGACTCCATGTTGTTGGAAATGCACGAAAACATATTTTTACAAGTAGGGGACCTCCCAGAATGAAGTTATAAACACATATTTTTACATATTTTTCACTTTTAGCACATAAATACATATTTTTTGTTTTCAGCACATAAATATATACATATTTTCGGAAAATATTTACATGTTTTCAGGAAATAACTACATAAACGTACCTAGTATTTTGGTAAAAATTAACATGAAAAACATATTGCCGCATAAGGAGAAAAGTGTGAACAATATTTCTGGTTATTTGTCGGTGCTCAACTGAAAGTTCCACCACATGTCATTCATCAATCATCAGGTCTTTACTACTAGCCTACATCAAATCTAACTTCAAATTTTTGCTGGCGGCGATTGACAAGCTTCAGGGCCGAAGTGTAGGAGGCATTGAGGCCTTGCACATCTTTCTGAACGTGCAGGAAAAAAAGGCAGATGACTTTGCCCTATCTTTGAAGTTTTCCGTGATTGTGGAATGGAGCAAAGGCTTGAAGCAACTGATCCCGATTCTTCAATCAATAACGCCAGCATGTCCAGTTCCCGAAAACTTCGAGCCGGCTGCCTTCAGCTTGGAGAACTATTCGCCCACTGCACTTGCTGCATATCGGTTTGTGTCGATGACTTCCATAGAAGTCGAACGGTCCTTTTCCCGCTACACAAACCTCTTGAGAAAAAACAGGGAAGGATTCACCCCAGAGAATCTGCAGAAGTACATTATTGCGCACTGCAATGGAGACTGTTAATTGTTTCTAAATTGACACTGGCCTGTGTTTTCTTTCTTGAAGTTTCGTATACTCAACTATGGTTATAAATTAATTTGAAAATAAAAATGTATTATGTTAGCAAATTCTTGTCAATTTTTTTGCACGATACATACATATTTTGACGATTTTAAGCACATGTATATATACGTATATTTTGGCGATTTTGTAGTACATAAGTACATATTTTTTCGATTTTGTAGCACATAAACATATATTTGTGTGATTTTTTAGCACATAAAAACACATATTTAGAATAATAAATACATATTTTGACTTTTTTTACCACATAAATTCCGGCCCCTGATCATGAGGCTGCGGGTCAGATACCAGTGCACATCACCCCAAATGTATCCTACAAAAATGCCGCTCACAGTCTTCAGTATATATACCTTAGTACAGCCAGAAGTTGATGCATATAAGTAAAGTTTCTACCCATGGGCTGTCAGAGTATGGAACCTGCTTCCAACCCTAATTACCACCTAAGTGAGTGTGACTAGTTTCAAGTCACAACTGCAGGACTGCTTGACAGTGCAACTAGTTTATATTGTGAAACCTAACTGGCACTACAACCAGCCAAGGGTTGGTAGCATCAGCACTGTCACCATGGTTGATCCAATCTACCAGAGAATAGACAATACGAGTTGCATAAATAGGTATGCCACCACCAGCAAAAAGCACTTTGAAGCGAAAAACAAATGCACAGAAGAACTTGATATTTTCTTTTTCTTTTTCTCTATGTAAACTGGAGTGTAAACTCCCGGGATACAAATCCCAAAAGGCCCAACCTGTGCTGGTGTAAATGCGAATGAAGATCAGATGAAACATTATGGGAGCACCCACTCTTAAGCTATTGATCACCCCAACCCACTTTTAAGGAGCCATTAACATTATAACATGCCCACCAGTAATAAGCAATTGAATGCAGATCGGTTGTTACCACATCACACACTTGGTTTACTATTATATACTGATAGTCAAAGTTGAAAAGCTCATCAACAAACCAACCTTTTACGTATATAAATATATGTAGGCCTATGTACTTTTCAGATTTTTATGTCAGATGTAAACTATTGCTACACGACTGCACTTCCGTCTCTCATCCAAAACCTCACTGCAACTTATGTTGTGTTTGTGTTAACTTGTGGTCTAAAGGAACGTTAACCTGGCCTCCTAGGATCCTCAGGCACTTTGGATTACAGCAGCAAGTTAGGGTCGGCGACTTTTTAAAAAATACTTAAACTCGTTGGCCCCTTGCTCTGATTTTCAAAATTAGAACTAACGTATACAAATAAAAGAACATTTCATTAAAAACGGTATTGTACTGACGTAAATGCATTGTCGGACATATTCACTTGATATATTGTATTGATTTTTTAAAGAGTCAACTTGTAAGGCCTCTTTCCATTCACACAGGAGGGCATCCGTGGAGGGAAAAGATAGCACGGTAGCACCATTAAATCCTATTCTTTAACTGTACAAAACCTAATACTTAACACTTATTTTGGCAGCCAAGATACCGCTGTTTCCCTTCGCGGCCTGGATAACCTGTTGTCAAGCACACCAATTGAATTAGCAACCACAGCCACGCGCATTAGCCGCATGATAAGTCTCCGATTAAGACATTCAACGTCAAGAAACTTCGCAAACGAAATAAAATCTGCTGTGCCTAGGTATTACCATGACTTCATTTACATTTCTCGTTGAATTTATTTGTATTCTTCCAGCAGACTAGTTCCCTTACACATATTGAATCATCTGCAGACATGCCCTACGTACTCAGAATGTCGATCCGTACAAAAGGCCAGCTCAAACTAGAAATTCAAATTCAAAGTAACAAATAAACTTTAAATATGTACAGCGATTAAAAATAATCAACTTACTGTCGATGCTTTCATATTCCCGTTTCTGTGACTGCATTTTCGCAGGGTCTGCTGATTTTGACATTGGCTGGGTCTGTCCTTCTGGAGACACACTCATCAGCAATGGTTTCTTCAACGTGCAGTTGAATAAAAACAATACTACACTTAGCAACTAGTCAGCAATTACAATCCTTACAGCCTCAAAATGGAAAACCTTTGACCTGAAAAATCACGATACTCGTTGCTAGATCTAAGATTATATTAAGTTGCCACTAATATACAGGGCTACTAATGTACTTTTCTGGCAACAACCGAAACGGTTTGATAAACAACAACATGAGCAGGCACGGTTGACCGCTTTGAACACCTGCGACTTGAGTTGGGGTCGTGACTGGGCCAAAGGGGACAACGATGTCAAGGGTCGCTCTTAAAAAGCCTGTG
>JAAAKM020006971.1:62733238-62762744 GCA_010016025.2 Alatinidae sp. Z8VKAUB7J3 | reverse complement strand
TACCCGATGGAGGCGGATTCCGCACCCCTTTTAATTTTTTGTAATAACTTTTGTTCTGCTTGGTCAGATATTTTGAAATTTTTGGAGAATTAATCAAATTTCATGTCTCAGATGTTCTGAAAGTTTGAACTATGTACTTTAGATATATGAGGGTTTGTCGCATGCAATCGGAGGATATCTTGTCTGTCTTGAACACTTATTAAACATTTGCCAAATGTATGGAACAATGTATAGAGCCATGTTTCCAGTTTGTCTGGACACAGAAAGTTGTAACTCGGTGTGCATATCTGTATATACCTAGAGTGTATCAGCGCCAAATATGAAGGAATTCTGTAAAGCCGTTTCGGAGATGAAGTAGGGGGCGGATTATACCCCCTCTGACATACAGTTCCTCAAATACGTCGGGTAAGGTATGTTAAGCCCTAGATCATCTTTGAAAGTTTTCTCTAACAATCTAATCCCATATTCAAGACGAGACAGCAGCAGAGCTCCTTTAACAAGTGTGAGGTACTCGGAATATAATGTCTATTCTCCAGAGGAAGTTGTTTGTCAAAAGCAATATTTCTGAGCAGCTGAGTTTCAAGGGTCGAATCATGCTTGTTTGAAATCATTGAAATAGGAAAACGTCTCGGATTTACTTTCCAACGTCAATCGAACCTATTTTTGCTTTCTTACAAAGAAATGGACATAGTAAATTGCAGTGCAGTCGAGTCAAGTGAAGTCACTTCGTACGGCCGTAGCTAAATGCATGCAAACAACGTTGGGGGGTACACATCCATCAGCCATAAACAGATTCTGCAAGTTTGTGCCATTATGAATATTCCACTTTGACACGGCATATCTTGCCTCAGGGTATTACAGCAGGATGCAAGCTCGGCTTTAGGTCACTCAATACAAGGGTTTGCGCCAGCCCGTAAATGTCGTTACTCTGCTTCAGCAATAAGCTCTTCCCTACAAATGCTACATAACAACTCGGCAGGGGAATAGTCAACATGCGAAAAGAAGTGATCAACTTTCTCTTGAGAGTAAAGTGTCCAATAATGGCAAGCAGAACAGTCGTCCACGTGCGAGCACGTAACACACTTGTGATAGAAAGTTGATTTAACATGGTCTAAGAAGAGCATCAGCAGCATAATTTTAAAATACTAATGTGGGAGGGTAAGTGGACTTATTGCTGTAGTGAGTACAATTCTGGTTGACAGAATCATGCGTGATTTATAGCATAATCCTCACGATGCGTACTTTCTATTTTCGAATGTTGAATACAGTATAACTTGCCTTAGCGGCCACCTCTATAGAGTGTCCACCTGTCCATAGCGGTCATCAGTTAACCAGCCGTCACAATTTATGTAGTAATTTACCTTTAGGCCTATAGAACGGTCACCTCTGTAACACGGTCAGCGGTCACTTTCATACGGACCAGGTTAATAACTTCCCTGTGTATAACGGTTGATTGTTGAGTTAAATTCGTTTCATGGATTGTTTGAAGTTAGTTTTTGATTGGAGAAAGTTTTGGATGACAGCTGCGACGACGAGCTGATCGTTGAAGAAAAACCGAACTCATGCACTACAGTGGAAACGACGACAGCATCTTACGCAAATCAGTTGGCCGCCTTTGCTCTTGAACATGGATACACTGACATACTAGGGCATGTTTCCAAGGCAGAGGATGCAATCACTAAACTTGTTCTTACCAAAAGACATGTTGCGGGGTAGAGAAATATAGCTGACTATTTTCCATCTTTGTAGCTTTAAAAGTTTGTCATCAAAAGTAATGTTATAAAACGGCTCATTCCTATTTTGCGCATATTCTGTTACTTATCAGATACAAATATGACGTCATCAACAAACAATTTTCCCCTTTCTTACCTAGCCTGTACAGAACGGCCATCTCTCTATAACGGCCTCAATTCGTCAGTCCCTTGGGTGACAGTTATAGGCAGGTTACACAGTATTTACCTGCACTCTGTTTGCTTCTTTCAATAGGTAAGTCGACATGGAACAAGGTAGACTAAGAAGGATTTGCGTTGTTCTGGAAATTGCTTATCGTGCCAGTTTCTATCGAAAGGTTCCCTGTGGTTTACCATGTACTACGATTCTAGAATATTGCACGATATAGCGAAAACGTTGTGTAGCCCTACTTAAAATCTTGTTCGTCTCACAGTCATTAACTGATAACTGCAACGAGTGCAAATATTTTCTAATTAGTGATTGTTTACAATATCTCCGAGTTACCCGAAATTCTATACGCGACTCGGCGCTAAAGCACTTAACGATACACTTAAAATTGTTTTATTACGACTTTCAACGTGTACAATTATCGGCCAAACTGAAGCTACGTTAAGCTGTGTACTGTGGGACTCGTGCAACTAAGCACATATCACGTCTCGGCAGAGAAATGGGATAGAGGATAAGTGAGACTATGAGAAGCGTTTCTCGAGCTCTGGAAAATCTCATAAAAAAGTAATTAAGTTACATAGCGGGGCATAGATATTTCTACCTTCAAAGCAAACGAGATTCAACTCATAGTACATTTCATAATATCAAGACTGAACGCTTTCGTTCTCCTTTATGATGCCCCATCTATAATGTGAAACGTGTCCCCTTTCCGCTGCAAAGGCGATCTATGTACGAAGTAGTGCAAGTGTCTATACGACCATGCACTGCATCTACTATTCATACCGTAACAAATATAAGACACATGCTACGGTTTGTGATCTCTTTAGGCATTATCGTCGTTGAGAGCTCTGATGGTGCAACAAATAAGACTGGTGATCATCGGGTCTAGCCAAGTTGCAATGAAATGTTCGGCTGAGAAATTCAAGCAAAACAAGGTTTTACCAGTCTACCTTTTACACCGTGCATGCATTTGTTGAACCGGGAAAGTGTCACTGAAAGTCAGTTGCATCACACATCTGCATACGACTAATGCGCACAATGCTTATTGTGCCAGAGATCGTGCGTGAGTAATAGTCCATTGGAGCCACCAAAAAGGACCATATGCATAAAAAATCAACAAGAATTGCCAATTTTCAGACGCCTTCCCTCCCTTCTCGTCGATGACAACTCACTCTATTGCTTGAGCTCAATTAACATTGACCCCCCGCCCCCATTTAGTATTGGCGTCGTAAATATATAGTCCTTTAAAATAACGAACATCTAGCGCATTGAATAGAGAATGTAATCTTTGAAAATTGCATTGATTCGGATTAATGGTTGCTTGAAGATTTCGACAGATACTGGTCACAGTAATCGTTTGGAGTAACGGAGGGAAGATTTTCCAGAAGAATTTATAGGATTGGGGAAGACTGAAACGCTTTAAAAATAACACGTACAAAAGTGGCATGCCTTTTCTACGCGTGCTATTGCAATGCGCGAAAGCTGTAAATAAACTATTTTAATTACGATAAACAGGCTCCTTTGTTTTGACGAATGCAGCCACTCTAAATTCTTTTACCTGAGAGGTCATAGGGTAGAGTTATCATCAATGACCGCATTGCCAAACATAAAACATCTCCAACAAACAAGCAGAGAAAATGCCAGCCCTGAAGATAGCTTGAAAACACTACTCCTGTGAAAAAGCAAAGTGCTATACAGTAAACTCATAAGCAATCTGCAATTCATGTCCAATCTGAAGTAATTACATATGTCTAGGCTTGTGTGATTCTGCAATTGCAGGAAGTGCGTTGAAATCGACTTAAATTCCGCGATTGCAATGTGTGTTTTACTAAAATACAGCACGACCTTTTTACAGACTTGCTTTCTACAATTATTTGTACACCTACTCGACAACAAAAACAGTTACAATTCTGTTTTCTTCTTAAAACCAAACAAGTTTTTAAACCAGCTGACAACATCGCGTCCAACGGCTTGTATTGTTTCAAAGAGGCCTGGGTTACCAGATTTAAAAGACTTCTCACTTTCTTCCGCAGGTTTCTCCACTTTTTCTTCTGTATCCTGGGGGCTACCTAATTTTTCTTGCATTTTTGCAATATCTTCTCTTGAGTACATTTCCATTCCTGGCATACCTGGTATGCCTCTGCAAGCGAAAAAAACAAAACTCATTTACTTGAGCATTGAAAATATACAAATATTGAAGTAAAAATCATTTAAATCAAGTATATGACCTTGAGCTTTCCATTCTTAATTGTGTTAAGACCTGGTGACCATACTGACTATCTTTATAATGATGATGATGATAATAAGGACAACAATGACAATGATGTGATGATAAAGTTGCTGATTAAGTTGTTGTTCATGGCAGTGGTGATGATGTTGATGATGACAATGATGACAATGATGATTATGATAATGGTAATGATAGTAACCAAGACCATCATCATCTCGTTAACTTTGACAATTTCTTATGAAATAAAATTTTACACTAAAAATACATATACATAGAAGTGTAATTCTAGAACTGATATTATCTACTTTTAATACACTTTAAGTTATTATCCACATTTTAATGCCAATTTTGTTCCATAAAATATAATTTTTCTATAAGTTTCTACAAGTATCTTTCTTATTTCAATTCAATCTTTTCCATCTACGTATGTAATCCTGCCTGAGCTCAATAAGGTTGATACCACTTAGTGCAATGTTGACTTTATTTCCACTCTATTTCATACAGTAACAAACCATGTGCCCACTCTCATATAGGGTATAGCCTTTTCTACCATGTAATTTTACAACCTCAATTTTCAACTTTGCATAAAATTCCAAATTGTGTTATGTCGTTCATTACTTCCTTTAACAGTCTTTAAAGCATCTTTTAGTCATAAGGTACCCTTAGCAATGCATCATACTTTCATTCCTGAAGTTGCTGATGTTGTAGTTAAAAACTGATATCTAGTTCACTATATGTACTAGAAAAATGCTTGTTATTCTTAGTCTTGTGCTCTCTATCAAGGAAATAGTAGAATAGTTTCTGGAAATTCAAACAAATATCTTTAAAGCTTGTAAAACCAGAAAGCTATCTACTATTTAATAATGTATGCCTATATCATCATGATGATGGAGGACTTGTGATCATAACTTTTGATGATGATTACAGTGATGATGATGTGTATGAGAATCATAGTTCTGGTGATGATAATGATGATAATAATAACGGTGACAACAATGGTGGTGATGATGATGATGATAATACTATGATAATGATTGCAATGGCAAGAATGATGGTGGTGACAAGGATGATTGTGTTGGCACTGGTGACAATGCTGGTGTTGGTGCAGATTATGATGACACAAATGGCCATGATAAGTGGGAAGACATCTTGGTTATACCAGCTGTCAGAAGAATTTTAACAGAATGATTCTCAAAATTTAAATAAATAATATTCTCTGTTTACAGATTACTGTATGTTATAAAACAAGAACTTCACTGCCATATGCAAGAACATTTCTATTATGGTTATCATGTCTTATTGTAACAAGTGGGGATGTTGGTACCATTAGGAACATTTGAAGGCTATATCCTAAAAATTAACCACCATGTGCCACCATTGATCTCTTAATCCCTAACATCAATTTGGTCGAGAGACAACATTATGAAAAATGTGTACAGATAACCACTGTGGAACTTCAAATCATAGTACATACCTCATTTCCTTTAACACATCATTTGCACTTTGTTCATCCTGTGACATTGGAACAAACTTTTCATCTTTCCTGTTGACAAGGTTATATTTCTTTCCCTTTTTGCTGCATGCACTAGTCATCTTGTTACAGACCTCATTTGTTAATTGTGAAGTGCTATATTTCTGTCTCCATAACAGTTCACCTAAATCAGTATCAACCTCTGAAATACTTTCTTCACATGCTTTTGCAATTGTCTTGCATTCCTCTTTACACTTTGAACGCTCATTAAATTCAACTAACTTTAACCCACCACTTTCCTCAACAATGTCATATTTTTCTATCCAGTCTCCATGCTTTGAATTTGGCTGACATATCTTTTCAACTACACTAAGAATGTCATCTTCATCTGCCTGAAACAAATAATGCAACAATAAAATCATTAAAATAACTAGAAAAATTTCAGCTTGCAAACTAAGCAGCTAGCTTGTCTTCTACTTAATAAATGCCAAAGAAACAGGGCCTGCCAACACTCAGTTAAGAAGGATATATATTCCCCCCTCACTTACATTGCCTTTCACATACACCCCTTATATCCTTATGTTTATGGATAACATTCCTTCTCACCATTACAAAATCTGTGGAAACTGGGCCATCACATGGTAAGTTAAAATAAGAAGAAGTGAATAAGTATAAGAGTCTGGGAATGAATTCAGGTGCCTTCAAATAATCTTCCTTATTTATATATAGGAATGACTGATTATATTTTTCTTTCGCAAAAATTGTAAATGGGGATAAACATATAGAGAAAAAACCTTACCTAAATCAGAGTGGCCTAGAGCAAATTTATCATTAATTCATTTAAGCAAAAGGTAAACACAGCTAAAGAATTCACTCTGCAAAAAAGCAGATGACATCAGCAAACAACAAATACCAGTTACTACTTGATTTTTCATTATTCATTTTGTTTCATTTTCATTGTAATTGCAGCCCTTAAAGTAAACCTTGACCTGACATAAAGTCTGGGTACTCTTCTCTGAAAATGATCTGGTTTCAGTATTATTGCACATACACCTCAGTTGGCCAAACTGTCAAGAGAGAGCAGCTTTTTGTAATTACTTATATACAAAAATACTGTACCCAGTGGCATTTGGGAGCTACTGAGGGCTGCAACTCTCCACTTTTTGCTACATATATAGCCAATCTTCTAAACCTAGGGTTTCTAACATCTAAAGTATATATGTACATTTTGGCATATATGTATTTTAAAAAATCCATGTTGTAGATTATGATAACCTTATAGTTTGTGAAAGCAGCTTGAAAGCATTGTAATATTAATTATCTATAGTGTCCTGATGCCACAATGATTCTTCTCGAGGACTAAACATAAAATCCACTATGAAGATTCATAATGTTTGATCAGTTTATTGAAAGAATGCTTCATATTTTTATTATTTATTAACAACAAAATTTATTGATCATTTTCTATTGAAATAAATGGTTGGCTTCTGAACAAGCAGTGAATTATCATACTGATCTCTATTTTATTCAGGTACGATATATAAGTCAGGAAGAATTATCCACTTTCAAAGATTAAGGGATGTAGGAATCAAAACCTTATCACAGTTAGTAGCAAAAGTTCTTTACCCTTGCTATAAGTATCAGTGACACGATTTGTGCCTCTGAGCATATGTGTGTGAAAAGAAAATTCTTTAGGTCTGTTGAGTAGTTGGTCATTCAGATCTAGTTTTTTACTTTCTGCATGATAAAAGGTTGGCATATCTCCCTGGAAGTGAAAATGGCATCATTGATCACTTCACCATCTGAGTATCGCCACATATGAAATGCCAGGGTATGACTATTTTTATTTGTTAAAAATACAGGCACTTCACACTCAAGAGAAAACGCCAATCAGCTACCACACAACAATGCGAATGGAATGGATTTTGTGACAAATTGCAAAGATGTGCCATGAAAATCGAACTTTTTCACCGAACTTGATCTGCAAACCAGAACTAAGGCATTTATATCCACGAAGTGCCATTTAATGAAACAGGAATTTGTTATTTCAATTTCATTTTATGGGTGCCTTATGGCCACACTGGTAGCTGGAGTGTACCTCATAAATCCCTGCCTGTAAAATACACAGCTGTGGTATATCTTCACATTTTGTGATTTGTAGCCTATTTCAAAAACTAGCCAGGGAATGAAGAGTGGCAATGTAATGCACAGTATCACGTACAGATCAACAGGACCTCTGGTACTCTTTCATACTTAGTTATATTTTACCTTTCAAAGACAATTTCATTGAAAATGATACATAACTAGTCTAGCAGCTGTAAATATATGGCTAGAGGGTTAAATGTAATCTGGAGAGCGTAAGTTGAGAATGAAATATCTAGTACGTTATATGCAATATGTCACATATCCTAAATTGGCAATTTTCAAACCTTTCGCTTATTAAGCCTTAAGGGAAAATTACATTATAATTTACATTTTATGTTTTTCAAATGAACTTACCATGATTGATAGAAAGAGTTACCAGGGAGAAGTTTTAAATGGAGGTTGAGCTTTAAGGTAAGACCTTACTATGTTTGTGGTCATACTGCAACATTTTAGTCACCTCTTGGGTGGGATGAAGGTTATAGGCATATTGTTCAATCTAAGCATGCTTCTTACCGGTACATACAATATTTTTTTTCACAGAAGAAAACGGGATATTTAACTATTATAATGGCAAAACAAAAGTTTGCGTTCAAGCCAGCTTCCAACGAAGCCTGATACCCTGTATAAAATAAAATAACTTCAAAATTTGAAACATTAATACGAAACACATACAATTGAATAGGTATATATATAATAGTAAACATTCATATTTAGAGGCGTTTCTGAGATCCACTTCTTTCCAAGCTTTAAAAACAATATGCGCCTTTTTTATTCAGCTGTTTCATAATTGATAAGATAACGAGATATCCAAGGGGCGCAAGAGTTGCTTCTGTACAATAGCTAGGACAAGTATGATGAACATTAAAACGCTATTCCTTATACGTTTCATCTTCAATGCCAGATCCTGGCTTATTCACTGTAGCTAGACATTAGCAGGCCAACAACGAGCAGTATCACCATGATAAACAATGCGTTTGTGTTCGCTATAAAAGGCTATAGAATTTTCGATAATGGTGTAACAATCACACATACAGTCGGCCTAGACACTTGTCTGGCCACGTCCATTTTCACTTTAGGGCATTCTTTGAGTAAAGGTATAATAGGGTCTCCACACTTACCTTTCCTTTTTTCGTTTTTAATTGCTTTACTTCCCTAACCAATTGTCGAACTCCCTTTTGGCAAACCTGGCACAAGATGAAAGGAACCTCAGCACTTCTTGCATAGAATTTCTCCGATCGGGGAGGAATCTGGGACACTACTAATTCAAAGGCTACATAAAATACTATAAATAGAGCGACTTGGGCTTGCTTTAACATCTTCATATGAGCAGTCTGTGCAACACACAGAACCTATGCGAAGTCAGCACGACGTGGCAGGTATTGCTAACAAGAAGCAACAAGTGCTAGAGCAACTGCTTGCCATAACAAATATTTCATGTGTGATCCCTAGCCTCGTATTGATGGGCAAGCTTTCCCGCAAAATCCGATCACAAGGAACAGATGAGCAAACTGCCCACAGCTTTCTGCAACATAAGTTCTTGAGAGGTTCTTGAGAGGTTTGACACTATCATTAGCTTTTCTGAGGTAGATTAATCGTCGTGTTACCCAAAACAACCGCACAAATGACTTTTTTCTGTGCTGAGGTCAGTGTGATAAATAGTTTTATTTGTCGCCATTGACCAAACAACCCAGCATAGGAACGATATTTTATGTTGTAAGGAACTCAGGTACTTTCTACAATTAATACAAAAGTTGCCATGAATAGTTTAGTATGCTATTTTCTTTTTTATTGAGCACATTTTACAACTGGCCTAAATATGGAAGTATACTGATGATTTTGGAGGACCAAATTTTGGAAATATGAACATGAATATGAATATGAACTCTTTCTCCGCCAGCGCGAAAATTGCGAACCATTATGTAAGATCTTTCTTCTCACTTGGCGATCTTTGACGCGATCTTCGCGAGCATTTAGGCTAACATTTTCAAACCACAGTCTTTCAAAGAACTCTGTGTACTCATTGTCACGCCACCTGTTTGTTGTCAGCCTCTTTCTGATCACCATTCCTTTCAGGTAGATTCTTCTCGCTCTTTGTGTGGCTCTTTGGCGTTGCGATAGAGCTGAATCATACCTTATTTTTACAGTAGATGTGATTGGAGTAAGTCTAGTGATTTTCAAGAGGGTCCCAATTCGTATGCAATTAGATAATCTGTGGGCAGTCATCAGTTTCATCATGTGATATTGGAAGGTTTTAAGTTTTTTAAGAGCTTTTGGGGTCCTGTTGATACATGATAAGCTATAAGGAACTGGAGGAATGACGTAAGTGTTAAGAAGTTTTACTCGAGGCCTTATGAGACTGACTATGATATAAGCGTGGTTTGGTTCCTGTGGAAAGCTTCCCAACCTAGGCTAGTCGTTCATTGACGTGCGATATCAAATCTGCACACCTAGATCTGTTCATGTCTTGTACCTTCATGTTAGGGCCATCAAAACGATTCTAAAATGAGTCTAAAATGCAGAGATATATCGACAAAATGTCAAACCAAACTTAAAAGGGTTCACTGATTTTCCAGAAGGGCTTACACAAAAATTACGTTTATTGGTGAAGCATGCCATACGTTTATTGATGAAGCATGCCCTAAAATATGCTCATAGGTAATAAGCATGGTCATCATAAGTAAAACAGGGGCTGTGGACAATAGCTATGACGCCATAGGGGACGTTGTGCCTCCTAAACAGTGGATGTAGGTGTTTTAAGAGTGATTGTTGCATATTGATAAGCTACTGTTTAAACCCAAAGTTCTGCAAATTGTCACTATAGTGAACTCTCATCTTCTAGGCGAGGTTTGGTAGAAGGTCTCTCCTGTAGATATTTTGACTGCATGAGTAACATATCATGCGGTGGGTAATTTCCTTAGTCCAGGATATTCCGAATCAGACAGTCTAAGCCTAGCTTGATTTCTAGGTAGGTCATAAATCTGGATGTTTAGGGTAGTAAACAATGAACTGGGGGCATGGTAAGTAGCTAGTATTGGAATTAGTGAAAACAATGAATGTAACATAATCAGTAGAAATAATTAGAGGAGTAAGAATGAAAACCGTGACAAAGTTACCCTTTCTAAAAACACTCCTAATTTTGGAAAGTATTTAAAGCAATGAAAAGCAACAGTCAGAGAATGTTCGCTGTCCACCGATCTCCAGGAAGATATTACCGACAGGATAGATTATTGAATCCGCATTGAGTTTTTGTAACTATAGAAACATCACAAACACAGTTTGCAGCTTGCTACAAGTACAGCGGGCAGCTAGTTGGGGGGGGGGAGGGAGGGGGGCACCTAGCAGATTTCAAGGGGCATTGCCTAAGATGCATGTAACTGATTCGGATGGATTCTTTTAATAGTTCTTTGAAATTAAAATGACCATTGCGAAATTTTAGAAAGTAAGTGGAAATTGAATTTTCTTACAATAATCTATGCCGATGTTTTGACGAACAATTTGATTCCCTCAGATATTGTTAACTTCTTGCGATAAGCGCTAAATTGGTCCTTAGGTCACCGAGTCTCAAGTCCATAATGAAAAACGTACATTGTGCTATTGTCAACAGGAGGCGTAATGCTACATTTATCCATTATAGAAAATGTTATCACAAATCAAATAAGAATAAATAAATAAACAAATAAATAAATAAATAAATAAAAAATAAACAAAAAAATAAATAAATAAATAAATAGATAAACAAACAAATAAATAAAAAAATAAAAAAATAACTTGAATGACTTTTTCAGCAATCCTTGCACTAGAGAAGAAGTAACCCCCTCCTTCCCTTAGCCAGTGATCGTCTGAAGGGACAGTTTTGTTCCTCGTGGCAGAGGTGTCAATCGAGTAAATGATAAAGCGAAGGGAGCTGCATGCAATTCTAAACAGAACCGAAGAATAACCCTAACAATTAGACTGGTAAAACAATTGGGAAGGAATTGGAAAATTCTCAAAGCACGCATTAAATCATATTATAGAGGTACAATAAATGTGAAAGCAGTGCCAGAAATTGCCCCTTTAGCTAAGGGTCTCGTCTTCATTTTTATTATCATTATCACCACCATCACTACCACCACCAACAACATTATCCTCATCATCCTTCGACTAGATCCTTTTTGCTATGGGCCTGCAGCCCCGACTCTTTTTGTGGTTGAAGTGTTTCTTGTGCCTTTCCTACACATTCGTTCAGTTTTTACGTGTTTTTAAAGCTTATTTTGTCGTGTGCTTTCTCGATCGCCCATTCAAGCGTTCACTCTATACATGTATCCTGTTCACTCCATGCATGAAATCATATTGTATTCTTGTAAATCTGCACTCAAAGAAAATATTCATTCTTGCCATCGCACCATTTCGAATGCCTTTGAGGTGAAGAACGTAATTCTCGCAAAAGCCAAATATACATCAATGGTTAAAAAATATTTGTACGGGTATAGAAGTAGCCAAAGTTATTGTAAGGAGCAGAAATGTTGCTAATGTCTGTTTCTTGTACTCACTGGTGATAAGTTATTATAATTTCAGATAATGAGATGTCAACTATTCCCATGTGACCATTCTTATGGGATCGATTTACCATCTATAAAAGATATTTTGTCTCCAAGGAGTTTGGTTTTTAGAAAGCCTCAACAATTATTATCTTAAATGTAGAAAGGAAGCAATGAAACGTCAAAGGTCACCAGTGGCAATAAATTCTACGAGGTCAACAATTGCGGTTGCCAACACTACGCGTTCCCTCCTGGGAAAATTGTTTATCAGGTCTATTTTGACCGTCGGCCTTCCAATGCTAGACCAGACAACAAACAAATAGACGTGCCCTGTTGAATTATTCTTGTCATGCTGTTTGTAAGCAAGATCAATACCTGCTCAGCCCCCAATGTAGGATCACGACATTTTGATAAAACATTTGATTTCGAGGTCATCATCGCTTTCTGTTTTCATTCTTATTGGCTGCTCAATTTGAAATGGCTGTTTTTACTTTCAGTTACTATACCAAAAGTCGAGTGTTGGTTTAGTCAGTAGAACATGAACTTAGGGAACACGATGCTTATAGCAGTTGAAATATTTAAAGCAATGAACGATTTTCAGTTTTGGACACGCCAATTTAGAAGAGAATTATTATCAGTTCCATTTTGATGACCACAAAGGTAAATGATGCCATGGCAAAATTTGAATAAATATAAATAAAATTTTTGGACATAGTCGTAGTACACGGGTATCATTTATCTCGTTACTACATGAATTTCACTTTCTTTATGTTGCTCGAGGCGGGAAAACTGAACATCATGGGTTACTATGCAAATGACCTGTCGAAAGAATTCGCAACATCACATAATTTGTCGGTGGAGAGAATATAACAAAATAACCAATGACCTACCTTGCAAGGTCTAGGAAAGAATCCAATGGTCTCACTTCCCTTTTATTTTCTTGAGCCTTTTTGTTGACGTTTCCACTGCTGCCAGGACTAAGCGACAATACGAGAACTACTCCAAGAATCACAGCAAGGAAGGTTGTACCCATATAATAGACAAATGCTCTTCTTCCAAGTCTCCCAGATGCCTTTTGATCCAAAGCTGCTAGTCCCACAATTAAACTGGAGACAATTAAAGGCAAAATAAGCATCTTCAACATTCTCATAAGCAGTTCTCCTGGAAAACCTATTAAAATTAAGATTGTGGATCGTTCCGGTTCTTCTACTTTTTGAATCCTATTGTTGATGCCGATGCCGACCGCGAATCCAAGGATGACGGCAATGACGATGAATATCATCAAACGGTCTCTTTGCCATAAGACCTGATACCATCTTCGTCTCCTTATACTGCTAACCGGACTGTCTAAGTCGAACTCCTTCTTATCATTATCGTTGTCGCCGATATCTTTCAACTGAACTTCACCTTGATAAAAAGAAGGCATCATAAGATTAGATAATGATGATGATAATGACATTGATGTGTAGCGTCTTTAAAATATGAAAGTTAACTGAAGGTCTAAGGGTATATATATGTTCGTCTTTTATCAGAATGAAAATGCCAACCACGCGTTTCGATTCTCAAGAGAACCAAATCATTCATTCATTGACATCAATGACACAAAAGAATGTAGGTATAAAACATGGAACAGTATACTGATGATTGGAAAACAGTGGAAGAGGGGTCTCTATCGACCAAGATACAGGAATTATTTCAGACGAATCTTGTTTCCGTTTAAGACATTGCTATTTCCGTGTAAGACTTAGTAAGACTTAGTAGCAATATGTTCATGACGACATAATACGCTACTTGAAACTCGACCCTAATGAGGAAATCCTCTTCAAAATGTGGTTAAACAGCACCGATGGCCAAGTGTTGCTATTTCAAAAGAAAGTCTAGCCAAAAGAAAGACCTAAAATAGGAAGAAACGTTGCTTTGGGTAGATTAAATAAAAAATCGTGCATTCCAAGATTTATATGAGATGGAAAAAGGCAAACAATAAACAATGGATAGATGGAATATTATTAACCGTAATTTGGAGTTAACATTATTCAAGTTCCATGAGAATACTGCGCTCCCCCTTCCTCCCCCCCCATTTCTAAGAAACGGAAGAGGAATACGAAGGACGATGAAGTAGTAAGAGGTGGAGCGGAAGATGAAGAAGAGGCTATAACTGATGGCGATGATGACGATGGTAGTCAGGAAAGATGCACGAGGAGAAGAAGAGGAAGAAAATGTAAGATGATTGTAATGAAAGATGCTAAAAGGGAGGGAGAGAAGATCAATAAAAGATACATAGCTCAATGATAATTATTACAAAAATGAGTTAAAATTTGATCTTCGTATGACTACATAGTAAGGTTTAAATTGCATTTTACTATTAGAAAGAGGGGGAGGAGGGGCCACAAAATCAATAACTAATGGCAAACAGCTACAAAGCAAACAGAAACACATTCAAGATCTATTGTTGAATGCAAGATATCTTAACCACGAAAACAAACGACAGGGATCAGCAAAAATCCGTACCTTTAAACAAACTGCAATAGCAACTGCACTATCAGGCTAAGAAATTTAATAAACTTCAGTTCGTTCAACATTTTAAACCTGGTTTCCTTTTTATTATGAAAAATAGGATAAAAATCATTTATTATTGAGAACATGGCCCTCTTGATTTCATTCAACGTCGGCCAACATTTATCAGGGTGTATAAGCCCGAGGTAAGGGAATTGAATTCTGTAGGTTTCGTGCCCTTTTGGTGACGTTTTCCTATTTTGTGGAAAGTTATCGCGTTTGAAATTGTAGAAGTCACTTTATTAACCTACGTCTAGTCCGCTGAAAGACAAAAGCTGCATCGAAACCAGTAACTGTTGGTGCTTTGGTATACATGACGTCTGTACCCCTTGACATACGTGAGATGCACTTATTAGAAGAAGGGGACAAAGACATACACTAATTGCCATTGAAAAGGACTAAACTTGTGCATAACCTTCCCTTGAAGACAACTGAAACTTCTAGTTATGTTACCAATATTTTCAAGTTATATTCTGCAAATTGTGTGCTAGAAAGTTCATGATGGTAAGTGTTTTGCAAGTTGCAACATACGTATGTCCCATAGAATAGAAACAAAACTTGGGAGCATGACGTGATTCTCTTGGTGACCATTTTACCCTCCTCGAAATTATCTTGGAGGACAATGGATAAATGCCTTGGGTATTATCATGGAAGCATTATCTCTCCAGATGGCAAAGTATTTTGAGGAAATACGGTCCGTTGGCCTTCATTCACATTTCGGTCTAGTGTTGGAAGGATCAAAAAGACCATACGAACTTCGTGACTTGTTCATTGGTCTGCATTCAACGGTCTAGTGAACATTTGCGGGTAGCCTTTTCACCTGTTGTTAGGCTTACATGGACAAAGATTCAAAGCTAGTCGCCAGAGACCACGGTTAGCAAACGCCCTTTTGTTATAGGTAAGCCTCAGATCAAAGGAAGTGAAAGAAGACAGACTTGTCTAACCGCCACTAGGATGGTCTTATCACGTAGTCATGTCACACCTCTGGGTCCCAGACTTCTATTGCTAGTGTGGACACTGTTGTTCAAACGTGTCTCTACTCTATCAGTAAGGACGAAGTGAGACGGGGGTTCGGAAGATTGGTGGGTAGTGGTGGCATTAACTCAAGGATAAGTAAGCGGTTTATCGACTGTTAAGTGCTTCACTATAATGTTCACAGAAGTTGAGGGATATCAGGAGAGGGACTCTTTGTTTAAGTCAGATGAATGGAAATGGATAAAACGAATTTGGGAAGTGAAGGCTGAGAGGCAATTCTCTGTAACTTTTATAGTCAACAAAATGCAAGTTTTCGTTCCATAATATTTTCATATTACGCAGAACAGCTCCCAGGTTCGTCTGTAAGTAATAGTGTGACCAAGACGTTGCAGGATATTGAGAGGTCAAGTAGAAAAACGTCTACAATACGACTGATATATGTTTTACGCCACTAAGCGTAGAAGAGGGAATGGGTTTCAGGCGAAAACTTTCCTTAAACCTCTAATAAATCTCATTAACACAAAGAAAATTCTTACATTGTTAAATTAATGGCAAATAAAATTATTACATAGTTTAAGAAATCTACAACTTGAGAATCTAGGACCTGAGAGGGGTAAGGACATGCGCATGTAAGGTTTTTTCCGCAGCAACCTCGTCGAGGATTAATCTACCCTCTTAACATGTCCCCGCGCAACTCAACTAAACGAACAATATTACTCTCATACATGTTTACATAGCTGTGTCGGATATTTAATACACAATGCCAATGCAAACAATCGTCAAACAATACTGACATCCCAAGCTTCTCCACAGCAAATTTTGAACTTGCAGACTCATCTTTACTGCAAACATGCTTCGAAGAGTGCATTGAGTTAAACCAAAATAGTCTTAAGGAAAACGTCTAAAAAGCAATGACATGTTAGTGGAGATACGTCTCTCTAGCGGGCGGTTTGGCAATTACAATTGATACGCACTACAAAGATGCATCAAGGAACTATGCATATATGACGTCGCCACAAACCGCTAACCCCTTCCCCCTCCATACGTCAAGAAAGTACAATATATATGATTCTTGTAGACCATTGATCTCCCTTCCCCTCATCGTACCGACGTCATAAATGGATGGTCCCTAATACTTTCATTAATCATATATCTCATTTGTAGGTTAGGTTGCTAATGATGTCTATCATTGATTGTAATGAGAAATGAAATTTATCAAGGATCATACAAACATTACTTCTTAGACTCAGCAATATAGTTGATCTATTATGACCTACGTAAACAAAAGGGATGACTTCATCTACTCACTTATTTCCATGGTAACCACAATACGTAATTTAAAGTCTTGGTCTTTCTTTTGTTCATCTCAAGATGACGTTTACTAGTTATTAGAAATTACGGAATAATAAAGAATTCAACTAAGACAAGTGACGATGGCATAGATTCCTGGCATTAGAAATCTTTGCTTATAATAATGATTCAGCAGTCACTCAATTCCATATCTCGTGAGTGTGGGTATTGTCGACTGGTCATATGAAGTGAATATCCTTCACGTCAGAAATGGAAAGAATAAAATACAGAACTGGGTAAGGTTACGATTTGAAACAAGTAAACCTCAAAGTTCAAGTGCAAAGTCATGATAACATGCTCGGCTGTGGGCCTGTGAACGGGAGACAAGTTGTGTGGAGTCTCCGCTGCTTATCAGCGAGATTAGCAAGGAACAATTATAGATAGGTTGTTGTATCGACAGGAAGAAACGAAATTAGCAAAATATATGTAGGCTATGAAATGATTAAAATAACGGTGTTCAAAGACATCGATGATGAAAAAACTATAGCAATATGTGTTTTGCATCTCATGTGGGATAAACAGTAAACATTTGTATGTTATCTCCTTTTTTGTGTTGATAAACAGATTCTTGATGAAGGCTAGAGTGCATTTGTAGCAAGAGTAGGAAGGCCAATTTTTTTTCTTGCGTTTATATTTGCAACATTTTCACTTACGAGGGGCAAATAACTTCAAAATGCTGAATATCGATAAAACGATAATAGATGTAATCAGAAAAAGGAGGCTACAATGGTTTGGCAATGTAAACCGATCAGATGACAAAGCGTACATAAAAATTTCACACAAAAGTGATTTTACCAAAAATCGTCCAAAAGGAAGACCTCTCAAACAATGGACAGATTTAGTCAGGGCAGACACTGCATTGCCTTTGTTGACAGCCGGGCGAAACTGCCACGATCGAGCAAAGTGGAGGGAATCAACGAGGAGAAATGCGGCAAGGTTCTCTGGAGTGTGCAACTAAGTCAAGTAAGTCAAGTGATAACTTCAAAAAAGTGTAGGCTACTTGACTTTTTTCTTTAGTGATTTTTTGACTTTTTGACGTCTTTCTGATCTACAAGCAGTGTTAAGAAACTTTGAAGTTTGAACTCCAGACATTCTCTTTTGTGCACATTGACGAGCTTAACAAATAACCAAAGGATCAACAAAGAGGTTCCCATAAGATCAGTCATAAGTCCCAGATACAAACATCTTTGAATTGCGTGGCATTGTGAGCTCATTAGAATTATCAACTGAGATTGCTAGCAGTATAACGTAAGCAGATCAGATGCATAATCTTCATGTGCTGCACAAGGAAACCCAGTTTTCTGGTGGAAGATCCGACAGTCCTACGATCTACTTTGATCACAAATCACGTACTTTCATATACTTTCTTCAGAGAAGCAGTAAAATTTAAAAGGATACTGGTACCTTTTGTAAGCAAATTCAGTAAGCTGTAATACATTATCTCAAATACGACTTGAATTAAACCAACATAAAATGATGGGTGGGATATGTTCGTGACAGGAAATGCGCTGATTACGAAAATTAAAGTTTGATAAAGGGACGTCTTTGAAGTATCTCTACAACCTCCTCCTTGCTACGTCATCTTTCTCTTACTGCATGCTTATTTTTAACTACTGCCGTCCGTAATTAGTCACTAAGGCACTACAAAAAACTTAAAACATTTAAACACGGTTAAAATCATAACGTCCATGCACAAACGTAAAAGTTAACTTCAAGAAGTAGTTGACATTGCTTACTCTCTGCAGGGCTTTGAACATTCTGATGGGTTACTAATCACCGGTTCTTTCAGCCCTCGGCGCAGGCATCTGGACATAGCCGAGTTCCATCCACAGTTCTTGTCCTGAGTTTAAAAAATGAGGGAACATAGCAATCACATGGTTAAAAAAGTAGATTAAAACATAGGAAGTGTTATAGCCAATAGTTGATATGTCGCTGTAATCAAGTTTAAATGTAGCTTGGAAATATTCTAAAATATTTACCGCTTTGGCAGGCAGCTTAAAGGTTTGAATCGGTTTTAAAAAGTATGGTCCGTCGCTACATTCTTGAGTGGGTACGGTCGATGAAAGATGTATGAGGCTTGTGTGAAGGGACTGCAAAGATAGTGGATTGCATTTCGTACATCTTGCACACGGGCGTTAAGTTAAGTAATCACTTTATTATGAGCGACGCTAGTGACGCAAGCACATGGTCTTAGATAGGGTTTCTCAACCATAAAAAAATATTAGCCTCCTCGCGCTCCAAATATTTCGAAGTAGCCCCTATGTAGCAGGAAGTTAGAACTATTTCTTTCTACCAAAATAAACAGGTATACCTTTCAATTAACCGAAAAACAGCCCAAACTCGGGCACCAGCTGTTAAACAAAGATATGGGCACTGCTGGAGAAAGCCAGAACATAATTTAGTCATCCTGTCGTTTGGTTGTGCTGTTTTGACGCAAGAAAAGGAATGGGACATGCTCTTAGCTTTCTGAAATCAATTACTATGTCAGGTAATTCACCAGCAGAAAGGAAATACTTAGACAACGTCATTAAACCCAGTAGTATGTTTTGGGGCCTCTACTATCCCTTGTCTCAAATTTACCCCCTTTCATACATCAAATACCCAAGAGAGGTGTCCCTGCACCCCCGTAGAGGAATATTGGTCTAAGGCATAGGCTGAACGGAGGAGTGATTCCGACGAATGAAGAAATAAGAAAAGAATCCTAGTTCATATTATTAGGGCAAGTTTTCACCTGATGACCCTTACTGTCGCATCAATAGCGAGTTACAATCCTCTCCTGCCCTACTCGTCGTGAAAAGTTCTCCACTACACAAGACATGTGAGAAGCATCTAGCAAAAACATATGCGAAATGACTTTCTTACTAAACCAAATATATAATTCTAAAATATTTCATAACAAAATATAAGTATGTTTGCAAAATCACACCGACGGCACTGGTTATCATTAAGATTTAGTCAGAGTGGTTATTACATCCCATGCTCTGTGTGCTCTTCTCCTTTGTGACAAAGTTAAAGCATAAGCATAAATCTACCAAAGGTCAATTACTGGATAAAGATACCATTCCTTTCGGGCGCCCTTGAATTAGAGAGAGGCCCTGAATCAATCCCTGTTTTCAAGGGAAGCAAATCATTTCTTGTAATGCTTACACTTAAGTGAAAATTATACGAACTATACCAGTGAAGTCCATAAACCAGTATCCACAATTCACTATTGCTAGCTACTTATCAAGAGTACAATGAAGGTGTTTACCTTTGAGCATGAAGTGCAGTCATAATGATGTGTACACCGCAAACAATGGCTTTCTTTCCTTATAAGTAGAACGCTCAACGGTCCCTTTACGCAAGATTTCCAATTTGCCCTCGGTTTACATGAAAGCGAGACTGGACACCAACCACAATTGTCATCAGTGACACAGGCCATGCAGTTGGCATAAACAGTGCAATCTGTAGAGTGAAATGGTTGGATGTAGGGCGTCTGAATGACCTACGACGAAACACATGACAAAAATATTTTTTAACTCTGAGGAAAGTACACGTAAAGCTCTTACAATCCCCTTCCCGAGAG
Organism: Alatinidae sp. Z8VKAUB7J3; assembly: GCA_010016025.2. Taxonomy (NCBI): domain Eukaryota; kingdom Metazoa; phylum Cnidaria; class Cubozoa; order Carybdeida; family Alatinidae; species Alatinidae sp. Z8VKAUB7J3. The sequence continues at coordinate 62,742,039 of JAAAKM020006971.1, read as the reverse complement.
TCCCCTTTTATGAACTTAAGACTAAAGCTACGTTGGGTGTTCCTAAATTACTGTTTAACAGAAAACTACGATTGGATCAAATAAAGGCTTAAAACTAAAATACTTCATCGGAACCCAAAAATGATATAAAACGCATAACATTTCAAAGGCGAGGTTGCTACAGGAAGTTAAAATACAAAATGTAACGTGGAAGCGTACTGAGGAGAGATTGAAGGCTCACAACTAACTTGACCAAACGTAAAAATATTTATACTGCAACGATATTCTCCGTCCGTATGTCTACATCGTGTGATACACAATACTTGCTATCGCTATGGCTACGAAAGCAAAAGAGGTGATCCTGGTACAAGATTAATCGTTTCTGCTCTACTTGTCAGTTACTTTTTATGTGCAAATGGCATTGTTTAAAAAAGATACTATCTTTTGGAGCTTTCCTTTTTATTTAGTCGTCATCAGTAAAGTAAAAGATAGCTCCGTTCCCATGTAAACCAGTTGCATAGGAAAATGAGATGAGAAATGGTTTTCAGAGCAAGTCCAATTTTAAAGCACTTCTTTGATTGACACATTTAGAGTTCAACGCATGACTGATTATTGAAAAATTAGTTACTTCCAGTAGCAACATTTCTTTTAACAAAACATTTTCTAGATTTCTAGTGACACCGCATCCTGGAAACTACGGTCACTCCCGACTTAAGGTAACGATCTTTTATCCCCATACCGTTTTCTAAAACTAAGCTCATATGCTTCAATTGTATGATTCATGAAATACAAGCGATGGTTTATTCGTTCACCCCTTACCTCTCTCGCAACAGCAGAGCTCGTTGTTAAATTCCACGTTAGAGCGAGCTGCCCACTGCTGGCCTGTGACGACAAATTGCCCTTGCATTCAAGATAGTATGATTTGGATGGTGCTGGTGTTGGAAAGAGTGCTCGCCCATCGGTTCTCCTACCCTCTTTGTCTTCTATGGTGCTTCCTGATATGGTAGCTACCAATTGCTGCAAGAATAAAATACACCATGCCTTTAGTTAACAAGAAATAAAAAAGTTCTGTCACCTTTCTTATCAAGCAATCTTTTAATTTCCAATATGTCTGGTTGGATCGCCTATTTTGACACAGCAGGATGAAAGGACGGCCCATACATATGTTTGAAACCGTCTTTGTTATTTTGAAATAGACTGGATACTCTTCACAAACTCAAACACGCATCCCCTAAAACGAGGAGTCGGTGTATTCAAGGAATGTCTACTTTCCTGCAGTTGTAAACTTTGTTATCTACACTCCTACCCTGACTCTTTGCCTTCATTTCAACACAAAGGCTAGGTTTTCCCTATTTTCGTGGAAACTTTGGATTACGTGCAAAATTTGTAAAGAAACCACAAAGTGTCATCAGCAAGATGTCTTGTTTATTTATACGCACCTTTCTGGCCACTGCTTCATTATCACTGAGGTATAATGTTGCGGACATTCTTGCTCCTTCTAGAAAAACACGACGACCAGCTTTGGACGGATCGAAGTGAAACAGATATGGAAAAAGGAACCCTTTAATAACGACTGTGGACCCGGAATGATAAAGTCCGTCACTGAGTCTAATCACTGAAGTTTTCAGTTCTTTCAGAATTGTAACATGGTCTGGGTACTCCGCCATTTCTGGATGATAATATATCATGAACGTTAAACCCGCTCTGCGGTCAACTGTCTGGCACTTGTCCAACTCAGAAAGCAACGTTCCGTTGTTGCCCCACCAACCTCTTTGATCGTCCCCAGGAATAGGTGAACAAATTCCCCCAGGTGAATTCTTTGGGTAACACTTTGCCTCTTGTACGCACCACAAACATTCCGCGTTCCCAATACCACTTACACAAGCCTCGCATTGGGTGTGAGATTGACATGGCCCTGGGCAATATTCACCGACCCAGTTCTTTTTACAGAATTCCGATTTTGAGCGGCTGTAGCAACTGAGATCATCGAAACACCATCCGCAGGCGGGGTCGTCGTAACAAGTATCTAGGAGGAAATAAGTTACAAGGAAAAATTTAACATCAACTTGCTCTTAAAGATCAAATAACAGGTACATAATACATTAGTTTTCCAAGCACTGCAGCCGATTCGATGTCCGCCAAAACTAAGATAATCTTTATATACCTTTCAGCAGATGCTGATAGCTACAGAAAAACCACCGCTTTTCATAACTCTATTACAGTTAGGACTCGGCTAGCAAAATGGTAGGATAGAATACTTGGCTAAACTATCAACTTCAGAACTGAAATTGGCCCAGTTCAAAGCGGCAGCTTTATCGGAGTTTGAAGGATCGAATCACCTTAGAATATTCCGTGAAATAAGCATGGAACTAAAAAAGGAAAGGAATCAGGAAAGCATCTAGACCTCGCCTCGGCTCCTCGGCTCAAAATGGGAATTCTTTACACTGAAAGGAAACAAGCGCTTTTAGAGACCTACATAGAACACTTGTTTAAATTAAGTATCAATTTTGAAGTTAGTTGGAGGGAATACTATTTGCATCTCATTTAACTTCTCTTAACACATTGTAGCATCAACCTAAAATATCATCGACGAAGATATGTTTGGTTAAAATCAACAGCTATGAAAACTAAAATAGTTATAAAGTAGGATGTTCTCTTTGCTTAAAATATTTGACTGTGGAACGGATCTTGCTTGCATATTCTGTTTAAAGCAAGTGCTTAAAAATATATGATTGGATACCCTAAATTCGAAGCTCTTCAATATCAGTTAATAGATACGCGGGCAGAGACAATGATTGTTTCTTGTTCATATCATATTTTGCATGCTCCCTAATAGTCTCGCTGTGGTGGCTGAAGATGTCGTTCCAGGTAATCAATGCGGTTCGTGATCATATAAACACATTGTAAGATGCAGTTACGTTTACCAATACGACGTACAATATTGGACAAAACGGTGAAAATACATCACAATAGTAGCCACGCAACAGACGCGTCCACTGCTGTAATTTCGTTGCGTCTGGCCTTTCCCTTGGGGTATTATAGGGCTCTGGAAAATAGCTCTATGGAACGACTGTTTTGAAAATGATCGGAGGGGTACTGCTGGAGAGACCCAAAGTTCTCAACAAGCTTTGTCCAAGATAGGACGTAGCTGCTTCAACTCGGAAAGAGGTTAATACTCTTCCATCCGCCGACATTTCGATACTATTCAAGATCTTTTTCACGATTTCCGCAGCTTTAAAAATTATCCTAGTTGTTAAATTCACTTTAAATTATTTGCTACGTGTCTACTGGTATATATTTCTAGCTTGGTTTTCAGTTATCAACTGGATGACTTCGGAAATCGCAAGAAAGTAACATCAAAAAGCATGTGAGGCCGCTAAAGCAATCCGACAGCTATTATTTAATAGATCAATAGAGGGGGGAGGAGTGACAAATTCGCTAGAAACACCAATACTGTGTGAAACCTAGCTGATACTAAGAACGTTTATTTCCATTCTGCGTCCGTCGAGATACTCACGCAATGAAGCTTTTAAAATCTAAGTTTTAAAAAAACACTAGATAAATAGAAAGTATGTCACCAGCGGGACTGAAACCCGTGACCAACGACTTCGAGGCGTGTGTTCTACCAAATGAGCTAGGTGAGTCCCGATGTTAACATACTCAATTTCTCTAGTCGCCACATTAGCTCCCATTCATCCATCGGTGGAGATCGACATCGATCTCAACGCAGCTGGAGACCAGCCTTTCTGCGCCGTGTGACTTGACAATTTAAATCCTCTCTTCTCCATGATACCTTCAAAATATATTTATCCACGTAACAGTCCCATGACCTAGTGCTAAGCAGCGAAACTCATAAACAAGACTACTTATAGTATCTGGTATACACACATTACCTTAACGGAGGAAAACCTACGTTTCAAGCACAGAGGGAACAGTATTATTTGGCACTTACTTTTTTCTTGGTATCGCTGGCAATGCTCTCCCAAGGGTGCAAAACCTGAGGCCTTTTGCAAGAGAACTGCCTCAGGAACTTTGTACGACAGAACATGCCCTTGAAACTGCCCACTAAAGCCACCCACAAATATAAGAGTATCGTGGTTTTTGACAACGGCCGTGTGTGCGTATTGGCCTCTTACTGGAGCTTTTTTGGAGTTGGGAACTGGAGTCAACAACTCCATGGCCGAACTCTTTACCCAGTAGTGGCACTTGAAATTGTAGTAGTGTACTTCATTGGAATAGCAGCTGTCATCTTCAATGAGACCACCTGCATGATGAAAGTGGGGAAAGTTCATTGTTAAGACCACAATCTTTACATCTAATTGTATAGCAATTACTTATATAATACGCGCGGCATGACCGTCGAATAGGAGCCGGATTAAACTGCAAATTAATAAAAATTATCTTTATATTTTGAATCCACCGAGCTTGTGCTCGGAGATGACTGTTTCAATGACAGATCTGGTTCTACTTGGTCTATTGGTTCCGGGATTTCACTCTTTTACTGAAAGACGTAGGGGGAGGCAGACAAGGTTGAATCACAACCCCAGCAACAATAACTAGTTAAAAACATTCAAAAAAGACCTACGTTGCCGGCTGTAGGACGATATTTGGAAATTTCAAAATTTATTGGTAAATGTCCAAGGACCTCCGTGCTTGAACGGTCACCTCATATTGCTACCGCTTTTGGCAGACCTTGGCAAATCACCCCCTTGGGCGTTTGGTTGATAAAACTTTGTATTTCATTTCATGTAGAATTTTGACAGATGACACTATTATGGGAAATGTTTCAGTATTGGCGGGCAAATGATATTATGACCGACAATGTTCATAAAAGAAATGAAGTGATGATCTTGCAACTTCCAGATTAAACTGATATGAAAGAATATTAAAGCAAACGAGGGGCGAGGGAGGGATGAATCTTCAATTACGTTCTGCCAACGAATCCAAAAAAGTATGGCGATAGCTTACCGTAAACCACCATGTAATCTCCTATGATATTCGCTGTATGAAATGCTCTATTCGGCGGTAAAGAATGAGAATCCGGTTGCGTGGGGTTAAGACTACTCCATATATTACGATCGAGATGATATACCAGTATCCGATTTGTTCTTCTACTCTGACGTCTACAATGGAATTCAACGTAAACGGAACACCTTGTCATTATCACAGAGTACGTAGACCTACTCTCGAGTGCCAAATAATCGTACCCCCGCTTATTAATTTTTTGAAATTTATAAACCTCTCCGCTCCTTATTAGGACCCTCCCCCGTTTATTACTTTCAAGGAACTTTCCCAGTTCTTAAAATGTAAAAGGTGTGTGAAAACACTCGAATAAATTAATACTTGACCCTGAAATAGTTGCTAATTAGTCAATTAGTGCGATTTTTGTCCTCATGTGTGTCATCCTCATTGAAAACTTTCACAAAATTGAGACTGGAGTTCAGACCTCCCCGTTTATTTGGACCCCCCCCCCCCCGTTTATTAACTTTAGTCCACAATGATATTCGGGAATAAAGTCCCATGTAATATGAACATAAATAAAATGAGGATTAATTATCTTCGTTTAAATTATTCGTATCGTTAATTATTTGTAGAGAGGAGATTTGTGGTAACATTGTTTTGACTGCAAGTCCCCCGAAATTTCAATATATTTTTTAACGTCAGTAATACATGTTATTTGTAGGTTCCAGCGACGAGGGAGAATCTGGCATCGCTACCAAACACTCTGAGTGCACTTTGTTTAAACAACCGTGGACTTAGTGCATTCGTTGCTTGCAAACCCTTCGAAAGACTATTTAGAATTTTAATTAGCCCTGAATATCTTCCAGCCATGAAGAGAAGACGGAGCTCTGATCCACAAGGTAAACTAAATCAACAGAATATATGACAGTGAATGACCTTCCCGTTACCTGGTATAGGCTGTGCTTAAATTCTCTGTTTATTGTAATTGGCTTCTTTTCTTGTTTGATGTTTACGTTAGTCTATTTTTATACATTGACGCCTTATTCTGTTATTATTAGTTAACGGCTTCCTTTATTTATTGTAAATATCTTTCTTCTAACATTGATTGTAAGTTGAAGTCTTCTTTATTTATTGTCAATGGATGTCTTCCGTAGTCTATACTCTACTAAACCCACTGCTAGAACGTCCTTGGTTACGTGGTGGCAACGACATACCCAGCAAGTTATTTTTTACAAGATGCTGATAATATTTCTACTAGTTTTGAGTTACAACCCAGACAAAGATCCCCTCGATTAAATATAGTTGTAGCTTAGTTCGATCGATCAAAAATCTTGACGACATCTTGTGTGATAACTTCCATAATCTTGACGCTTCTAAAGCAGCATTACGAGAACACTGTATTAAGAAGGTCGTTGCCACCATGTAACCAAGGTTTTTATGGCCGAAAGGGCACTTCCGGTTTAGTAGCGTATTGTTGGTGGGTATCCATCGACTCTCCAGTCGTTATTGGATGTGGCTAGTAGCAACGCACTGATCGTTTGAAGTTTAAGCAGATTTACAAAGTAGTAAGTACACCACATCAAGCCACGTCTTGAGAGAATGATGACCAAAAAGGCCGAGTTTAAGTGCTGTCTCTCAGCACGCTGAAAAATCTCGGGAAGCGATTACTAATTTGTCTGACTCTCATCTTCTAATTATCCATTCATATGGGAGATGTCAGGGTGGTGTAAAGTGAGCTTAACTTCACAGGATAGTGTATAGAGCGATAAATGGACATAAGAATTAATCGCAAATACTTTTGAATTGTCTGTTGTCTTAGGTGATACAGCGATGCACTTAGGGTCTGCAATGGACGAGCTGATGAGACACCAGCCAACTCTGAAATCTAGTGCTATGAAGGCTATTATCAAGGTAAGGTTTTTGTAGTTGAACTCAATACTTAATAGTTTCAGTATTTGGACGCATGAACAAAGGGTAGTTTGTTGCAATCTTAGCCCAGTCATCGTATTCCGAATCATAGGTTTTCATATGATGTCCACTAGAGCGTTGTACCCATTGGAAAATAACTGCGCTTCGAAATTCCCACAGATTGTCAATACCGCAATGCCTAATTCCGGTGTTAAAATGAGAAGGTTCTGTTTTGAAGCACGATGTTTAGGAGACATGTGAAATAAAGTCTGACTTTCGAAAGATGAACCTCGAGATCAGCTACATAACTTACCCAGAACAAACAAATGTAACAAAAACCAGCGCAGCATTGTCTATCCTGTCGAATCCCACCATCGTTCCTAACTTCTCTTTTTGATAATTTTTTTTCACTCTAAACAAAGCAGATGCCCCCACTCGTATAGAATCTCTTTTCCTGGATGACATAAAGCCTGGAACATGGATAAGCACATCATAGGCCATCGTTAGAATAAGATAGAAACAAAGCCTTTCCGAGGCGGCCAATGGATTCGAACCACATTCCTCGTAGTTCACTGGGATGTTACACAGCTGCATAGTCTAATGTGCCACCTCCGCTCCATATCCGACTCATGGATTGATATCACATGAGCTACTTCGGGAGACTATTTATACCCTAATGTTGTGACTTGTTTATCATCTTCCTCATGTCTGTATAAGAGTGCATTCGGCTTTTGGATTGTATTTTCTTTTGACATTTTAAGTGACAGGTGTCATTTTGTATTCAGCTTATAGATGAATTGGTTGAATTAGGGCATGATCCAAGCCTTATTGCCTTCCATCCCACGGACAAGAGCTTGCCTACCAACAAGCAACAGGAAAGTCCTCTTGTAAGTGCCGGGTCTACCGAGGAACCATTATCAGACGAGGATATGGAAGAAGATTTTCGTGCGATGGTCAATAGAAGAGCAGAGGGAAAGTCTACTCCTGCGGAAATACCAAAGTACGTTGCAACTATTGTTTCGTTGTTGAAATACTCATGAACGCGAGGAAAGGGGAGAGGGCTAGATAGAGAGAGAGGAATAAAACAAGTATTGTAGTGTATTTGCAACGTTTCAGATGGTGTTCTACGGATTTGTTTTGTTCATTTTTCTGTTTTGTGCATCTAGCCCTCAGGGGTTGCCGTAGTGGAAATAGTAAAGCATCGACGTATTTTGGGTTTCATCACGGTACAACTGAACTATTAGTACTACCAGTACAATGGTGTGTTCTTTGAGAGGGCTCTTATAACTAAGTCCCTGGCGAATGCTTAAAGCACGTAGCAGAAAAAGGTAGTAACAATGATTATGAGCTAACTAAAGCAAAGCAAATCAACTCTTTAAATTGTAAGAAACAAATTTAGCAAAAATGTGCTTTAATTAGAGCTGTCAATCCAAATTCGAAACTGAATTTTATCGTATAAAGTTTGCAAGAATCAGCATTTATTAAATTAGTAGGGAAGGTGAGCACCATAGTGCACTGGTCTTGTACTATGTTCTGGATGTTAAGCAGTATTTGTCAGAGTAATTGTGTAAAGCAGCTAAAGTAGCGAATAGATTTTAAGCAGTCATCATGTGATCCAGTTCTTTTACGGCGGATTTTTTTTTGGTATTAGTTGCCTGTCCATGCAGTGTTTTGGACTATAGACATTGATACCATTTGAAATCAGGGCAGCGTTAGTCCGGTGACCGATACTTGTTTCTTCCAATTATGCAAGAACTTCGACGTGTATGCAAGACGACAGTATCATATTCTGAGCCTGACCACCCAGAAAAGTGATCAGTTGCACTAATGAGTTTTGCTCAGTTGAAGTAGATAGTCGTAGGATAAATTTGAGTATAAAAGGGTGATATATGCCTCTCTGCTGATGGCAAAGAGTAATTTTATGTTCTTCTTTTTAGGGTTGGAGGTGCAAA
>JAAAKM020006971.1:62719042-62733138 GCA_010016025.2 Alatinidae sp. Z8VKAUB7J3 | reverse complement strand
TAAAACTTAAACATTGATGCGAAAGCATATGATGTTTCTGTATTCATACTGTATGACCTCATTGCAGTTTAGATTGACACTCATCTGATCGCATGAGACGTTGAAACACAAGTACCCGAAAGTCCGGAATAAATCGATTACGCATATATCCAATTTAAACCGAAGGGGATCTTATTTGCTTATCCTCTTCTAAGGTAAAGGTCGAAAGGCTCTGAATGTCGGCCAGAATGGAAATAATAAACTAGTCCGGACTAGATTACTTGCCGCCCTAGAAATCAGGCTCATTTAACACGTGCAGTACGACAGGGTAATGTGAAACTTATCCTGCCTCCAACGGCAACACTGCTCGTGATTTTAGAGTGCTCAACAGTTTCAGTTTTGTTGCTTCTTCTTTTAACTCATGCTTTACCTAAGCATTGGGTTTATAGTTTGGTCAGAAATGGTTGCTTTCTTGAGCTGCATGCTTAAACTTTACAATCACTTAACGTAGGGTACTCGTAGTGAAGGATAAGTTCGAGTATTGGCTGTAGTGTTCCCTCTCCTGAACATATCCCTCTGGAAACGATAGTTTTGTACATGCTGCTAAGGCGAATATGTGCAACCACACCCGTTTCTCACATTAAGCGTTATCACTCATCCATTATACCACGAATGTGTGAAGTTTCTGTGTGGGATAATCATTTGATTTTAACTTATTTTACTTTTCCAGACCAAGTTTCTCGAGAATATTCTATGCAATAATGGGACCGATGATCATTGCGGTGAATTTGTTCGCCACGGAGGACTTTCTTCTTTGATGAAATTATTTAGCTTGCCCAACTTACCAGTGGAGTTTCCGTTATTACCTGCCTGTCAGTCAGTATCAAGTGTATGCAAGTCAATCGTGGTAAGTGAGGTATCTTTCATTATTGTCTTTACTTACACAAAACTGATAAAAACTACCTTAACTTGTGGCTTTAAAGCGTGATAGTCGTATATTGTTCTCAAATCAGGAAGTGAGTTCTCAGTTATTGTCAGAAGGGGAATCAATGGATTGCAGAACTGTGAGTGCGGAAGTTGGTATCCAGAAACGAAGACTTAAGGCCAATTTTAGCCTGAAGGATACGAGAGAAGATGGAAGTGACTAATGAAGAATTGGAACAGGATATGAAATTTAGCAGCAGAAAGTCAATGCATCTATTTCGATCGTCTCGCGTTGGCAAGATTATTGATCCTTATTGTTAATCCTTTATCTACTTTAGGTCCTATCCCAGGAAAACCGCGTGTTGAAAGAGGGTCTTACACAACTGGACATCCTCTTAGATCAACTGGACCCACTCTGCAACCCGAAGCAGGTCAAAGGATCAGTCCTCTTGCATGAACTTGCAAGTAGTGAAAAGCCTGGTGTTGCCATGCACGATACAAGGCAAACCCCTTTGCTTCATGCTATGGCTGCGACGGATGCATTTGTGAATATGTTTGTACAGATCTGCCGTGGGTCACAAGTAAGTAGTGGTTGTGCCAGGAGCGTAAACAAAACTGTAGAAACATTGTATCTTTGTGTCTGTAGTATTCAGTCAAATTGTAAGTGTTGGCAATCTCTAAATGGATTGAGTTGTTTCTTATTAGTACGGAATCGTCAGCTTTGGCACACTTTAGGCAGCATTATATCAGCCGATGAGATTCCGCTATGCCTCCTTCCATGATGTGTTTTAGTATTGTGGTCTCATATTGGATATTTATATTTTTGGCTTTCCACGAGCATTATGCATTCCAAACTTCTTGCATTTTTGTTGTAAGAGTGCTTGATCAGCTTGGACCAGACACTTAGTCGTTACATTCAAAGAAGCAAGTAAAATTCCTTCCTTACATAAAATCAAGTATCCTTCCTAGTCTGAAAGAGAGAAGCAAACTGCAGAAAGGAATGATTAGATATTTTGTCACTGATGCCCAAGCACTTGATATCAAGTATTCATACTGTCTGACCTTAATGCAGTTTGAAGAATAGTCATTTAAAGCAAGGGACCAATGAACACTTAAAGATCACATAAAGTTGCATTTTATCCCTTTGCGAAGCCTGGTCACTTGAGTGGAGAGAAGTAGGCATTAACAAACCGTTACCTTTGACGATATAGCTAATAGCTTCTGCCTTTCCTTTTCCTTTCTCGCTAGTCTAACATCCGAGCCATGTCCGTTAATAAGTGGAGCTCAGATCTTGGTATTAAGGTTCTAAAGAAGCTTAGTACCTTGTATACCCGACTGGTATGGGAAAGCAGTGTGCTTTTGACCTTGTGCACACCCGTAGCAGAGAGCAACGAGCATCTTCAATTCGCCATCGATGATCTGAGGCGATTGGTGCCGTATGGTGATCCCAAGGACGTAGATATGAGGAGGGACGATCAAGGTAAGAATGTGAACTTGCACTTCTGATTTCAGAGACGTGATATCTGTGATCAGGATAATTTGCTGTTGTATTGTATAAAGCGCAACACTGCGTTTGCATTGCACTTAATATAACATTTTATCACAACCACATGTTTATCTACCAATGACTATATTTTTGTTTTGATACCACTAGTAACATGAAAGTTGACCAACATATTAATATTATAGACTGTCAGTTATTTAGTATACCTCATTCTTGTGACTGATAACAACCATAGCAGTCTTTGACTGGCAGTTAACCAACTCGTAGCTTGTCAGCTATATACTTTGCCAGATTTAAACCCTTGATAGCGTATTAATTTACTTCTAAATACCCAACGTTGTTTGGAGGCATCTTTTTCTCTTATGAGGGCAGTGCTCCTAGTCTGTGAAGTAACTATGCGACATGTATCACAACTTTCACGGCTCTGTTTAATTTGCTATGTACACTGATCAGAATTTTAGAAAACCGGAGATAAGAGAGCCTATCCAAGACAAGATTTAAACAATGATATTATCTTTTTGATTAGTGAATGGGTACTAGTATACAGGTTTTGAGCCGCGTTCAAATTTTGAAGAAGAGGATTCGTTTACGGTCATTGTTACAGTTGAATTCCTATACTTTGACGGAACTGGAGGCCAGGTTGCTTAAGCGTTGTCAAGAGAAGGGCTTTTGCGGTCCTTAATTTTGCGAGACGGTTTGTGTCCACCCGCAAGCCAGCTTTTTTCTATCTAGAACGTCTAGCAGTTGTTGTTAGTTGCACTCCGTACGTGCGTATAATGTTAAGTGCCAACCTTACTTTATTTTTGAATTATTCATAATTCTAAGTGAAGACCCGCTATCCTTTGCATTTTCGCCTTTAGTATTTCACATCTCCTTTCGAAAACCATTCCTTACCAGAACTACCGTTTGTTTGGCCAGTAGAAAGATGGTCAAAAGGTGATACCAAATTTATTGCTTCGCTTTCTTGCTATAGATCCCGATAAGTCAGAAAAGGCAGGCGGCATCTCAGTCCAAAGGCAGAGGCAAATGAAGTTGATCCGATGGCTGCTTGCCTCATCGTCACATCTAGGGCGAGCTTTGGCCGAACTTTTTGGATTACTAGTACATCAATGTGTTGGATCTCCACGAGCAAGAAGACATTTGCATAACGTTAACCCATTAACAGCACCCACATTTCCTGCTCGTCTTATTGCGTCACAGCTAATCAAATTGCTTGTCCAGGGTCTTTCTTGGGAATGCCCCTCGGAGGTGACAGTTCCAAGAATAAGGTAAAAGAGGCATTTTGTGTCAGTGTTCGTGAGTGAAACTGCATCAAAGAATTGTAAAACTAAATATTTATCGTAGCTTTTTCTTTCACTGAATAGAAGATATTCGCCTTTCAGCGACAGGGAGGAAGATGCGTCGAAAAATTGTATCAGCTTTTGATTCACCGTATTTTACTCTGGCTCGATTCAGCATGTTCGCAGAAACAAACCTTCGCTATATCTGATGCATTTGGAAATAGTAGGTCTTGAAGAGTCGGCGTGCCTTCCATCCCGGGGGCCTTAGCAATACAAACATAATCAAAGGAGGATTATGAGCGAATATTACGAGTAGAGAAATAGAGTAATTGAACATCCAGATTCACCTGGGAGAGCAAGCACAGGAGGGTTCGAATCACGTCGGTGGCATTCTTTCTGTTTCTCCGAAAGTTTTTCAAAACTGATCGTTCCAAGACCTCTCTTCACGATGATGTTAATTTCTAAATCTAAATATCTTGCACACGATACCCAAACTTATTTTTGTTAAAATCCAATTGTGCGTATCATGTGTAATGCTTTTGTTGTGGTTTATCATTATAAAGGACACTTGTTTTACTAGGACATTGAATGTTACTTAGCATCATCCGAGGGTACTGCCACATTAGTTGCGCAATACCTTATTGTTGCAGGATACGAACAAATGTCATCAGTTCTATTTCGCTGACAATTAAAATATTTGTAATCAAAATTTTCCTGTACAGAAGTCTGGAAGGAGAAACAGTTTGTTACTCAGTTTATTGACTGTAAAACAGTTTACTAAGGGGAAATACTCTCACTTACATCTTTATATACTTGTCATAAATGAACTTGATCAGATTAACCGTTCTTGCATTTTCAATTTTCGCAGATTGACATTTTATATTTGTGCGGTTGGATTTGCCGGGCCCTCTTTAAGGGAGATGAAGAGCCAATGTAATTTGGAAAGCTCCTGTATATCGTTATTATTATTATTATTATTATTATGACTTTTGATTATAAATTGAAAAGCATCGAATTCATTTTCGAACACAAGCAACAATTTGAACGGGGAAAAAGAGATTCGATCGAACGTAGTGTCTAGACGACCGCAGACTGCAAGCAGCGTCTTGGTCACGTAGAATCTTTTCATGCATAGGATACGTGACTGTGTGCTTTCTAGGGAAAGCAAGTGCAGTCTTGTTCTAACTAGGAAGTCCTTGTTACTAACTTAGAGATTGCTTTTGATGCATGCCAGGTAATATTCTAAGTAGTATACATATATATGTTAGCGCTTTAAATTATCACTATAGTTGACGGTGATTTACTAGCTTAAGTATTTTTGTGGTGAAAAGAGACCTAGAGAAAAAATATAATAAAACAAAATACTACACCATGGGGCCTCGCACACCAAACCCACGCTATCGCAGCATGTGCTCTACCGACAGAGCTATACTCTATTTCTCTAGTCGCCACATTAACTCCCAATCATCCACCGGTGGAAATAGACATTCAGCTCAACTTAATTGGAGACCAGCCTTCCTGCGCCATGTGACTTGACCAAGGAAAGACCACTATCCGGCCCTTCAATCTGTCAAAAACCCAATGAAAGTCAGAAAGTATAATCGCGAAGAGAGGAATTAAAATGTCAGTTTTAAAAAGATAGAAAATGTGTCGAAGTATACACTTAATATTCCTCTAGTGTTCCTCTCAAAACTAGGATGTCAAAACCTCTCTTGTCAATGATATTTAAGCTTTTTATTGAGCTGTTTGTTAGTTAGAACTGTTTGATGTTGTCTGCGACGATTTGCTAATTACTAACCTTGATATGAGTTCTCCTGCCTCTTTCTCATGAGTTCAATTGCAGATTCAGATGCATGATTCAGCCGTCTGAGAAGTCAGGGGTATGGCCTCCCACTTCCCCCCATCTTCATGATACAGATATTATGTTGCATATATATAAGAAGCAGTCAGTCAAATATCATATATCGTATCTTATCCCAATACCTGTGGCTATTCCCCTTCCTAAAGGATTGTGTCTCTGATCGTGACATTATTCACGACGGCATGGATAAGCTTAATAAAACCCTTCTTATATTGCAGTATTCATATGATCTTTGAAACCGAAGGATGTAGGAAGACAGTGGTTTTAAAGCATATACTTTTAATTTCGAAATCAACTTTATTTTAAGATTTTAGCTTTCTGTGGCTCTATTGGTCAACGTTGCTGGTCTGTATTTCCGATACATAAATTCGAAGTAGAACATTACATCGGTTTTTCACCTTAGGCAGTCGGTTGTCTTTTGCTCTTATGTGATTTAATAAGGTTAAACGTTTTCAAATCGCAATGGACGTTTAAATGCCATTGGATATTTAAGATTTAACTGCTTTGATTCTGTCATAAGAATTGACAAAATTGTGGTAGGATAGGGATAAGATACTAAGCTTCTCAATCGTACGCTCTTATCGTCTTTTAATAGCACTACATCCAATATTGTCATAAGTGTGCTGATACAGCGAATTGAAATGATCAGACATGCGTAGTAGTCATATCAACAGTATATAAAACTTCCTTCCATCTAATGCACTTGCTGGTTTATTAACTTAAACAGATTATGCTATTTATACTCGGCATCATTCGTAATCACTTCAAAATAATATAAAATATACGTTACAGTGTTGTTGTTCCTACAAAACTAGGGGAGTGTCATAACTTTACTTTAGAAAAAATCAATTTCAACGTAAATCGTAAGCTAATGAAAGATTCCTGTCGTTCAGCTTTAGGCTCAGACAGTATATTTTATTAATTTTCAATACGCGGAACCAGATGGCACATTTTAGGAAAGCACGACCAAACTATCCTTGATCTCCCAACTTAAATAAGTTTTACGTAGATTTGAAAGTGTTAGCTGTTAATCAGCTCTAGGTTAGAAGTAAGATGCGGTGTTAATGCATTTCCGTATTTCATATCATATTTTTTTAGTCTTGTAAACCTGTATTGTGTTTAAAACGGTTTGAATGTATTGAAGTATGCCTCCTTGACATAGGGAGTTAGAACAGAAATATAGCGTTTTGGAAAACTGTACACCGTGATCTCTCTCCATTTTGATCAGCCTTATTGGCAGTTTGAGTGGTTTCTCAGGAAAGAATTGTACATAGAGAAAAAATATGGCTCCAATGAAAGGTAAATCGGAGCAGAAACCTTGTTTGTAATTGGCCTACTTTTTTATTTACTGGTGTCCAGAAGATAGAAAAAGCAAGAAATTCAGACAACATACTTATCACAAAATAAGCTTCAATGATAATTCATTTTATGTAGCAATCCGAGCACTTCTTAAAAAATTCAAGAAGAAATGAATGAATTCAGGGTTTTAAACTCTTGCGGAGAAAGGGCTCCTCTCAGAGTTTTACCGAAGAGTCAAAGACAATATACCTTCAATTCTGTCCTCCCCAGCCACTATTCTGCCAATATTAAAAATAGAAGATCAGCAATCAAATTTGACACTGCGAACTCCTCGTTTTCTGTAATAAAGGGAAATCTTCATGGTTGATCATTAAATTCATTTTAACAGTTAGAATTAATTGTTTCTGACTAGCATTTTCAACTTTTTTCTGTGGGAACTCAAGTTTATCATCCATGGTTTGGCGTGTTTGAACAGTCAGAACTTATTATTGCCAGTGTCATTATGGGTCCCAAGAACTTTGCTGTAGATCATTTATATTTAATTCCTGCACGCTGTGCTGAAAACTAAACAAAACAATTATCAATATAGATCTGACCTTGTCAATCATTTGGGGAAATTTTTTACAAAGGTGAAGTCACATAGAGATTGTCATAAAGGTAGAAGGGAGCCCAGTTTGTTATGCACTAAAGCCTTCACATTTCTATCTGGAAGTAGTTCCCATGCTCTTTGCTTTAGCACCATAATCAATTTTTTGTCCTTCCAACAACCTGAAGGAAATTTCAATAATTTTCTGCAAGACAGATCTATTCTTTTCAGTCTCAAAAAGTATACGTAGCAGCAACGTAAATTATTATAAAGAGCATTACATGTTTAAGCTGAAGTTCACCCTGCATGCATTAACTCAATAAAGGTTTGACGTTGCTGACGTCGGACTTTGACGCCAAGAATGGTTATTATATCCAATCATCTAGTACTGATGACCTTGAGAAACGTTTTCTGACAATGCAGTAGGAAAGTTACATGACAAGTAAATTTGTGCAGTGCCGGTCTTTGTCATTTCCCACGAAATAGCACATATAATGTCTTTTAAATGTCAAGTTAGTTTAGGATTGACTGTTCAATTACATAAACGTCTGGTTGGTGGCGCAAAGGGGAAAAATTAAACGGTACCGTGATTTTATGTTTTGAGAGTTTACAGCTAACAATGGGAGAAACGAAGAGACAAAGGCCGCCTCTAGTAAGCTAAGAGTTTCTCAAGTGATTTTGGCAAGTAAAAGTTAAGCCACATGTTTAGAGTTTAATTGCTAAAATTTGAGCACTTATTGTTGAATTTGGGAAGACGATAATAGATAAGCTAACGAGCACAGTGTCATAAATTAAAAGACCATTTAGTATTCTAATATAAATTTTTAGATGCTGCATTAATTTTGAAACCTTAAATTCAATTTGACAAATAATAAGTATATTTAATCCTCTCTTAGTGTTGTGATTGGTAATAGCTCGTGTGAGGAGCTATGGTCAGCTCACTTGAATAATGAGACACAAAACGTTCTCCCAGTATATCACCAATGCCGTCTGCTGTCATTATGGTCTGTAGCTTTTCTTCCCCAGGATCTGCACAACAATTTATCATTAAAGATTTAATATCCTTTTCTACTTTAACAAATATAAGTATACCTTTCTTTAGTTATTTTCTTGTGTCTCTTAGGTTTTCATGTCACCCTCGAGAGAAAATTCATTTTTTATTTTTACATGTCACCCTCGAGAGACAATTCATTTCATTTGAGAAAACCTTTATGCTCAGCAGATACGATGCAATAAAAGGGCGCTAAAATATATATTGATACTGAAATCACGACACATACCATTCCCTGTTTATATAACTTGCCCATTTTATTTCTGTTATTAAACACCATTGCTTTCGTATTCTTTTTAATTATGTATCCACACTTCTACTACCCTAGAATAACAATCCATCTCTTGCATTGCTTCTTGGAATTTACGTTTGGAGTAATTGAATATTATTTGTGCAAAGCAGAATGTTTATCTACTTTTACAGTTAGTCTAGGACTTTGACATTAGTCTAGAAATATTGGACCGACAATTGATTTTTAATGTTTTGATTTTTAATGTATTTATAATAGAAAGATGTGATTTTGCCTTTTATTTTCCTGCCGTACGAATTAGAGCAAACCGGGTGACTAAGAGCTGTAATAAAATTGTTTAGCATTTGCGCATAATAGGTTTCTTGTTGCTAAGAAGCAATCTTTTCAATGGCTTTATAATACGTATCATGTTGTTTTCTGTTCTGGTGATTTTAAAAAAATTGTTTTTGTCAGTAGGAGAAAACCAACTGTCTGTTCCTTGACAGTAATTCCATTTCTACCAAAAATAGGATTAAATAGATGTATGAATATACACAGAGCAACATTATCATTTGAGTAATAAGGTTGTTAGTATATTAAAAGCCCTTGGAAGTAACAAGCGACTGTTTTCCTTCCAAAACGTCTATTAAGTAGGGTTTGATATAAATTCTAACAGTCACGTTTCTTCTTTAAGGTATATTTTTTCTGAAAAAGCGTCATGCAATGCAAGGTTTTTATTGATAATGTATATATAATGTATCCTTGGAGAACAAAGAGTACACGACTACAAATTGAAGTGTGCCCATTAGGATTTACTTATTTAATTTAACTTTATCTCGTAAATTTTTCCTCCTTTACTACGGACGCTGGCTGTAATCAGTGTATGGCGAATTACTTAGCCATCATAAACTTTTGCTTAACATTATTTGAAAATTTATCTCTCTGTTGCCTTTACTTAAATTGAAAGAGATGCCGCTTTAATATAGACTAAGTACATTAGCTAGAATAGTTCTTCTGATAAGCGGTATTCGCGAATTGTGTAAGTTAGGGAGGACAAAATACTGTAGTAAATTATAGCGCTGTACGCTCAAACTGTTTTCAACTCTTTCCAAGAAAGATTTCAAAAAAGTATGAGATTGTGTGAGATGGAAGTAACAAGTCAACAAAGATCACTTATATATTGAATTGGAGACTAGTCTAACTTTCTTAAAATACCAAGAGTTTGCGTTCTCAATATTTCCCAGGGTGGTGATACGTATATATTTTTGTGTAAATTTAAGTATGTATTTCTGTCCATCAGTACATACGACAAGAATCACACATGACCCGGTAGAAAGGCGGCATTGGCAACTCCCTACCTAAAAGCAAAAAGCTGTAACTGAATTACACCAATTATTCAGTGAACTTTGATGCACAACGTTAGCAACAATATTACTTCTTTAGGTTTCTTAAATGCTTTAACATTAAAGAAGACTCTCACTGCTTCTAATACTTGCCACAATGTCAATAACCCCCTCCTTACTGTTTACGCTTTTATGCAAAGAGAGGTTACCTATTCTTGCAATATGGGTTTACGTTTTCAATAATGGCAAATGGCTTTTGTATGTTTACGATATGTTACTTGGCACGCAATGTAGTCAAAGCGATAGAACGCGTTACAAATAGACATGCTAGGTTCGTAAATTTCGTACCACTGCTTATCATGATCCTCTAACGTTTTACAGACAAGGTTACATCTTTTGATGGGATGCATGCTGACTGTTTACACAGCTGTATTGAAGTAGTTTATCATGGAAGTAGTTTATCATGAAGTAGTTTATCATGGAAGTAGTTTATCATGAAGTAGTTTACTTCATGCTGGCTTGCAGATGACATACTAATTTTTCCAAAAACGACGGCATATTTTTCTTACACCGTTTCTAGATTCCAAAGAGGATCAGGCAAAGACTGAAATTTTAATCTTGTGTACATGGTAACTACGATTACACGCCACGAAATGCAGGTAAATGTACAGTGGAAAGGATAATCCAACCTGCTGTTGTTATTTGTAACTTAATCTTTTTAGAGGTGCTTTTAAATCATTCATGTAGCTTTATGTCCATATGATGGATTATTTACAGCTCAATTCCGTAATCTTCATATTTGCAATCATTTTTAGGGACAAATTAACTTGCTCGTACAGAAATAATCTAATATGATTGTGACGCGTTTAGGTAATGTCCACTATCATCTTCAGTAGGATATATAAAGCTCAGTATCTATTTTACATCAGTTGTAACAAACGAATAATATTTACCACGACATAACTGGTGCAAAAGTGTTACATCTTCTGTGCTGCAATTGCTAATTTCATGCAAGCATGAGACCTTGGACATGCAAAGCTTTATTTAATTTAAGACTGGATTTGGTAGCGGCTTCATCGATAAATTTGAGGAAGCCTCTTAGGCAAGCATGATGGCATGCTGCTAATTCATTAATACGTTGATAAATTTAGTCACTCAAAGGCGGACGACCCTCTCCGGGCCCCGTCTATATAAACCTGTTATTTTCTTTTAGAAATCCGGTAATCATATGCATGATATAGATTCAATGACGTCAACCTAAGAAATTTTTAATTACAGTCAAGAAAAAAGCTATTTCGTATAAGGTTGCTTACACCATGTAAATTTAACGATATTTTATATCAAATATCTGCATACTTCATATTTAGTGCTTTGATAGGATCAATTCTATTTTATAATGCAGATTTCACGTAAACTGTTAATACGACAGACAATACAAATAATTGCTGTTACATGGTAGATTTTGAGAATAGCAATGGCTCCCTGTTTTACACGACACTTGACCGAGTTAAAGCTATTGTTTCAAATTCTCGTTACAAGTTCCAATGTTTTCATTCAAATCTATTAATTAGATAAAGCAAGCTCTTCCTTAAATTTCAAAGTAGTGGTCATTTTATGAACTTCCTCGGCTAAATATCGGTAAACCGCTCTTTTTAGTATAGTTAATGATTTCTCCAAGAATTTTATTTGTCAATTCTTTGCGGGATGCAAAACTCGTTACTTGGTTTACTAATTAGTGCTGCTTTGGGTAACCCCATAGCTCTTTTATTTTAAAATTAATTATTTTGAGACCAAGCACATCAAATACACTTACACGCACTGGGGTGTCATTTTGCATAAATTAATCTCTCAGTTTTATTATTCATAAAAATTAATATGATTTTAACCTCCATGAATTTTTTGGCTCTCTCTTTATGAGTTCATCAGTCCCCAGAGTACTGCTTTGACTGCTTTGATTATTTACGTGCAATACAATTGAGTGACGAAATGATGAGAGAGAGAGGAGTTAAGCAGCGAGAGACATAACAAGACAATAAGTCGCACAGAATGTTTCATTCAAGCACATGATGAAATCTGAAGTCCAACTCAAGTGATACCAGGCATAAATTTGGTAAATCGCCTCATTTCTATTGCATTACATAACAAAACTAATGATACACATTTGTGATAGTATTGTTTTACTCTCCTACAAAGACTTCAAATGTTTCACACTAGCTCTCCAGACGTAGCCAAGAAAGGGATTTTGATGTTAGGGGAAGAAAGCACAGGAGAAAGAGATTTGTAAAGATGAAATATATTGATCTATGTCCCTGCAAGGAGTATCAGACTGACACCAATAGGTTAGGCATTTTTTATCTAGGGTACATTTTCGATTTAATTTAGGGTGTAATGTAAACGATCTTTTATTGCCTTTTTTCAACGTTCGAGCAAACAAAATCCTGTTTTCTTCTATCTGTATTTAATGTAAGTAATAAACGTTTCAAATAAACACAGATAATTGATATATCATACTAGATAAATGGCATCCGAAAAAATGTTGTTTGTGACACATTTCTAACGTCATATGTCTTTCAATCTTCCGTTCTTTCTTCCTTTTTGTCCCTTTCTTTCTTTCTTTCTTTCTTTCTTTCTTCCTTCTTCTCTTTCTTTTTCTTTCATTCTTCTTTTCTTTCTTCTGTCTTCTTTTCTTTCTTTCTTTCCTTCTTTCCTTCTTTCTTTCTTTCTTTCATTCTTTCTTTCTTTCTTCCTTCTTCTCTTTCTTTTTCTTTCATTCTTCTTTTCTTTCTTCTATCTTCTTTCTTTTCTTTCTTTCTTCTTTCCTTCTTTTTTTCTCATTTTCATTCTTTCTACTTTTCTTTCTTTTTTCAGTACTTTCTCTCTTGCTTTCTTTCTTGCTTTCTTTCTTCTTTTTTTGCTTTTGGCCGTTTTTCCTGCGATCTTGTCTCACTCGCCCCTCCTTACTTGCCCTTCCTTTTTTGATCACTTACTTAGGTATTTAGGAATCTTAATTTACGTCTTCTTTGAGTACATTTCTCTAGCTAACATGCTATCATTTTAATTGTTGTGATGGCTTGATCTTACAGGTTCTAATCAAGAGTGGAGTCGAAGGAAAACAAACAGTGTTTCTATTTAGTGACAATCAGATTAAAGAAGAGTCTTTTGTAGAGGATATCAACATGATACTTAATACCGGTGATGTGCCAAATATATTCGCAGCCGATGAGAAGGCAGACGTCATTGACAAGATGCAGGGCGTGGCAAGATTGGAGGTTAGTCGATATACCAGTTCACAATCATCTGATGATCTACCTTAAAATATGATAGTGGCCGCTTTCTTTGTCGATATTTGGTATTCGAAGAGGTTTTTCGTGGTACCGAATCAAAATGACTCGTGTTATAGGCTGAAATGTTCCTATGACTATCCATAAGAACCTTACGTCATAAATGCAATGGGAAACAATAGAAAACAGTAAAACTGATCAAAACTTACAGGTTTTAGAAAAACAAAGAAGCTGATTGGTTGTAATTACAAGACAGTTGTGAGCGTAGTTTTGGCGGACGTCCCTTAATTTCTAAGGCCTTGAAAACTCTCAAACGGAGGCCTGATTATGCCTTTTGAAGGATAGTAATTGTATGTTTTCTGTATTTAGCGTCTCCAGTGCTTAACCAAACATGGGCCGATGGAGTCAACAGTTTACGGTAATCACTTCTCTCTGTCTTCTAAAGTACTTTTAAGCTAGTGAAAAATTCTTTACATAGTTGGGAGAAAAGTTATGATAAAAAACACAGGTTGAAAAAACATTAGGGTTCCTTGTTTGGACAAAGGCCGTAACAATGTTACGGACTTCGGGTGTGTTGATGTAGTTGTCATAAACTCTACATAATCGCTAATGAAACAAAACTGTATACATGCAACGTCGTGTGAGCTTGTGCCTTCTAAAACGTACAATTTTTTTCACGGAAAAATAACCGACTTCAATATCTATCTTGCATCTGACAAGGGCCTCTTGCTAAAGTGTATATGTTTTCAAACAATAAAG